>CM042180.1:29776942-29831942 GCA_023376005.1 Doryteuthis pealeii
AATATTTAAATCTTATATATTCACTGCAGTTGGTGTTGAGGTTGGATATTCAAAGTGTTGCATAATGGAAATAATGCGTGAAATAACAGAATTTATAATAGGTAAAAAATAAGGTGAGGAGATGGACACAGAAGGTAAAAAGAGAATGTCAGGAGACGTTAACACATGAGGTAAATTCAACAATGATTTATTACGAACGGATTTCATTTTTACAAGGCTTAAAAAAGCGGGAACAAACCTCGGGCAGAAGTGGGCAGAGTCTGGGCTCCTGCTGATGTCACATCAAATATATCTATTAATAGAAATATGAACTTCTAAAAATCTTTGATTATCAAGCCTCATCTCAAACATTAAGAGAAATAGTGTACATAACAAGGCATTTCGTTAGAGATTGGAACCATATAATTGGTTGAAAATGAAAGTGACTTCGGAAATAAATAACCCACAAAGGTTGACATGCCATAAAAAACACCAACCAAACGAACAAACAAACCAAATATATATTGTATTATTTAGTTTATTCGTACTATTGTCCCCATCTTTATTGTTATCTACACAACGTTTCAGCCGATATGCCCTCTGGCCTTAATCAGGTATTTCTTGTCGGACTCGGGGACCTTCTCGAACACGCGAACCCCCTCCTCGAACTTGGGAACCTTCTCTTCGAACTCAGGAACCTCCAATTGGACACATGGCGTAGTGGATATAGGCGTTAAATTAATACAGTTCAAAGAGATAGTTATCTCTAGGCTGCTAGTTCAATCCTGGTCAAGAGCGATAGTAACATAGAATAATTAACATAGCTTAACACTTGCACCCAGTCATGGTTAGCGGAATGAGAACAGTCTACCCGTGGATTGAATAAAGGGTTGGGTTCGAAGTTAAAGGCTTTCAATGACGACATGAAGGCTCCCAAGTTCGAAGAAAAAGTTCCCAAGTTCGAGGAGGGGGTTCCCGAGTTCGATGAGGGGGTTCCCGAGTCCTAGAATGTTTCCGAGTTTCACAAGAAATACCCGGAGAAGACCAGAGGGTACATCGACTGAAACTTTCCGTATAGAACAATAAAGATGAGGGCTATAGTCCAAATAATACAAATTATCAAGCCTATTCTCAAAAATTGTGTATATAACAATAAAAATGAGGACAATCGTCCGAATAATCCAAATAATCCAAATTAACAAGCTTCATCTAAAAAATTGTGTATATAACAATAAAGATGAGGTCAATAGTCCCAATAATCCAAATAATCCAAATTATCAACCTTCATCTAAAAGATTGTGTAAATAACAATAAACATGAAGACAATAGTCCGAATAATACAAATTATCAAGCTTCATCTAACAAATTGTGTATATAACAATAAAAAAGACTATAGTCCGAATAATACAAATAATCCAAATTATCCAGTTTCATCAAAAAATTGTGTATATAACAATAAAGATGAGGACAACAGTCAGAATAATCCAAATAATCCAAATTATCCAGCTTCATCTAAAAAAATGTGTATAAAACAATAAAGATGAGGACAATGTTCCGAATAATCCAAATAATCCAAATTATCAAGCCTTATCTCAAATATTCAGAGAAACAAATCCTATATATATATATATATTAATTTCAGTAGAGACGTCTGTTTGTCTGTCTAAGTGTAAACCATTTCCTGTTTTTTGTTTAAGCAATTATTAAAGTTTATTAACCCGCAAGCAAAATATGGGTTTGTATGTACCGTATCTTTTTTTTCATTCTTATTTTTAGAATCCATTATTTATGAGGATTTGTAAACATATATGTGTGTCTTTCTCTTTCGAACTGATTCATATCTATTTATCTAGCATTTACAATGAATTGGAAACCTTTTTTATTTTCTTTATTTATATAAACTTATATAAATTACACTCTGTAACAAATTTCGTTACTTTTTTTCTTCTTCACAATTGCTTATGCCTAAAGTAAACGGAAAATATATTTCTCTTCAAACTTTGCTTTTCTGACCAGCTTAATGGAATTTTTAAATTCATCAATTTTACAGAACGTTCCACCGCCCTGTCGTCTGGGGCGTTAGAATGCACCGACTGCACCTCTACAGAGGGGTAAGACTTCCCAAATGGGACCACCTATTGGCCGTGGGTGGTGACCCGTGATGCTTAAGGATAGAACCCAGGTGGATGAGCAGTTCATGACATGCAATACTCCACTTAGGCTCTATCTTGGGCTAAACGAGCGGTCGGAGAGGCTCGCTCCGATCAATCGGCTGGTCACGTCAAGCCCTCACCTATATGATTTTCCTAACCCTATTGCTTTTATGGCAAGCCCCAACCCCTTTTTATCATATATGTGCTAGAAGGCGGTGGCTGCGGGTCTACATGTCCTGTGAATGACGTTAAACTCTATCTGATGGTGAAGTTCCAGTTTTGGAGGTTTGGGGAATGTGGAGCCCCCCTTCATCACCATTGCTGCCTGGTCCACTCTGACCCGGAGTGGTAATACCTGTTAGGGTCCCATCTATGGGTTAAATAGAAAAATGTATTTAAAAAAAAATTGTATTATCCATTAAGAATTGATTTATTTCAAAACTTTATCGGCATTAAATGACCCACTGAGGTTGATATGCCGTAAAACAAAACAAACAAAACAAACAGAACGTTCCAAGTTGATTCAGTACTCAATAGTTGATAAAAATCTGGTTGGTTGCAATAAGCAAGATCCCAATTGGCGCACTTACTACATACACAAATCTCAAATTGGTTAAATGCGGTTACCCTGGCCCTGGTCGTCAATCCAACTAGATCCTAGATCCGGCCCGTGAAGGCATTTTATCAGGCCCGCTGACGGTACTTGAATTTGTTTGTTAAATTGTTAGTTAAACTAGCAAATATATGTACCCTCCGGGTGCAAGTATTTAAGTTTTAATATAATAAAATATGTTAAATTAGAAAGGCTAATGAAACTGAATAAGAATCAGATAAAAATATTTGGAGCAGAGGGGGTATGATTGAAAAATAGAACAACTTTGAAACTAACTCTTCCATCATTTTCCCTTACTCCCGTCTTTCATTGGTAAATTTTCCTAATTTAACTATTTAGTTAAAATAGAAAGTAAAGAATAATATTACGGTTATTTCTTCTTGTTAATGGATTTCTTTTAAGATTTATCCCCGAGATTTTTGCTCATAAACAATTAGAAATCAATAATACTAAGCATATATTTATTAAAATCAAATTTTTAAGATCAAAATGCAAATTAGCCTTCCAATTCACACTGTAAACCGCTATTTTCTTGTATATATAAATACAACTGCATGTTGTTAGCATGTCGATATGGTCAACAGTCTTAATGATGTAAAACAATTTTATGAATAATTGAGGTTTAAATAAAAATAAAATCATGGAGAATGTGATGTAAATAACAAAGGGAATTGTGACTTGAATAATAAATAGTTTCGGTTACAGACATAAAAACCAACAATCTCCATTATAATAAGATTTGTTTGTTAAATTGTTGGATCAATGCAAGGTCATTTTTATTTTGGGATTTTAATGGAGTATCCTACAAGGACCCAACTCTCGATTCAATAATAATGGATCTGCGAGACTAACCTTTTTACACCCCCCTTTACCCAGGTGACGCCGGGTAGCCACTTCTAGTTACATATAAATCTTACCAAAAGTACCAAAATATCTTCCGTAATTCTCAATTTTAATATTGTTATATACCCGTTCATATCGGGTATATAAATGGGAAAGAGTAGAGAGGTGAGAGAAATGAGGGGATGGGTTCTCACTTTTCAGTTTGTTCGGTCACTATCTTCCCTTTTCTGGCCTGGTCCTTCCTTTAGTGGGTTGATTTCTACTCTGAGCTGATTTCTTCTTTGAGCTGGGAGTCTTGCAGACATCCTTTAAACGCAGCTGGGGGCGTCCAATATCTGCATAGAGGATGTCCTTCAGGATTTGTCCATCGTCCACATGGAAGGACAGGATCACTAACACAACAGTTCTAAAGAGAGATCAACTTCCCAGCTTATGCCCTCTACTGAGAATACAAGCTGGATAGTTGAGCTCTCTCTAGAACTGCTGTGTTAGTGATCCTGTCCTTCCAGGTGATGCCCAGCATACGTCTAAGGCAGCGAAGGTATAAGCTATTTAGCCGCCGCTCTTGGTCCATATTTCTCTCCAGCCTGGTCTATTACAAGCTAGCTTCTCACAGTCCTCCACAGCAAAAGTGTTCTTCAGAGTGTCCTTGGGGCAGTCCTTAAACCTCAATTTGGGTTTGCACTGACGAGGTTTGCCAGTTGAGATTTCCCCGTAAAATAGTTGTTTAGGGATTCGGCAATCATTCATGCAAACTAGATGACCAGACCAGCGAAGACGAGATCTAAGGATTAAATTCTCAATACTAAGCAGGTGACATCTTTAAAGTATTGTGGTGTCTGGTGTAAATGACAACCATTCTATCCCTAAAATCATGCGAAGGCAATTCTGATGGAATCTTCGAGTGTGCTGAGATGTCATTTGTAAACAACCCGATTTTCAGCCCAGCAACATTCAAAGTGGAAAAATTCGAATATGTAATTTATGTGGAAGAATATGTCTCTCCAGGACTGGCCTGGTGAGTCATCTGAGAAAACAATGCGTTACAAAATATCTAGAAAATTACTTACAAAGGATGATTACTAATGGATTTAATAATTCAACTAAAAATAAATTGGATAATTCTTAAATTGTGGCGAGTCATAGGTAAATTAAAATTTTGATTATTTGTATGTAGATTATTTAGGGGGGTTAGGTATTGGTAAGTAATTTGTTTTGGGGGAAGGGGTGGCAGGGTAATTGGGGGTTATCAGTATTCAAATGAATAATAACTTTTCTGTCGCTCTGTCGGCTTGGGTTTTAGAATAAACCGATTGCTCCTCTGCAGAGAGGGAAGACTGGGAGAAGCTAGCTTGTAATAGACAAGGCTGGAGAGAAATATGAATCAAGAGCGGTGGCTAAATAGCTTCTACCTTCGCTGCCTTATACATATACTGCACATCACCTGGAAGGACAGGATCACTAATCCATCAGTTCTAGAGAGAGAGCTCAACTACCCAGCTTGTATTCTCAGTAGAGAGCATAAGCTGGGAAGTGGACCACCTGTTGGCCATGGGTGGCGACCCGTGATGTTTAAGGATGGTTGAGCAGTCCATGACATGTAACCCTCCACTTTAGTCCTTATTTAGACGGGTAGTCGGAGAGCCCCTTCTGATCAATCGGCAGGTCACGTCAAGCCCTATCACCTATATAATTGTCCCAACCCTATTGTCCTTATGGAAAGCCCAAAACCTTTTAATAATATGCGCTAGAAGGCGGTGGCTGAGGGTCTTATTGTCTAGGGTATGATGTTAAACTCTATCTGATGATGAGGTTCCAGTTCTGGAGGTTTGGGAATGTGGAGCACCATTTCATCACCATTGTTCCCAGGTCTACTCTGACCTGGAGTGATAGTACCTGTTCAGCTCCCATCTATGGGGTAAATAGGAAATGTGTTTATAAAAAGATTGCAGATCCATTAAGAATGAATTTATTTCAAGACTGTGTCTGCATTAAATGACCCACCGAGGTTGATATGCCGTAAAACAAAACAAACAAATAAACAAACTTTTCTGTATTTTGTAACAAATTTGAATCTTAAAATCGAAAACATTTTTTAAAAAGTCAACCCCTATTATCATCAGAATAGAGGTAAGACCCCCCATACACACACAAAGAAAAAATTGCCCTGGGCATGTCACTCAACTATATCTGATGGTGAGGCTCAAGTTCTGGACCTCAGGTTCACTATAATCTGTTAGGGTCACATATATAGGCCAAACAGATCTGTCAAAAATATTCATATTCGATAGGAATACTTGAAACCATATAACTGTGTGCAAATTATCTATTAATAATGGAGATTCGCTTCCGGCTTTTGTCTGTAACAAAAATTACGTCACTTCTTACGTCACATTACCCAAAATCGTCATAACATAGAATAAATTATTAAATACACTGAAAATTTGAACATGCAACATTAGACAGTCCTCATTGTTTTTTAAACAAGTTTTAATAATACATGACTGGTATTATATATCTATATATAGTTTGTTTTATTTTAATACATATTTAAAGTTTACATTTCAAATTGTTTTTTTTTAATCCTTTAATGAATTTGATGATTTTACTTACTTAGGGTACAAACTCGCTGACATTGAATTTTTTACTCCTACCCCTCAAGCAATATGTTTCAAAAATATATTTTTACATCGCCAGGAGGGTTTTTAAAAAATTTTGTACTAGTTTGTATTAAGAATAGTTACTTAAAGCTAAAATTGTCTACTAAGGATTATTATTAGTAGTTACTTGAAACTATACAACTGTGTGCGAATTATTTGTATTAAGAATAGTTACTTAAAGCTAACATTGTTTACTAAGGATTATTATTAGTAGTTACTTGAAACTATATAACTGTGTGCGAATTATTTGTATTAAGAATAGTTACTTAAAGCTAACATTGTTTACTAAGGATTATTATTAGTAGTTACTTGAAACCATATAACTGTGTGCAAATTATTTGTATTAAGAATAGTTACATAAAGCTAAAATTGTTTACTAAGGATTATTATTATCAGTTACTTGAAACCATAAAACTGTGTGCAAATTATTTGTATTAAGAATAGTTACTTGAAGCTAAAATTGTTTACTAAGGATTATTATTAGTAGTTACTTGAAACTATATAACTGTGTGCAAATTATTTGTATTAAGAATAGTTACTTGAAGCTATAATTGTTTACTAAGGATTATTATTAGTAGTTACTTGAAACTATACAACTGTGTGTGAATTATTTGTATTAAGAATAGTTGCTTGAAGCTAAAATTGTTTACTAAGTACCGGAAATCTCGATATTTTTGACACACCTTGTATGTGTGCGTGTGTTTGCTGTCACTTGATCTTCAGTAAAAAGTAACGGTGGACGTGCAGAAATAATGAAGAAATAACAAGAGCAATAACTAAAGCAACAATGTAAAGCAGAACAAAATATTGTGATCTGCCAGTTTTTATTAAATTTGTCTAAGCGGAAAGAATATATATATATATATATATATATATATATATATATATATATATATATATATATATATATATATATAAGAATACAAAATGAAAAATAAATAAAAATAAACCAAAAATCAAAAAAAAAAATCAAATAAATAGACAAACAAAATACACAAAGAGAAAATAAAATTAATTAATCAAATAAAAAGAAGAAAAAAACAAACAAAAAAACAAACAAAAATAGCCTCAAATCCTTTTTCTCCAAAAATCTCCCAACATTAATTCTTCTATTTTTATTATTTTTTATTACTTATTTTAAACTAACCGTCTTTCTGACTAAGGCGACCGGGTGCAGCAGCTCCCCCTAGCGGCGATGTGCGGAAATTTCATGAAAGATAACTCCAATTACCCAAGTGACGCCTTATCCGGCTGAGTGAGTCTCTAGCACCAATATCCCGATCCCCTAAGTCTTGGGCCTTGGGCAGGGTTCCCCAATTACCAACCGTACCCAGGCGCCTGTAAATAAGTACTGACACATGCTTCGTTTATGCAAAGACTTCGGGGTATACCATTTTCTATTTTCATTATTTTAACCCTTTTCATGGGAATTCTTTATTCTCATGGGTTGGGCGGCGGGACGGGTGTTTGTAGAACAAGTCCTACCAAAAGTTTTCGGTAAAGCATCTCCCTGGTCTAGCACTAGTGAAAAGGGGATATGCTCCCTTGCTGTTTGGCTGATAGGACACTAAGCCACTCCACATACTTTGTTACTATATGTATATACTAGAAGCGACTACCCAGCATCGACTGGGTACAGCGGGGAAATCATATGGTGTATTGATTTGTTTACTTTTGAGATTTACAACTGTTGGACATTCAATATAGAATTTTAATGCTATTTCTATGTATTTTTTTTTTTTTAATATCATTGAATATAAATCAAAATTTGATAACTCTTACACAAAAATCAAGAATCGGTGATATTTAATGTGTGCATATTTGTCGTTAATTATTTCATTTTCGTAGTTTAAACCGGACATTAGCAATAGCATAATCTTTACAGATCATTGCCTTCCCTCACAATCCCACAACTCCACTACCAGAACCCTTCCTTGCATGAGGCCTCAAATGACTCATCAAACCCGTCAAACTCATCAAAATACATACATACATACATACATACATACATACATACATACAACTGCGCTTTATATATATATATATATATATATATATATATATAATGAGTCAGACAAACCTACTAAAAGTTTCGCTTAATGCTCTTCAGGGCTAAGAGTCAGATCTTAGCCCTAAAGAGCATTAAGCGAAACTTTTAGTAGGTTTGTCTGACTCAATTGATTTATCTTTATCATTTGCTCTACTTAGGTATTGAGCACTTTTTACTTATTAACTTTAGTTTCCTAGTGGTTTTGTATATATATATATATATATATATATATATATATATATATATATATATATATAAATTGTTTTTTCTTTTGGCCAAATATTGTACCAATAGATTATTTTTGGTTGGTACGATTATCTTGGTCTTTTCTTTTTTCCAAATTTTTTTTCTCCCCGGGTTATGTTTGGGAGTATATTTTTACAATCAAACTATTTGCTGTTTTTTTTCTCACCGCGATTTACCAACAAGTTTGGTATATATATATATATATATATATATTTCGCGTTAATGCCATTGGGAAAGGCATGAACCCTTCTTTTCGCTCATCAGCTTTGGGTAAAAGGCAGTAGTATGATAAGACTGGGTTCTTTAATCTTGGTTGGACAACCGGCCAGGGAGAAGGAAAACTCATAATTCAAACCCTATAATATCTGCCTATCTTCGGTCCCATGAAAGAGAGTGGAATAAGGTTTACCTCTAAAACTCTCTTTCATGGGACCGAAGACAGGCAGATATTATAGGGTTTGAATTGTGAGTTTTCTTTCTCCCAGGCCGGTTGCCCAAACGAGATTAAAGAACCCAATCTTATCATACTACTGCCTTTTACCAAAAGCTGATGAGCGAAGAGAAGGGTTCATGCCTTTCCCAATGGAATTAACGCGAAATAAAATTAAGGCGGTCTCACAGGAATTTGACCCCTCCCCACCGATTCCGTTTTCCTTGACAATAACCGTTACGCAAACCGCGCCACTATTATGCCACCCGCGATTTTACTATTAATATCTACTATCAATCACAATTCTGTTTATCGAGTCAACTATCTTTGTTCGTAACTAACAAGCAATAAAATATCTTCCCATATATCTCCGTGGAAGAGTGTATGGGAGTGGACAGGTTTGCCTAGACGGTATATATATATATATATATATTATATATATGTGTGTGTGTGTGTGTGTGTGTATGTAATATATGTGTGTGTGTGTGTGTGTGTCTGTATGTGTATATGTGTGTGTATGTGTGTGTGAGGTTTTTGAATGTGCGTGTGTGTATGCGTATGTGTGAGTGTAAGTTTTTTGTATGTGTGTGTGTGTATGTATATGCATGTGTGTGTGTGAGTGTGCAAGTGTGTATGTGTATGTGTGTGGGTATGCTCGTGTTTGTGTGAGTGCGTATGTATATGTGCGTGTGTGTATGTATATGTATGTGTGCGTGTCTGGTGTGAGTGTGTGTGTATGTGTTTGCGTGTGCGTTGGGTGCGGTAGGGCAATAATTCTCCGTATATATCTTCGTGGAAGCATGTATGTGAGTGGACACGTATTTTCGTATATATATATATATATATATATATATATATATATATATGTTGTGTGTGTGTGTGTGTGTGTGCGCGTGTGTGTGGTGTGCGCGTGTGTGTGCGTTGGGTGCGGTAAGGTAATAATTCTCTCTCTCTGCGCACAGCACGGGTTAGCGAACGTCTGCGACAACACGACGCCCGCCATTTCTTATCTATCCAAATATTTGACAATCTCATATTTTGGTCGACTCACCTGCCCTCCAACGGCGAAATGTACCATCAAGTCGGAGAGACAACAAAGAGACCTGTCACCAAAGCCCCTGACCTTTGTCGGGGTCACAAAACCTTGGCCCGCCACAAAACCTCCACCCCGCAAAAACTCTCTTACCTCCCCACCCAAACCAAACGCTAAGCAAACTCTGCTTATCAGCGTTCCTCGTGTTTGTTGTCTTTAAGATCAATGCGGTTGCTTCGCGTCTCCGTCGATAAAGGGTCAAAATGATTTAGAAAGATTTTCCTTCTATGACGGTATATACGTTGATTGGTTGTGTAGAATGAAAATCATATTTACCTTCACAGGAAGGCTGTGACTAGCGTCCAGTCACCAGACAAAAAAAAAAACTAAAACAGAGTAACCGAATACACTCTGTAGCAACTGACGGAACATGATCAAGTGTTCAGTATATATGGATAGAATTATCCACACTAAATCCACCAGCCAATCAAAATCCTGGCAATTGACTTCACCATACCAAATAGTAGAATAGACTGCGACTAGCGTCCAGTCACCAGACAAAAAAATGAGAGAGATTAACCGAATACATTCTGTAGCAACTGACTGAACATGATCAAGTGTTCAGTATATATGGATAGAAATATCCACACTAAAACCACCAGCCAATCAAAATCCTGGTAATAGACTTGACCATACCAAATCGTAGAATAGGCTGTGACTAACGACCAGTCACCAGACAAAACAAAAAACAGAGTAACCGAATACATTTTGAATCAACTGACTGATCAAGTGTTCAGTATATATAGATAAAAATATACACACTAAATCCACCAGCCAATCAAAATCCTGGTATTAGACTTCACCATACCAAATAGTAGAATAGGCTGTGACTAGCGTCCAGTCACCAGACAAAAAAATGCAAGAGATTAACCGAATACATTCTGTAGCAACTGACTGAACATGATCAAGTGTTCAGTATATATGGATAGAATTATCCTCACTAAAACCACCAGTCAATCAAAATCCTGGAAATAGACTTCACCATACCAAATAGTAGAATAGACTGTGACTAGCGTCCAGTCACCAGACAAAAAAAATGAGAGAGATTAACCGAATACATCCTGTAGCAACTGACTGAACATGATCAAGTGTTCAGTATATATATGGATAGAATTATCCACACTAAAACCACCAGTCAATCAAAATCCTGGAAATAGACTTGACCATGCCAAATAGTAGAATAGGCTGTGACTAGCGTCCAGTCACCAGACAAAAAAGGCAGAGAGTAACAGAATACACTCTGTAGCAACTGACGGAACATGGTCAAGTGTTCAGTATATATGGATAGAAATATCCACACTAAAACCACCAGCCAATCATAATCCTGGAAATAGACTTGACCATACCAAATCGTTGAATAGCTGTGATTAGCGTCTAGTCACCAGACAAAAAATAATTTAAATTGACTTTCTGTTGAGATTTTTTGTAATATAAGGCGTGTGTCAAATGTCCACTTCTACTTATAGACTCGCCGACAACCATGTGACCAAGCTCTTGGCCAACCACTGGCAGTACTCTGCTGCTGATATTGTTATTTATACCGGCTGTTCTGGTCATACCTACGCACAATGCTTTGAACCTTCGTGGACGACGGAACATAGGATTATATCACGGGACCTTTGACACTATGTAGATTACATAACTCAGGACTTATTCACTTAGCAAAGGATTCTATAGCTCAGGACTTACTTACTTTAAGTCCTTTTTCAACTGGCCAAGGATGGCGGTCAGAAACTTAACACTTTCATTCTATGAAGGTATATACGTTGATTGATTATGTAGAAAGAGAACATCATACTTACCTTCATACGAAGGCTGTGACTAGCATCCAGACACCAGACAAAAAAGGCAGAGAGTAACCGAATACACTCTGTAACAACTGAACGGACATGATCAAGTGTTTATCTCATGAGGTTTCCCTTCCTTAGCCACGTCCAGGTCTTCCTATGTGTAACCGTCCAGTTTGTCGCTTGAAGTATCCATACTTGCTTTTCTTCCTATTTTTATTTTTTCAGTGCTACTGTACGGCTGCACCACTTGGACTCTATCGAAACATTTGAAGAAAAAGATAGGTGGGAGCTACCCAAGGAAGCTACCCACTGTATTGAACAAATTTTGGAAGCAGCGCCTCAAAATGTATCATCCATTTTTATTGCGAGTTAATATTAGTTTTTAAAACTAATTATTCTACGTAAATGGTGCAGCCATACAACAGCACTGATACAACCACAGCCTTTTGGACCCTAAGAGGCGCCTGGAAAATAAGATAGATGGGAGCTGCACAAGAATGCTGCGCGCGATCTTGAACAATCGTGGAAACAACTCCCGACAAGGAAGCAGCTGTACGGCAACTTACCCCCTATCTCACAAACCATCTGAGTGAGACGAACAAGACATGCTGGACAGTGCTGGAGGAGCAAGAAAGAACTCATAAGCGACGTTCTTCTATGGAAGCCAACACATGTACATGCTAATGGGGATCGCCCAGCAAGGACCTACATTGACCAACTCTGTGTGGATACTGGATGCTGCGCAGAGGACCTCCCGGGGATAATAAGTGATAGAGAAGCTTGGCAAGAGATTGTCATGGGTATCCGTGCTAATTGTGCGACATGATGATGATGATGATGATGATGATGACTTCACGTAAATTTTTTTTCTTTTTTCTTTTCCCTTGAAGAAGGTGTTTATTTCCCCAATTGCTTTTGTCTGAAGTGAATGAAAATACCTATTTCTTTATTCAAACTTTGCTTTTGGGACCAAAGAGCATATTACTCCCCGAAGAGGATACATCTGGCGTGTTCTAAGAACTGTCGATTCTTTTATACTCTTAAATTTATTTATTTCATCTTCATTTACTCTTCTTCACAAAAGAACTATAACTAATTTGAACAATTTTATATTCACTAGCAAGAATATACATCCTCCAGGCGTTAGTATTTAATTTTTAATGTAATGAAATATTTCATTGACATTTCAGTCTCGAAAGACAAAAAAAGGAAAAAAAAAGAAGAAAAAAAGAAAGATAGTAACTGAATATACTCTGTAGCAACTTAGAGGACATGGTCAAGTGGGCCAGTATATATGGATAAAAATATACACACTAAAACCACCAGCCAATCAAAATCCTGGAAATATACTTGATCATGCCATATAGTAGAATAGCCCAATCTACTATTTAAACCACTTACCAAGTCTGGATTTTCAGAATCAGATTCAACTTGCAACACAGTTGAATACTTATCAGTCTACACAAATCTCTCCATCAGAAGTTGAAGCACTAGAAATTATATCTGGTAAATATATCAAGTGTGTTTTGTGTGTGTGCTTGTAAAATTCTTATCATATAATGTGTCAAAGATTTTTAAGTGAACCTGAAATGTCTTCTGGTAAAAAAAAGAAAGATTTAGAATGAATATCATACTCATCTTCACAGGAAGTCTGTTACTAGCTGGACGCCAGATAAAAAAAAGACCGTAACTGAATACACCCTGTAGCAACTGAGAGGACATGGTCAAGTGTCCAGTATATATGGATAAAAATATACACACTAAAACCACCAGCCAATCAAAATCGAGTCCGCAGCGCCATGTAGATTTTGTGTAGATTGAAGGAGATTCAACTTGCACCTCCGTTGAAGAAAGAAAGAAAGAAATAAGAAATTTATTAATCAATAGTAGAAAAATTATTAAAAAAAATATATAAGTAAAAGAAAAACTTTATTGGTTTAAACTACTATTGAAGGGAGGCCATGCCTAATAGCGTGAAGCTAATCCCATGGACATGACCACCCTTGGACGCTCACAGGAAACGATACACACAACGTAAACATATACATATATATCATGAGACAATTAGCCGTGTGAGAATCTAAATGCAAATCTGTTGTTTATAAGAGGCAATAAAATGATTTTTCAAAAGTGTTTTAAGGACAAAATAATTAACTGAAACAAGCTTCATCTTTTCTTTATCAAAAAATAACGACTGAACAGTATTCCAAGAATTAATTGCATTAAAACGAATCGAATTATGCCCAAAACTAACAGTATTGATGATAGGGAAATTAAGCAAACCAGTTTGGTCAGCACGAGTGACTTGAGCATGGGTGAAGTCAACTGCAAAAGCATTCTGAACAGAAACAGGCATTTTATTGAATACTGATCGGTCTACATAAATCTCTGCAGTAAACTATACAAATTCTTATTTTTAGTTGAGTTTGGTTGAGCAGAGTTCTTGGTTGCAGATCCGTTCGTCCATGTCGAATACGTGCAAATGAACGGCTTTCAAGATCGGCGATTAAATAGTCAAGTAACCACGTATTCGAGAGTCTTGTTTGGCTGAGTCTATAAGTTTAAGTGCTGGACTTCAGCACAGGTTATACCCAACAACTCCGTGTTGGCGAGGACCGAGGTCGAAACTGGAAATTTGCGATTACCTAGGCGGATACTCTACCGGCCAATGAAATAAAATCTAGTGTAACGGTGTAACGGTTATCGCCGTAGGTTATGGGCTGAATTGGCGTAGACCGGTAAAACCAGAAACTTGCGATTATCTAGATAGTCTTCCGACTGAGCTAAACCGGCCAATGAAATCAAAATCTTGTGTAACGGTTATCTAGTGTAACGGTTATCGCCGTAGGTTATGTGCTGAATTGGTGAAGACCGGTATCGAAACCAGAAACTTGCGATTATCTAGACGGATAGTCTACCGACTGAGCTAAACCGGCCAATGAAATCAGATCTAGTGTAACGGTTATCTAGTGTAACGGTTATCTCCGTAGGTTATGGGCTGAATTGGCGTAGACCGGTATCGAAACCAGAAACTTGCGATTATCTAGACGGATAGTCTACCGACTGAGCTAAACCGGCCAATGAAATCAGATCTAGTGTAACGGTTATCTAGTGTAACGGTTATCGCCGTAGGTTATGTGCTGAATTGGCGAAGACCGGTATCGAAACCAGAAACTTGCGATTATCTAGACGGATACTCTACCGACTGAGCTAAACCGGCCAATGAAATCAGATCTAGTGTAACGGTTATCTAGTGTAATGGTTATCGCCGTAGGTTATGGGCTGAATTGGCGAAGACCGGTATCGAAACCAGAAACTTGCGATTATCTAGACGGATACTCTACCGACTGAGGTAAACCGGCCAATGAAATCAAATCTAGTGTAACGGTTATCTAGTGTAACGGTTATCGCCGTAGGTTATGGGCTGAATTGGCGTAGACCGGTATCGAAACCAGAAACTTGCGATTATCTAGACCGATGCTCTACCGACTGAGCTAAACCGGCCACACCAGAATAAACGTTAAAAAATGTGCTGAACAAGAAATGTTTTCGGAATGAATAGGTTGGGACAGCCTGTGAAGTCAAGGAAGGTAACTGGTCAATTAATTCTGGCAAAAAAATATTTCAGTAATATAATCTTGTACTAAACTTTCTTTTTTTCCCCCCAAACATTTTAGTCAAATAAATGTTATGATTAATTTAAATATAAACATTTTAATCTTGTTTTTAATAATTCAAATAATAATAAAAAAACGCTTTTCGTAAGATTAATATAGTTTCTTAGTTAATTAGGTTAAGTTGTCAGGTTTAATTTTGACTAGAAGTGCTATCCGACGTTGTTCGGGAGAAAGGATAAAGATCACATATAATAGTACTGCAACTGGTTGGTTGGTTAGATTTTACGGTATGTTTATTCTTGGGTTATTTTATGCCAAAAACGTTTTTCCTCGCTAACTCAGCACATGAGGAACTTGGTTTGGGCAATCTGATCTATGCGGTAAAGCTTCTTGAAGCTGACAGGAGATGTGGCGCTGTTACATACTGACGTTTTCACGGTATCAAATCATGTAATTTTGTATACACTTTTCTTACTTCTTACTTCTAGTCTTCTCTTCTGGTCGGCTTTGCTATTCTGATCGTTTATCATCTTGGTCTGGTCTAGCGTCTGGTGTTGACTTGGTATATCTTCTAAGGTCTGGTCTTCTATGGGGATTTCGGGTCTGGTTTCTGTTAGGGATTTCTCTTTATCAGAAGCCCTGTGTCATTGTTAGTTTTTAGGTAATAAACACAAGACTTCGATTTACGTTGATGTTACTTTATTTATAAATCCCCAAACCAGACGTCTGCGCAGATCCTTACATCTTGCTAGCTCGGCTTCTAACTTCTAACTGCCTGACTGAGTTGCTTACTCCTTAAACCGGAACAGGGTCTTCTATGCCTTCCGGTTCTCACGATTTATCCCTGGAAGGCAAGGTGAGATTGAGGTCAAGCACCGTCACTCACTCTCAAGGCCATCAGCTGCCCTAATCGCTATTATGATTTCAACACTACCTTTAAAAAGTATTAGGGGTCTAATAACTATGTAACAGCGCTCCGCATCAGCAAAAAAGAATCTCCCTGGCTTAGCGCTAACAAGAACGGGATAGACCACAGCCTACTGATATATACGGCCTTCCATGTCACATAAGCAGGCATAATTCTAACAGGGCGAATCGGTTTATAGTCAATTTATATCTGTTTAAAAAAAATCTTAAAGCACAAACATTTGGCTAGATGGAACCGTGAGTTATCCCCCAGAAATACTTTTTTCTCTGTAGTATCATCACTACCATAGCCTACCATGAAATTAAACACAGTTTTGTTAAAACCGGTATACAAATTAGTCACACCATACACTATGTAAACATTTATTTCTTAATGATATATAACACACATTGCAGGATTTTAAACACTTTGATAATATGGGCTGTTTTTAAGCAAATATATCTCAGCTTGAAACATTGTTAGTATTATCTGTGTTATTCGGACTATTGTCCCCGTCTTCATTGTTATTTGTACAACGTTTCGGCCGATATACCCTCCGGCCTTCTTCAGGTATTTCTTGTCGGACTCGGGAACCTTCTGGGACTCGGGAACCTTCTTTTCGAACTCGGGAACTTTCTTGTCGTATTCGGGAGCCATCACGGAACTTTGAACCTAACCTTTTATTTATTCCACAGGGGTATCCTGTTCTCATTCCGCTAACTGCTTTCACTCAGGATTGAACTCGGGTTCCAGAGATAACTGTCACTTAGAACTGTCTTAACCTAACTGCCTAATCCACTCGGCCATGTGTCCAATTAGTTCCCGAGTCCGACAAGAAATACCTGAAAAAGGGTATATCGACCGAAACGTTGTACAAATAACAATGAAGATGGGGACAATAGTCCGAATAACACAGATAATACTAATCTTCAAGCCTCATCTCAAACATTCAGTGAAACATTGTTATTAATAAGATGCTAATTAAGATTAAATAATGATTATTTAATAACCGTTGAGAATTTAACGTAAATAACTAATCGAATTTTAACGTTAGGAGTGATGTAGTTTCGGTTACAAACAGACAAACACAATATCCATTATAATAAGATATTGATGCAGATATGTATTATTATACAAAAGCTAAGGCTTTTTTCTTGTTTAGTTCAATGACACAAAATTAATACTAAAATATTCTTTGCTTTTAGGATTGAGTTATGTTTGAAAAAATCCATTTTAATTGGTTCTAATTAGTCGTAATTAGCAATTAAGTAAAAAACTGACCCGTCCCTCACTCACATTCTGTCTTTCAATTTCACCCTTTCTTGATTACCTCCTCGTTATGTGTGTTAGTTTCTCTGTGCGAGTAAGAGAGAAATGGGAGACTGATTGAGATAGACTCATTTAACTACTCACTTTATTTGTATGTTAAGATTCAGCGACGAGTCCGTAGCTTAATAAAATTTCATGATCAATTTCAATTTAATTTGGTCAAACGTTTCCTTTCTTAGAAATCTTACATTATTTTATGATATTTTAATTCTCTGGTCGTATTTAAAAAAAATGAATTCGCTTTGCAAACTCTTTTTCCCCTTAATTCCAATTATCTACCGAGAGCTTAATGGGTGACACAACGGGGCACGTTTTGTCTAGTTTAATATTATAACAGACAGATTGAGATGGGAATATGCTAACTACAGTCAGTTGAACGGTTAATCAAATAAAATGTAGATAAATGCCTGTCTGCCAGGGTCGGGTATGTAAAGTACTTGCTGCAGAAGGGTTAATTCGAAGCATAAGAGAAAACTGGATAACAAGCACTTGAGGTAATAATTAGTTATAATGATTTTTGGCAATTGAAAAAAGAAGTCAAAACAGATTGCATGCCCCCGGGGATAAAGATGGAGAGAGAGAGAGAGAGAGAGAGAGAGAGAGAGAGAGAGAGAGAGAGAGAGAGAGAGAGGGAGGGGGGTGGAAAAACCAAAAGAAAGACAAGGAAAATAAAGGACAGAGAGAGAAAAAGAGAGAGAAAGAGAGAGAGATGAGAGAGAGGAGAGAAAGAGAGAGCGAGAGAGAGAAATAGAGAGCGAGAGAGAGAGAGAGAGAAAGAGAGAGATGAGAGAGAGAGAGAGAGAGAGAGAGAGAGAGAGAGGGGGAAGCAAAAGAAAAAAACAGAAAAAGAAAATAAGAGAGAAAGAGAAAGAGATAAAGAGAGAGGGGGCAGGAAGCAAAAGAAAGAAAGACAAGGAAAAGAAAGGCGATAGATAGATAGATAGAGAGGGAGAGAGAGAGGGAGAGAGAGAGAGAGAGAGAGAGAGAGAGAAATAGAGATGAGAAAGAGAGAGAGAGGGGGAAGAAAGCAAAAGAAAGAAAGAAAGACAAAGAAATAGGAGAGACAGACAGACAGACAGACAGAGAGGGGAAGGGAAGCAAAAGAAAGAAAGACAAGGAAAAGAAAGGAGAGAGAGAGAGAGAGAGAGAGAGAGAGAGAGAGAGAGAGAGAGAGAGAGAGAGAGAGAGAGAGAAGAGAGAAAAGAAAGAAAAGAAAAGAAAAAGACAAGTATAAGTCTTTGAATCTTTTATTATTCACGATGAGACGTAAAGGTGATGGTATCCCGGAGCCCGGACCTCTCCGAATTTTCATCGCTTTAGCGTAAGGCATTACTGTTTTTACAGACTCGAGTTCTCTAGGTGATCGTACATCTACATGTATTTATCAGTTAAAATGTTCGCCTCTTACTGAGAGCTACGGGCCGAGAGGGAAGGGGTCACTGTGGAGTCAGGTTTCGCTCTCGTCTAGAAGTAGCTGTTAAGTCTAGCTATACTGATGAGACATAATGGTCGAAACACGGTGTCTGTGGATTATATATATACTAGACAAAACGTGACCCATTCTGCTCTGAGTAGATAATTGAAATGAGGGAAAAGGGAGTTAGCAAAGCGAATAATTTTAAATAAAAAAAATACGGCCGGACGAAACCATAAAATCATTTTGTTTGCTTTTTAAGAAAGGAAATATTTGACCTCATTTAAGCTACGGGTGGTGAGTGTGAAATTTAACATAGAAATACATTTCAAATTCTCTCGGTCTCTCTCTCTCTTTCTACTCTCCAGAGAAACTAACATATATTACGAGGAGGTAGTCAAGAGATACAGAGGGGAAGAAAGAGATAGACACAGAGTAAAGTAAGAGATTGGTCGGTTTTTAACTTAATTGCAAATTACGACTAATTAGAACCAATTAAAACAGATTTTTCAAACATAATTCAATCCTAAAAGTAAGGAATAATTTAGTATAATTTTCATGTCATTAAAGTAAGCAGTAAAAAAGCCTTTAAGAAGCAAAAGCTGATTAACTCAGCTTGAGTATAATAATAGATATATACGTATTTTCATATATATCTCCTTATACTATTTCTCTGAATGTTTGAGATGAGGCTTGATGATTAGTATTATCTGCGTTATTCAGACTATTGTCCCCATCTTTATTGTTATTTGTACAATGTTTCGGCCGATATACCCTCTCGGATTCGGGAACCCTCGCGTACTCGGGAACCTTTCTTCGGACTCGGGAACTTTCTTTTCGAATCGGGAACTTTCTTGTCGTAGTCGGGAACCTTCTTGTCGTAATCGGAGCCATCACGGAACTTTGAAGCTAACCCTTTTTTCAGTCCACGGGGGTATCCTGTTCTCATTCCGCTAACCATAGTTGGGATAGGAGTTGTGTTAATTATTTTTCTATGCTACTGCCTCTACTCAGGATTGAACCCGGAATCCAGAGATAACTGTCACTCTAGAACTGTCTTAACCTAACTACCTTACCCACTAGGCCATTGGTCCAATCTCCTTATCTTCTTAGTACTATTTCCTCCTTTGTTTTTCTCTATTTGCTTACTCGATTATATTTTAACTTCTTTCTTCATCGGCCTATTCTCCTCTTCTTTCCTTCTTTCCTTTCTCGTTCCCTCCCTTCCTTCCTTCCTTACCCCCAAAAAAAAACCCTCAAAGAATACCATATTTAATCAAATATCAGCTGACTCCGACGAATGCCAGACAAATTTCCTGGGGGACAATTTCTCCCCACCTAACACCCCCCACCCCAACCCGACCAATTTTAACAATTATGATTTTATTCCCACGTCAGTCTTCATTTAATCTTCCGTTTACATCTCTGCACCCCCAACCCGTCGGCGAGGTTTAAAATACACTGACTGTAGAGGGGTAAGAACTCCCTAACCCCTCAAAAGGGGGCTCTGTTTTGATTTCTTTGTCTGATGGCATATCAACGTACGTGGGTTATTTTATGCGCTTAACAAAACGGAGATATTGTACATTGGATAGTTGGTTATTGGCTAGTTGTTCTTGTTTTACGGCATATCAACCCTTTTTGGATCATTTAATGCCGATTCAAGTCATTTTGATAAACAAGGGAACCTGGGTTTGTTGGTTGTTTTGTTTTACGGCATATCAACCCTTTTCGGTATATATTTACATTTATATGTATATATACATTTCCATAGTTCTCTCTCTCTCTCTCTCTCTCTCTCTCTCTCTCTCTCTCTCTATGTAACTCCATAGCACTCCCCTCTCTCTCTCTACACACACACACACGCATATATAATATATATATATATATATATATATATATATATACTTTGGTGCGGTATCAAGTTTCTTGGTACAAGGTGATTCTAGGCTGGTCCTATTCTCTACCAGTAGTTTGTTGTAGACTTCAGGTTCCGTATGAGAGCTCATGTTTAATTATTGTAAACAGCGCAAAGTTATTTGTGAATAAAAGACCTTAAATACCATAGGTATCGTGGTTATGGACCATTTGTATATATATATATATATATATATATATATATAATATAATTGTATACTTCGGCAGCATTTTTTCTTTATACAAGTTTCGGTTAAACGCCACAGACAATTCAAGTCTGAGGAGTTTTTTCATGGTCTTCTATTTTTCTTGCGATCTTTTTTTGTGTTTGGGTGGAGAAGTTGTAATAATCCACTAAATCCTTTTTATTCTAGCGCTTTCGGGTCTGGTTTATCAGCCATCATCAGGTGGGGAACGATGTTGAAGTTGTCATCTCAATATCAGCAATACATATATTGGCCATACGACGACCACATTATCCCGCCGTTTAACAATGCACTTATCCGACACCAGCTCCATTAGTCAACACTTAAAGACACATTCATGCCCCCCTCAACCTACAGGAAAAATTTTAACAGAAAACACACTCACACTCCATAAAGAAAAAAACAAACAAAAATTGCAAATAATGAAGCACTCTATATCAAAATTAAAAAGACCTACCTTAAACAAAATAAACTTTCAAACCAGTAGACACATCCTCCAATGCTTATAAACAATCCCACTCTAACCATTCCCCCTCCCTTCCTCACAATTCTGTACCCCCCTCAAAAAAACATTAATCCATTTTTCGTACTAACTACCACCACCACTTTTTAAGCTACTACTCGTTCTTCTATAAAAACGAGGCACTTGGAAAAAAAAAAAAAAAAAAAAAAAAAAAACTTAACATCGTTTCCCCACCTGATGATGGCTGATAAACCAGCCGAAAGCGCTAGAAAAAAGGATTTGGTGGATTATTACAACTTCTCCACCCAACACAAAAAAGATCGCAAGAAAAATAGAAAGGACCATGAAAAAAACTCCTCAGACTTGAATTGTCTGTGGGCGTTTAACCGAACTTGTATAATATAATATATATATATATATATAATATATATTGCGTGGTGTATGTGTGTGTTATTTTCTCGACACTTAATGTTTCGATTTGTAATTTACAGTATCGAACAATATATTTGAAAGATATTCTAATTTGTATTATTTGGTTTATTCTGATTACTGTCCTCATCTGTATTGTTATCCACAAAACGTTTCGGTCGATGTGCCTTCCGGGCCTCTTCAGGTGTTTCTTATCAAACTCAGGAATCTTATCGTAGTCGGGAGCCTTCAAGTGTAACCGGGAGCCTGCACGGTACTTCGAATCGAACCCTTAATTCAATCCACGGGAGGTAGATTTTTCTCATTCCGTTAACCATGACCGGCTACAAGTGTTAAGCTGTGTTATTTCTGTTTCTTTATCAGAAAGAAAGCAAATATCGTCTGTTGATGTCAGTATCTATTCAATAAGAAGAAATATACATACGCAAGAAACTATGTCGTAATAATGCTTTTTGAAAAACAAAAATAGCGTATCTGTTAACGAACGTGATATATTTAAGACATTGTTCAGATCTCTATGTTACATAATCTATGCAGTTGCATAAGATTATTGTCAATCCCTGTATTTCTAAGGGGATGGCCCCTTTTCATATCACGGACGGGACTTTCCATGGAATATTACAGAAAGCCCGCGAAATACGTGAAGTCACGTGGGACCTGGTTGGGTCTTCAATTTCAGTCTGGACGTCGGGCAGAGAGATGTACTGCCTTAACTGGAGATCACTGCATACTGCATACCGCGCGCTTATTTAGTCAGATGAAAATGGTTTAGTTAAGAAATAAAAGCTTACGAAAATAACATGGTCTTGTGTTGATGAATGTCTTGGTAACAAGACTGATCTAGAAAGAAGAAACGAATTAAGTGCGACCGACCACCAAGATGAAGCCCAGACGCTAGAAGAGACGTTAGAAAAGCAGGACGCTATCAGAAGAACGTAAGATAGAAAAGCATGAACAGAGAAAAATAGAAGTAAGTAAAGGAGGAGTTACAACATCTATATATAAAGCTGTATGCCTATCCATACTCTTATATGGAAGCGAGTTGTGGGTGTTAATACAATGGACACCTGCTAGCGTACTAAAAAAAAATGTGGTAGAGCCTAGATCCTACATCTTAAAATTTGCTGATGGATCAATCAAAAGAAGAAACCGGGTACAAATAAGAAAGACCCTAAATACCACCAACAAGCAGGGTCCTTTCAAGGATCACAGCACACCGACCACAAAGAAAAACACATACTAACACCGATGACACACATAACCAGCATTACCCTAAACAACCAACACCTAAAACAACTAGAAGTGGCCGTTTCATCTACACACCTACAAGATACAAAAAATAACAAATAATTATTATCACACATCTCCTCTCATCTGGTGAGGGGGATGTAATAGTATTACGAACTACTTCCTCACATGACCTAAAAAACTGAGGCATTCAACATCAATTGCTCCAACGCATACTGGGCGTAAAGTAGTGGCACAAAATCCCCACTCAGAAATTCGAAGCAGAGAAACGCTAACTGCGATGATTATTCTTTCTTTTCTTCTTGAAATTTTTCCTCTTTTTTCTTTCTTCTTATTTTCTTATTTTCTTTTTTCTTCTTCTTTTCTTCTTTTTTTCTTCTCTTATGTTTTTCCTTTTTCTTCTTTTTCTTCTTCTTCTTGAAATAATTTTTCCTCTTTTTTTCTTCTTCTTATTTTTCTTATTATTTTTCTTTTTTTCTTCTTATTCTTTCTTTTTTTTTCTTCCTTATGTTTTTTCTTTTTTTTCTTCTTTTTTCTGAAATTTTTCACCATGCCCGAAGAAATAACGCTAAAGAAATGCCCCATCACACCTTCAAGCCTGGAATTTCTGGCCTCTAACAGACAGGGTTGGCGAGACACATGCCGCACAGGAGTTGAGCGGTTCAATATCGAGATTGTCAGAGGCTGCAGAGCAGCGACGTCTTCGTCGTCATGAACCCCCAAATCCCGATGGAAAAATTTCCTTTGCAATGTGTGTGACCTCATTTGCAAGAATTGGACTAACTAGCCACCAAAGGGTTCATAACTCTTAAACGAAATGGAGTGACGTCATCATCGTCCGCGACGAAACTTCTAAAAGGAAAAGGACAAAAAGTTATATATATATATTGTCATGAATGTGTAAAAGTGCATTCCACCTTTTATTTAAAGTTCGGACGGTTGAATGAAAGAAAGAAAAAATAACTAGCGACGAGTTCATAACGAATAAATAGTTAACATTTTTATTACTATCAACCAAGAACAATAACGTGTCCCCCCTTCCCCCTCTCACCTGCACCGATATCCAAGACAGACGATGAACTTTTGACCCGAATTGCTCCCCACCCATAATGTACTTTTTAAACACACCCTGTGACCCCTTCTCCCCAGATAGCGTTCGAATAAATTCCCGCCAATTTTAAGAAGAAGAGGAAAAGAAATATTTTCTCGACACAAGACAACTAGAGTTTCAGCGAGTGGATGATGTTGTTATTGATATCAACTGACTTTTGAAAAAGACCCCAGTTTGTTAAAGAGATCTGCCAATATTATTGAAAAAGAAAAAAAAAGAGAGAGAGAAGAAAAGAGAAAATTTCTCATGGACATTAAGTATATTCTGAGGCACAAAGCAGAATTTCTCCAAAGGTATTTCATCAAAGGAAAATGTAAGTCCTCTCTCTGATTATGATTTCACTCTCACATATTTTGTTTGCATCTGTGACGTCGGGAATACTTCGAACTTATTGAATATAACTACTTTCACATGAACTTTTGACTAAGGTCATTTTCTGTTTGAACTTTGCCAAGTGGCAAGTAATTTTACAGAGACTTTTTAAGAGTAGAAAAAAAAGAAATATTGAATGCGGATAGACGCATATTTAACTCACAAGATCGAAAACGATTGATGTTTATACTTTTAATTAAAACTTCATTTGTTTTCTTGTTGATATTAAACGATACTGCGTCTGTGGTCTTTTGGCATTGCCAATGTTATGCTTCTATATTTTCTTGGCGTATTCTCTACCTTTTGGAGCGGGGGAGTGAAACACTGGATACCCCCCCCCTTTGTATCGAACTCATCGGCCAGGGACCTGTCGTATTATTATTATTTTTTTAATCTTTTTCTTTGCGACCCTGTGTTTGATCGTCCCTTTCATCTCAGGCTGTTCGTAACAACTATATATATATATATACTATATATATATTAATATATATATAATATATATATATATATTTGTTATGTGTGTGTGTGTGCTATATTTATAAGTAAATAATGCCTCAATATAGAGTAGATAGAGTATATATATATATATTATATAATATATATATCATACATACATTATATATACATATATATATTATAATATATATATTATGTGTGTGTGTGTGTAGGTGTGTGTTGTTGTGATCTAAGATTTGTTATATTATTTCCTTGAGATGGTCACCATCATGACGAAAACATTCGAGAGCCCGATTTCTCATATCACGTAAAGTGTGGTTCAGCATATCAACCGGAATAACTGTTTATCTTTCTACGGATGCTTTGATTTCAGTTCTGCTGTCATGTGAGGTAACCTGAAAGATCGGGTATTACGCCAGGCATGCCACATCATTATAGGTCCACCCTATATATATATGGCTTACAAATTAACCAAGCCACTATTGAGTCATGTCACGCTACCGTAAACACACACACACACACACACACACACATATATATATATATATGTATATGTAGAATTAAACAAAAGCACGTTCTCCTGGTTAACAATTTTTATTTTAATGATCTTTTTCAAGCTTTCTCGCCAACTTTTTAACATTTTGATGGAATCCGTAGATTAGTCCTCCGAAGTTCATATCCAAGTACTTTCGGCACTTCGAAATGACATTCATCAGTGGTGATGTTTATGTATCAGTTTTTTTTAATTTTTTTCAAGTTAGCTACATTAAAGGGCTGGAGGCTGGAAGGAGAAGAATTGATAGGAAAGGTGTTATAGGCATTTTTTTAATTACCGAAATATTCCTAACGGAAAATACGCACATTATGCCACAAAGAAAAAAAAAAACCAAAAACAAAAACTCCAAATACTAGAAGCTTATTATACATCAAACAATTACAAACCATCCTAAATAATAAAATTAATTTTCAATGCAGTATTCACATTTTAAAATCAGCCATATAACACTTTTCCTATCAATTCTCTTCCTTCAGCTCTCCACACCCCTTATATGCTAACTTGAAAAAAAAACTGGAACCATAAAGACATAACACCTGATGATGGCACTTCAAAGTGCCCGAAAGTACTCGGCGGATACAAACTTCGTGTGGACTAATCTTACGGATTCATCCAAAATCTTAAAAAGTTGGCCAGAAATCTTGAAAAGATTCACAAAATAAAAATTGGTAAACAAGGGACGTGCCTTTTATTTTTAATTCTACATGTATAAATCAAAGAATTCTGCCCAAATTCATACCCCCACACACAAATATATATAGGTGTGTTATATATTGTGTGCTTATATTCATGAGTAAAAGTGCTCAATATAGTGGATAGAAACTTGTATATATCTAAGTTAGGTTAAGCTGGACTATTTAAAGGCCTTTGGTTACAAAGTTGTTTCTCCGCCTATGCAATTTCGCCTTGTCGACTGGGGCAATAGAATGCGCCGTCTGCACCTCTGCAGAGGGTAAGAGTCTCCCAAATGCGGCCACCTGTTGGCTGTGCGGTGGCGACCCGCGAATGCTTAAGTATAGAAGCCAGGTGGTTGAGCAGTCCATGACTTGCAATACTCCACTTTGGCCTTATTCTTGGGCTAGACGGGCGGTCAGAGAGAGGCTCCTCCGATCAATCGGCTGGTCACGCCAAGCCCTAGCACTATATGAATTTTCCCAACCCTATTGCCTTTATGGTAAGCCCCAACCCTTTTTATCATATGGGTGCTAGAAGGGTGGCTGAAAGGGTCTACATTCCTCGGAATAACGTTAAAACTCTATCTGATGGTGGAGGTTCCAGTTTTTTTGTAGGTTTGGAGAATGTGGAAGCACACTTCATCACCATTGCTCCCTGGTCCACTCTGACCCGGAAGTGGTAGTACCTGTTAGGGTCCCATCTATGGTTAAATAGAAAAAATGTATTTATAAAAAAATTGTGTGTATCCATAAGAATGAATTTATTTCAAAACTTTATCGGCATTAAATGACCCAGTGAGTTGATATGCCGCAAATCAAACCAAACCAAACCAACCCTATGCAATTTCATTAAACTGGAGAATTGTATAGGCAAGAAACTCCTTTAACCAAGCGCTGTTGACTTCATGTCCACGCTACCGTAACAACACACACACACGCACGCACACACACACACACAACACACACACACACAACATATATATAATATATAATATATATGAAATACGGTGAGGAAATTAATCCGACAATATGAGAAGAAAAATTTCTAAAATAGTAACAAACACAGGATTTGTATGATCAGAAACAATTTTTAGTGTCAATACTTTAGCATTTCACACATTCACTATACACTTAACATCTTTCATTTTGTCCCTCACATAAACATCACTTAACAGTGTCCTGAAAGATGGTACAATATACCGAAAATGCTTAAGTATTGACACAAAATTTTTTTTTCCTGATCATAACATCCTGTGCTTGTTATAATTTTTAAAATATTTTCTTCTCATATAATATATATATATATATATATATATATATATGCTTACAAAAGAAACTACTTACTTAATTATATCTGATTAAAAAGTTTATCGTATTATGTAAGATTGGTCACAGGGGTTTCTGCTTGAGGAGAGACAAATAGAAATAGCAATTAATTAGAAGAAAAAGACGAACGTGGCAGACAGACAGACAAACAGGACAGACAGATAGATAGATAGATAGATAGATGAATAGAATCATGTAGAGAGAAAGAGAAAGAGAAAGAGGGGTGAAACTAATAGAGAGGAGTGTAATAAGAGGGAAAATAGACTGGACACAAGGGAATCACACACACACATACACACACTATACAAACACCACACACACCACACACATATCTTATCTATCTATCTTATCTATCTAATCTTGCCTGTCTGTCTGTCTGTCATTACACGTGACATGATTTCTCCCTCACCTTCCCCCCTCTCCTCTCTCTCTATAAACATATATATATATATATGTTATATATATGAGAGAAGAGAGAGAGAGGAGAGAGAGAGAGAGAGAGGAGAGAGAGAGAGAGAGATAGAGAGGAGAGGAGAGAGGGGAAGGTGAGGGAGAAATCATGTCATGTGAAATGACAGACAAGCAGACAGGCAGGCAGGCAGATAGATGGATAGATATAATTATGGGGATAGAGAAGAGAAAACGGAAAGAGGGGGAAAACTAATATAGGAAGGTGTAATAGAGTAAAAGAGACTGATACAGGGAATTACACACACACACCACACACACACACACAACACACACATATATATATATATATATATAAGAGAGGGAGAGAGAGAGAGGAGAAGAAAGATATATATATATATATATATAGAGGAGAGAGAGAGAGAGAGAGGGGGAACGTGAGGGAGAAATCATGCATATGTAAATGACAGACTGACAGATAGATAGATAGATAGAAACAGACTGTGATAGATAGATAGATAGATAGATAGAATTTATTCGGAGAGACAGAAGGTAACTAACAGAGAAAGGTGTAATCGAGGAAAAGAGACTGACTCAGGGAATAACATATATATATATATATATATTATATATATATATATATACATGCATATAATATATACATGCATATATCATATATAATACATATATATATATATATATAATATATATTATATATATAATATATATATAGAGAGAGAGAGAAGAGAGAGAGAGAGAAGGGATGTGAATGAAGGTGAAGGATCAATCCAGTCATGCGTAAATGACAGACAGATAGATATAGATAGATATATAGATAGATAGATAGATAGAAGCATACTGTTGTAGATAGATAGATAACAGAAAATGGAGAGAGAGAGAGACAGACAGACAGAACAGAAGAGAGAAGAGAGAAGAGAGAGAGAGAGAGAGAGAGAAGAGAGAGAGAGAGAGAGAGAGAGAGAGAGAAAGAGGCAAGAGGGGAACTAATAGAGAAAGGTTGTAACAGAGGAAAAGAGACTGACACAAGAGAATCGCACACATTTATATAATATATATTATATATATATATAAATATATATATATATATATATATATTATATCCTGTCATGCGTGAATATATTCTGGCGTCATTTTGAGAGACCCCCCGAGAGTGTGGTGGTTCGGAATAAGCAAATCCAGTCAATCAAGTCAATGTGAGAATATCCGGATGTAAATAAATATGAATTTTTCCACAGCGACTGAATTTTGGGGTCTGGCGGAATAACGATGAATAAAAGACGAACACGAAGACCAACGAGACGAACTCAAGTCGATAGCTGCAAGGTGCGTGAATGAAGGGGGGGGGGAGGCGCCAGAGATGTAAGGTAGAAAATCTTACTTAATAGTCGATGCCGAGTTAAATAGTAGAAGTAAATAAAACGAGGTGATCTCGCCCCAGTTGACTGTTCAGGTTGGCTGGTTTTCGGGCATACAACCCTTGTAGAAAGTAGAAAATCTGACAATTGTGTTGGCATCCGTCCGTCTACTAAAGAACGATGGACGTAGTATCCACTTTTTCTCCTTTATCTGCAACTGCGTAGGTGGCTGAACAGGACCAATTTTTGAACGGCAATCTCTGGCAGTGAGACAGCGAGAGCGCTAGACAGGAAGATTGTTTTGGCCTCCTGAAGTGGAGCGCCACACCTACTATCAGCTCCTCACTTTACCGGCTGAATTTGGGTCTGGCGGAAGTAACGAAAAAATAAAGACGAACACGTCTCATCAGCAAGGTCGAAAGTAATAGGTCGAAATGTACATTCAGGGATTGACATGTTCTCGATTTGTTTAGCCTTCATTTGAACATATATGCCCGCCTAAATTCATTAATTATTAACTATTAACTTTCAGAATGGGTGTGACTTCAATTAAGCACATATCCTTCAAAAATTGTCGGGCTTAAAGCCTATTAAAAATAAACACATTTGTTTGTTTACTTAACCTCAATATATTATATATATATATATATATTATATTATATATATCATTATACTAAAGCTGCAGTTAATCAATGACTGTTTGCTAAAGGCTTTTTTCCTATTTAGTTTAATGACACAATATTCATATCAAAATATTCCTTAATTCTGGGATTGAGTTATGTTAGAAAAAATCCATTTTAAAATAGTTCTAATAATCGTAATTTTTAATTAAGTAAAAAATGACCCGTCTCTTACTTCACATTCAGCCTGTCATTTACCCCTCTCTATGTGGAGAAAGGTAGACAAAACACGGAATGTTATGGGAAACTGGATGTTTATGTCGACGACGCAACGTTTCGGTCTCTTATTAGACTATCTCAGGACCTGGATACAGTACTCGCTTCAATGATGGACATTCTCAAAATGCTGAAACAGAAGGTCGCCAGTAGGGAGAGGGGTGGTTGGAGGTGTTAGCGGATTTTTCTTCTCACTAGATGGAGAGTGTCAGAATGGTGGATGGTGGTACCACAGGTGTTGGTGTCTAGAAAATTGGATTGTTGAGGATTGGTTAACTGAATATGTGTATGTGTGTGTCTGTCTGTTTAATTGGTTTTTTGTTTATATGTGTTGGGAACTGGATTTGTCGTTAAGTTATATGTGTGTGGTTGATATGTTAGATTTTTTTTTATATAGATATATTATACGTAAGATTTTGTTAAAATGGTAAAGTCCTCTCTAAGTATATCTTGATTACCTCCTTAAATTTAGTTTCTTGTGAGGGTAAAGAGAGTTATTTAGAGTGAGTTGAAATAGTATATTGGTGTTAAGTTTACAGCAGCAAGCCCGTAGTTCTCAACTAGAATCGGTCCATTTAAATTTTAAATAGTTGAAAAGGTTTTCATTTGTTAGAAATCTTTACAAAATGGATTTTAATGTTTTATTTAAATTCTTCGGACATATTTGAAAAAAATATAATTCGCTTTAAAAAATCACTTTTCTCTTTATCCCAAAAACACTATCTAGAGCTCAATGGGAGACACAACAGGGTCACGTTTTGTCTTACTAATACTATATATATATATATATATATATATATATCATATATATATATATATATATATATATTATATATATAAAGTCACCATATACACCGTGTTTGACTTTCAATCTCTTCAGACACAAACTACCTCCTGACACGAGCGAACCTGAACTTGACCTTTTTGTCTTGCCCGATTCGTTTACCCCCCAGCAATTTGACCAGACTGCCGTAAAGAGGTGTGTGTTAACTATTTACGATCACCAGAGAGATCCAGTCTATAACAGACGGATCATTGCTTTATGCTCTGTTAATGAAGTTAATTTAAGTCACTCCTACAAGAGCTTCTACCGAGGTTTTTTGGAGCATATAATACACACACACACACACACACAATATATATATATATATATAATATGTGGTGTTGTGTGCTGTGTGTGTGTAGTAACTGAACCTTCACGACCCGGACTTCCTTCTCTTCCGTCTTTCTTTCTTTCCTTCTTTCTTTCATTCTTTCTTTTTCATATCCTAATTCCACTTTTCTTTCTTTTTTTTATTATTATCATTCTAAAATCTATTTTTTTCCTTCCTTTTTCCGCCCTGTCGGCTAGGGCGTTAGAATGCACCGACTGCACCTCTGCAGAGGGGTAAAGACTCCCCCAATGGGGCCACCTGTTGGCGGTGGGTGGCGACCCGTGATTCTTAAGGATAGAGCCCAGGTGGATGAGCAGTTCCATGACATGCCAATACTCACTTTGGCCCTATCTTGGCGCTAGACGGGCGGTCGGAGAGCCCCCTCGGCATCAAATCGGCTGGTCACGTCAAGCCCTAACACCTATATTATTTTCCCAACCCTATTGCCCTTATGGCAAGCCCCAACCCCTTTTTATTTCATAGGTGCTTAGAGCGGTGGCTGCGCGGTCTACATGTCCTGGGAATGACGTTAAACTCTATCTGCATGGTGAGTTCCAGTTTTGGAGGTTTGGGAATGTGGAGCACCCCTTCATCACCATTGCTCCTTGGTCCACTCTTACCCAGAGTGGTAGTACCTGTTAGAGGTCCCATCTATGGCGTTAAATAGAAAAATGTATTTATAAAAAAATTGTATTATCCATTAAGAATTGATTTATTTTCAAACTTTATCGGCATTAAATGACCCACTGAGGTTGATATTGCCGCTAAAACAAAACAAACAAACAATCATTCCTTTTTCTTCCTTTCTTTTCTTTTTCTTGTCGGTATTTTAATTCGTCTCTCAATCTGTCTTATTAACATCCCCATATAACTCTTCATTTTCATTCTTTCTTTCCTTTTTCTTGTTAATTATTCAAATTATTATTTCAAATTAACATTCAAATTAATTTTTCATTTTCTTTCTTTCTTCTTTCTTTCTTTATTTCTGATTAATATTTCTAATTCCTATCTTTCCTACTTTTTACTTACATAATTTCTTCATGTTAATATACAAATTTCTACCTTTTTCATTTCTTTCTCTTCCGTCTTTCTTTCTTTCTTTTCTTTTTTTCTTTTTCTTTTTTCTTTTTTCTTTTCTGTCTTCTTTTTTTCTGCTCCTTGTTGTTGTGTTCTACTTTATTATTATTATATAATTATTATATTAGTAATAGTAGTAGTATAGTAGTAGATAGTTGTACTTTCTCTTTTCTTGTTTATTATCGTGCTTCTTTTCCTTCGTCAACTCCTTGTTCTGTTCTTGTTTTCTTGTTCTTCATTATTATTATTATTATTATTATTATTATTATTATTTTCTCTTTGCTCGTTCCTCGCGAAATTTTTTCCCCTTTCACTACTTCTTTTTATATTTCTTCTTTTACCCCCCTCTCTATGTCCTCGAGCGTCAAGAAAACCAGAAAAAAGAAAAAAGCCAACAGCAAAAAACAACAACAACAACAACAAACAAACAAACAAAAGAAAGTTAAGCAAACATTATGTCTACAATAAACGCCCAGAGTACAAAACTAATAATGTCGATTAACAAGATTTATGTTTGTTTGTATTTTCTTTCAATTCTTTTTTTTTCTTTCTTTCTAGCTGCCATTTTGTCAACTTTCAATTGAGCTAAAAAAAAGAACGCTTAATATTCACACACACACACACACACACACACACACACACACACACACCACACACACACCACACACATCTATCCATATATTATATATATATATATATATATATATATGGATACGTATATATATATATGTTTATATGGATAGGTATATATATATACGCATACACACACATATATATATGGATACGTATATATATATATATATATATATATATATATATATGGCTAGGTAATATATTATATGCCTATATATATATATATATTATATATATATATATGTGTGTGTGTGTGGTGTGTGTGTGTGGATAGGGATATATATACATATATATGTCTATATGTTTATATGGGATATATATATATGGATAGTTGTATATATATATATATTATATATATATATTAAGTATAGGTATATATATATGTATATGGATAGGCATATATATACATATATATGTATATATATATATGGATAGGTATATATATATATATATATATATATATATTATTGATAGGCCTATATATTTACATATATATGTATACATATATGGATAGGTATAATATATATATATATATATATATATATATATATAAATACGTGCGTAAGCTTCAAATAATGAAGTTCTTTTTCTTGTCTGTGGTAAGCAGTGCGAAACACATTTCCCAGCACTTAACGGGTGGACAGGTAATTTTCTCTATTCGTCACAGACACACAGACAGAAAGACAGATAGACAGAAAGACACACACACACACACACACACGAACAGAGAGAGAGGAGAGAGAGAGAGAGAGAGAGAGAGAGAGAGAGAGAGAGAGAGAGAGAGAGAGGGGGGCGCGGTACATATACTCACATACGAACTCACGTAACATCCCCACACACCAAATGCACACAAGCATATATAATTATTATTTTTTAATAACTTCTCTTCCCCCCTCTCTCTCTCAATCTTTCTCTCTTTCTTCTCTCTCCCCCTCTCTCTCTTTTCCTCTCTGTCTGTCTGTCTGTCTGTCTCTCCTCCTATCTCTCTCAGTTTCTCTCTCTCTCTGTCTGTGTCTGTCTGTGTTTCTCTCTCTTATATATATATATATATATATAATATATATATATATATATATATATATATATATATATGTGGATGAAATCATAATTGAAAACTCAAACGTACATATAAAAGAGGTTCCGATTTAGCTCAGTCGGTATACCGTTCGGCTGGAAATCACAGGGTTTCTGATTCGATACCGACCCTCGCCAACTCAGCGTATGAGTAGCGCGGGGGATAGTGCGGTAAAGTGAGAAGCTGATGGTGGGTGTGGCGCTCTACCTCTGAGGATAAAGTAATCTCCTCGGTCTAGTGCTAGTGAAGAGTGGATAGACTCCCTCGCTGTCTGGCTGATACCGACATTAGGCCGCCCCGACGATTTATTTATATATATATATATATATATATATGTGTGTGTGTGTGTGTGTGTGTGTGTTTGTGTGAATATATTAGTGTATACTAGCAAATATATGCACCCTCCGGGTGCAAGTATTTAAGTTTTAATATAATAAAATATCATATTAAATTAGAAAGGCTAATGAAACTGAATAAGAATTCAGATAAAAATATTTGGAACAGAGGGGGTATAATCAGAAAATAGAACAACTTTGAAACTAACTCTTCCATCATTTTCCATTACTCCCCTCTTTCATTGGTAAATTTTCCTAATTTAACTATTTAGTTAAAATAGGAAGTAAAGGATAATATTACAGTTATTTCTTCTTGTAAATAAATTTCTTTTAAGATTTATCCACGAGATTTTTGTTTATATTTCTTAAGATAAAACCAAACAATTAGAAATCAATAATACTAAGCACATATTTATTAAAATCAAATTTTTAACATCAATATGCAAATTAGCTTTCCTGTTCACACTGTAAACAGCTATTTTGTTGTATATATAAATACAATTGCATGTTATTAGTATGTAGATATTGTTAACAGTCTTAATGATGTAAAACAATTTTACTAATAATTGAGGTTTAAATAAAATCATTGAGAATGTGATGTAAATAACAGGGAATTGTGACTTGTATAGTAATATAGTTTCGGTTACAGACAGACAAACCCACAATCTCCATTATAATAAGATATGCATGATTTTTTCTTGATAATATTATAATTCCCATCTTTCCTTCTTTTTACTTTCATAATTTCTTCTTGTTAATATACAAATTCTACTTTTTTCATTTCTTTCTTTCTTTCTTTCTTTTTTCTACTTCTTGTTGTTGGTGTTCTACTACTACTACTACTACTACTACTATTATTATTATTATTATTATTATTAGTAGTAGTAGTAGTAGTAGTATTAGTAGAAGTAGTTGTACTTCTTTTTTTTCCTCGTGCCTCTTTTCTTTCGCGAACTCCAAGTTCTTCTTCTTCTTCTTCTTCTTCTTCTTCTTCTTCTTCTTCTTCTTCTTCTTCTTCTTCTTCTTCATTATTATTATTATTATTATTATTATTATTAGTTGTAGGAGTAGTAATAGTAGTAGTAGTAGAAGTAGTTGTGGTTCTTTTTCTTTTTTTCCTCGTCCTTCTTTTTCTTTCGTCAACTCCTAGTTCTTCTTGTTCTTGTTCTTCTTGTTCTTGTTCTTCATTATTATTATTATTATTATTATTATTATTATTATTATTATTATTATTATCTCTGAATATATTAGTGTATATATGCATGATAATGGCCTTTTTTTCTTTAGTTCTGTGCAAGAGTTATCTCCAATATCCTTGTTACGACTCAAGTTACCATTTTAGGGTTGTAGTTGAATGCAGTTTCACAGTGGATATTATTTGTGGTATAAAGTTTGATCCTTCTCCGAAGTAAAAAGAGGTATCAGATATAATCCTTGTCTGTTGATCTGTCCTCAAGTAGAAAGAGGTATCAGATATAATCCTTGTCTGTTGATCTATCCCGAAGTAGAAAGATGTATCGGATATAATCCTTGTCTGTTGAAGCAGTCCACCAAGCAAGTAATTTTAGGCACTTTATCAACGCCGTTAAATACATGTTTGGGTGCATTTGATTGGTCAATTCAGCTCCTCCTGTTTGAAACAGTCTATAAATATAAGTTGGAGTCGTTAGTATATCATACCTTCGAATCCAACAAGGGCCTGTTTAAGTTTGGATAGCGTGGATATGAAGTCAATGGCGTTTTGTAACTGACAATTTCTTACCAATGCGAATTTCAAACCAAGTGAATATTTTCTGTTCATATCTTTCCTTATATATATATTTACCAAACTCCTCCACACGAGCAGGATGTGACACAATGTCAATTTCTTAGGCGGAGTTTAACAGGTTTAAATTCAGAGTTTTCCTTCTCCTAGACTGGTTACCTAGCCAGGGTTAAAGAGTCCAGTCTGTCCTATAATTTATCCATAGCTGGAGGGAGAGTAGGATTCATACCTTTCCCAAGGGTATTAGCACAAAGTGAAATGCAATTACCACATCCAGGATTTGAACTCGGGGCGACGAGTCCATTTCCCATGACTTTAACTTTTCCTTGTATAAACTTGCAAAAGCATTTAAGTTTTTATGTAATCAAATATCATTTGATTAATTATATTGACTAGTATTATCTGCATTATTCGGACTATTATCCTCATCTTCATTGTTATCTGTACAACGTTTCGGCCGATGAGCCCTCCGGCCTTCTTCAGGTATTTCTTGTCGGACTCGAGAACCTTCTCGGACTCGGGAACCTTCTTTTCGAACTCGGGAACCTTCTCGAACTCGGGAACCTTCTTTTCGGAATTATATTGAATTCGAAAGATTAATGAAATTAAATGCAAACATAAAATAGATTACATTTGTTGCATACCCTTTCTTAATTCTTACTTCTGGTCGTATTTTCTTCTGGCCGGCTTTGGTTCTATCTTCTAACATCTTGGTCTGGTCTCTTCTAAGGTCTGGACTTTCTTGGGGACTTCGGGTCTGGTTTCTGTTAGGGATTTCTCCTTATCAGAAGCCCTGTGTCATTGTTAGTTTTTAGGTAATAAACACAAGACTTCGATTTACTTTGATGTTACTTTATTCGGTAAATCCCCAACCCAGACATCTGCGCATCCTACGAGCTCGGCTCCTACATTCTAACTGACTCTTACTTACTATCCTTAAACCGGAAGACAGGATCTTCTATGCCTTCCGGTTCTCACGATTTATCCCCGGAAAGCAAGGTGAGAGTGAGGTCAAGCCTTGTCACTCATCCTTCAAGGCCGTGGGCTGTAGCTTATAACTGCTATTTTGATTTCTACACTATTGCCATAAATATTAGGTATCTAATAATTATGTAACACATTTATTTTACTTTATTCTAATTGATTTCAATGTAAAGTCCTTTCAACCTCACACCTTTTTGTTGTTTCCAGATTCATTGCTGTGGGGTGCATTCTGCCATTGATTGGAAAAATACCAATTGGTACTGACCACTGTCAACTGCTGTAAACCTCATTCAAATGCTACCATAAATAGAACTTGTGATACCAACCTCAGTCCACTGACTTCGGACATTTATCAAGAGGTAACAAATATCTAAGCCAATGTTTTAAACAACGTCTTAATTATTTTTCCCGTCCTGTCGGCTAAGGCGTTAGAATGCGCCGACTGCACCTCTGCAGAGGGGTAAGACTCCCCCAATGGGACCACCTGTTGGCCGTAGGTGGCGACCCATAATGCTTAAGGATAGAGCCCAGATGGATGAGCAGTTCATGACATGCAATACTCCACTTTGGCCCTATCTTGGGCTAGAGGGGCGGTCGGAGAGGCCCCCTCCGATCAATCGGCTGGTCACGTCAAGCCCTAGCACCTATATGATTTTCCCAACCCTATTGCCCTTATGGCAAGCCCCAACCCCTTTTTATCATATGGGTGCTAGAAGGCGGTGGCTGCGGGTCTACGGTCTGTGGGAATGACGTTAAACTCTATCTGATGGCGAGGTTCCAGTTCTGGAGGTTTGGGGAATGTGGAGCACCCCTTCATCACCATTGCTCCCTGGTCCACTCTGACCCGGAGTGGTAGTACCTGTTAGGGTGCCAACTATGGGTTAAATAGAAAAATGTATTTATAAAAAAATTGTATTATGCATTAAGAATGAATCTATTTCAAAACTTTATCGGCATTAAATAACCCACTGAGGTTGATATGCCATAAAACAAACCAAACCAAACCATAATTATTTTTCATTCACACAAACAGCAATAGGATTTCGCCCATTCTTCTTTTGAGGCTTCTCAGACATCGGGCAATAAACCTAACTCTTCCCCTTTTAGACGAGGGCATGTGTTTCCTGAGGGTATCGCCCAATGGGATTCACCCTGGCTTGTTATATATTTTACCGGTCCATCTAAGTCAAGGAAAGTCCGACACAAAATCTCCGTTGCCTAAGTTGGAATGATGCTGAAATCCAGTGCTACCCAGTAACTCGTGCGAAACTACCGCTGCCAAATTGCATTGGTTCCTTATCTTTCCTTTGGAACATAGTGGCCGTGATTGGGCAACAGCTCATCCTCCATATGAACCCGCTCAGGTTACATAGTTAAAAAATGTGGACACTACTCCATCGTCTCTCGTAGACAAAAGGATGCCAACTCAATTCAACTCAACCGGTCCAGAGGACGAAGCGACTGGACACAGGGTAGGTTTGGTTTGGTTTGTTTTACGGCATATCAACCTCGGTGGGTCATTTAATGCCGACAAAGTTGTGAAATAAATTCATTCTTAATGCATAATACAATTTTGTTTATAAACTCATGTTTTTCTATTTAACCAATAGATGGGACCCTAACAGGTACTACCACTCCGGGTCAGAGTGGACCAGGGAGCAATGGTGATGAAGGGGTGCTCCACATTCCCCAAACCTCCAGAACTGAAACCTCACCATCAGATAGAGTTTAACGTCATTCCCAGGACATGTAGACCCGCAGCCACCGCCTTCTAGCACCCATATGATAAAAAGTAGTTGGGGCTTGCCATAAGGACAATAGGATTGGGGTAATCATATAGGTGCTAGGGCTTGACGTGACCAGCCGATTGATCGGAGGAGGCCTCTCCGACCGCCCGTCTAGCCCAAGTTAGGACGAAAATGGAGTATTGCAAGTCATGAACTGCTGATCCACCTGCTTCTATCCTTAAGCATCACAGGTCGCCACTCACGGCCAACAGGTGGCCCCATTGGGGAGTCTTACCCCTCTGCATAGGTGCATTCTAACACCCCACCGACAGGGCGGCATAGGGTAGGATGACCGTGTAAGAAAGAAAGACAGAAAGAAAATAGGCATTCATCATGTCTTCTCACAGTCTGATATCCAATTCTGTAATTTACTCTGTGTCTCCTGTCAATCTGTTAACTGATGGAAAATGTTGGACTACAACAAATTTCATATTCTGCTTCCTCATCCGTCTGTCTATCTCTAATTATGCATTGGTCGACTGTTGTAGGCAAAGTTCTCGATCTTATATTTCCTGTTTGTTCTTGGACCTTTTTGTAGTTATCACATTATTTTTAACTGACACTCTTTGCTATCTATTGTATATTTTTGACATCCGTGAATTCTCGCACCACCACCAGCATCAGCACCACAATCATTGCCCAAATATTGTTTTTACAGAACATTAGTTCATTGCTGTGGAATGCATTCTGCCATTGATTGGAAAAATACCAAGTGGTACTGACCACCGTCAGCTGCTGTAAGCCTCATTCAAATGCTACCATAAATAGAACTTGTGATACCAATCTCAGTCCACTGACTTTGGACATTTATCAAGAGGTAAAACATATCTAAACAAATGTTTTAAACAACGTTTTAATTAATTATTTTTCATTCACACAAACAGCAATAAATTATATTATATTCATTATAAATAAATATTATATTTAAGTACAACTATTTAGATACAATATTTATTTATAATATTTGAAATGCAAACTGCCTCAACCAGGATTCGAACTTGGATCGCCGATTCTATTTCCTACAATGATAACCATTATGCTAAAGCACGCCTCCTTATGAAGTAATGATAAAAGATCTTGCTACATGCTTTTCAGAGTCATAAACTACTCGACATTTGGCTTCATTGATAAGTTTTTGAAGTTTGTCCTCAGAATCCTTTAACTTTCTTTCCAAACTTCAAGAAACTCATCAATGAAGCCAAATGTCGCCAGAAAGATTTGGAACAATCAGAGGCGAAGAAACTTGAACTTGTGAAGTGATGTTTTTGTAGCGAAATTGAAGGGCAGAACTGTGGACGAGCGGATTCCCAGCCCCCACAAACAAAGCGCGTCCGGATATGTTTGGCCTGTGCGAGGGGGAGGAATGTGGCGAGTGGCCACGGATATTTGAACTCGCTACCTCCTCGTCGCTGAAATGCTGCTGGCAGTGACCCGGATGTGGACAGTATTGACGCGTACTCAAAATGCTGGTGAATATTGAAGTTCTAAACGGGCAATGCCAGACCAGAGTAAGAAGCCCGGATGTATATATTAACTGTGTATTTAAGAGCCTGTTCTCCCAGACCGAGAGAGAGAACGATAGTTGGAGTTTTGCTGTTAAGAAGAGAGTAGTACTTTTGTGAGAGATTGTTGCAGACTAAGGACTTTATCAGTTGGGAGAACATATATGTCGGACTTGACTGTGCCCCCCCCCACCGAGTTTACTTTCAACATTATATTTCATTAGTTACTAGTGTTTGTTTTATGACTATTTTCAACATTTGTTCTTCATAGATATTATTGGTTGTAGTGATTACTTATTTATATATGTTATATCGAGCTCGTAAGTGACGTTCTCCTGTGGAAGTCAACACATGGATATGCTAATGTCGGCCGCCCAGCACGGACCTACATTGATCAACTATGCGAGGATGCTGGTTGCTGCACGGAAGACCTCCCAGGGGCGATGAATGATAGGGAAGGTTGGCGAGAGATTGTCATGGATATCCGTGCTGCCTGCGCGACATGATGATGATGATGATGATGATGATGATGATATGTTATATATTTGTTTCATGACGTAGTGATGCTACAATATAAAACAAACCCAACAAACAAAATGTAGGAGATCATCATCATCATAATCATCATGTCGCGAAAGCAGCACGGATATCCATGACAATCTCTCGCCAACCATCCCTATCTCTCATTGTCCCAGGGAGGTCCTCTGAACAGCATCCAGTATCTTCGCAGAGTTGGTCAATGTAGTTCCTTGCTGGGCGGCCCAGATTAGCATGTCCATGTGTTGGCTTCCACAGGAGAGCGTCGCTTATGAGCTCGTCCTTGCTTCTTCAGCAGTGTCCAGCATGCCTTGTTCATCTCACTCGGATGGTTTGTGAGATGGGGGGCAGGTGGCCATACAGCTGCTTCCTTGAGGGGTGCTGTTTCCCGGATTGTTCAAGACCGCACGCAGCATTCTTGTGCAGCTCCCATCTAGCTTATTCTCAAGGCGCCTCGTTAGGGTCCAAGTAGTGCAGCCATACAGCAGTACTGATATAACCACAGCGTTAATTGTCGCTTTAACTTTTCATGTAGGAGATACAGTCAGAGTATTCTAATCTCCACCTTTTCTTTTTAGTAATGTTTTTGTTTGCGATTGTCTGACTGTAGCGACTGGAAATAAACTGTCTGTTTGTTCAAGTACTTATGTTAGAAACCGAATATCAAAATGGTTCGATTTGGCATTAATTGACTAGGAAATTGTTGGTAAAAAAAATAACCCCAAAAAACAACAACATTGAAGTATAAAAATCAGGGAATTATCCGATTTTAATTTAGTATTTCTGCTATGATAAATTAATATATAAAATTCATTTAAAATATGAGCATACAATTTTAAGTTTAAAATGTCATATTATTAGATTCTAAAAATATATTTTTAATAACTACTTTACTTTAGTATCATTCACCTATATTTTTGGTCGAAAACTGTATTGGAAATTTAGCACCGCCCCTTTAAACGGAACAAATATTGATGTATATATTTTTCTTTTATAGAATTGTAGCTTATTAGATAATTATCAAAATGAGTAAAAAAAAAATCTCCAAAAAATATTTTTTTAGTTTTTATTTTCATTTTATTTTCCGATTTTCGATACTTATTTACTTATCAACGAATGCAACTGGCCTATCATTTTGTTGTAGTGCTACTTCTTGTCCTCTGCTCAGAGCATCCACTTGGAAGGTCGTTGGCTTGATAGAGTCAAAATACGATTGGGTTATTTCTTTACTGATTGGGGCCTTGATTCGTTGGAAGGCCTTCTTATGGCTGTTCGTAAATGTTTATTCGTTTCTCTTTTTCGGGAGGTAGCGAAGATTGGCAGTGTGTTCAGACAATCAAAGTATAAATAAGTCACCATTCCTAGGACGTGCTGTATTTCAACTTCATTTGTAGGAGATTCTAGGGTTTTGATATCTTCTACTTTTGGGGCATCTGGGTGGACTCCATTCTCATCGTAAATTCCACCAAAGAATTTTATGGATTTGGTCTTAATGTTGCATTTTGTGCTGTTGAATACAAGGCCACTTTCCTGAGCAAGTTGTTATCGCGTTCCTTTTTATCTTTTCCAAAAAGCTAAAGGAAAATGAAAAAAATGGACAAATATCTGGACCTTGCCAGAGAACTGAAAAAGTTATGGAATATGAAAGTAAAAGTGATACCAATTGTAATTGGTGCACTTGGAACAGTCCCAAGAGGATTGGAAAAGGGTTTGGAAAGTTTGGAAATCAGAGGAAGAATTGAAACCATTCAGAACACTGCACTGCTGCAATCTGCCAGAATCCTCAGAAGAGTCCTGGAGACCTGAGGAGACTTGCTGTCACTCAGACTCCAGTGAAAGGCCATCAGCTAACACTGATGTGAAAACTCAAAAGGAGTAAATAATAATGATAATAAAAAGAATGGAAAATCTGGAAATTAGAGGAAGAATTGAGACCATGCTGACTACTGCATTGCTGCAATCGGCTAGAATACTCAGAAGAGTCCTGGAGATCTGGGGAGACTTGTTGTCACTCAGACTCCAGTGAAATACCATCAGCTAATGCTGATGTGAAAAACTCAAAAGGAGTAAATAATAATAATAATAATAATAATAATAATAATAATAATAAAGATCAGAGGAAGCTTCCAGTTGTTCATCGAGCCGAGCAAGGTGACATGCAGCCATCCGTTTTAATAAAATGCCCAACGACCTGAATTGTCGCGTCACTGGGTACATAACAGCCGGTGACATCATATTTGTATTGTTCTTACCGTCGCAGTGGCGCTGGTATAAAGGGCCTTTCAGAGTGATAGCCGCTCCCAGGACGGGTACAGAGAGAGAGAGAGAGAGAGAGAGAGAGAGAGAGAGAGAGAGAGAGAGAGAGAGAGAGAGAGAGAGAGAGAGTCTTAGAAACACTCAGACAGTGCGAAACACAGATAGAGAGTCCCTTCATGCGTAGAATACACACATTGTTACAGAAACATAAGCAATCATAAAGGAAATCTCCCCCCCTCTCTCTCTCTCTCTCTCTCTCTCTCTCTATATATATATATATATATATATATATTACACACACACATACACACACACATACACAGTCAGGGATGTACATTCAAAAGCACACACACACACACACACACACATATTGTTAGTGAGTTCGATTCTCATTGGGCGCCCATACGTTTGGCCTTGTGCCACAACTAAGCTAAGCTTAGTAAATAACTGAAGACACCTTACGTGGTATAATGGTTTGCAAGCTAGATTCGTAGACCATTGTTAGTGAGTTTCATTCTCGCTGGGTGCCCCTTATTTCTGGCCTTGTGCCACATCTAAGCTAAACTTAGTAACTAACTGGGCACCTCCTGTTGTGTCATGGTTAGCAAGGTAGATTAGCAGACTACTGGTAGTGAGTTTGATTCCCATTAGGCGCCCCACACTTCTAGCCTTGTGCTTACATCTAATCTAAGCTTAATTAATAACTTGGGCACCTTACGTGATATAATGGTTAGCAAACTAGATTTTCAGACCATTGGTAGCGAGTTCGATTCAGTGGGCACCCATGCTAATAGCCTTTTGTCACACCTAAACTAAGCTTAGTAAATAACTATACCCAAGATATAGGGCACCTCAGGTGGCGTAATGTTTAGCAAGCTAGATTCGCAGATCATTGTCAGTGAGTTCGACTCACACTTGGCGCTCCATATTTCTGGCCTTGTGCCACATCTAAGCTAAGCTTAGTAAATAACTATACCCAAGATATAGGGCACCTCAGGTGGCGTAATGTTTAGCAAGCTAGATTCGCAGATCATTGTTAGTGAGTTCGACTCCCACTTGGCGCCCCATACTTCTGGCCTTGTGCCACATCTAAGCTTAGTAAATAACTATAAGTAAGTAAAGTCGATTGAGTCTATCCCATTTCGCTTGCGCTAGACCAGGGAAATTGTTTTTGCTGAGGTGGAGCACCACATCTACTGTCAGCTGCCACTTTACTGCACAGATCATTGCAATTTATACGTTCAGTTGGTGGGGTCCGGTATTGATTCAGGAACCTTGCGATTACTAGGTGGATGCTCTACCGACTGAACTAAACCGGCCACACACACACACACACACACACACACACACACACACACACACACATATATATATATGTATATATATATATATATATATATATATATATATATATATATATATATATATCCTGTCTAGCTCTCTTCTAAGAGAAGTTTCCCGAGTTCGAGAAATATCTGAAGAAGGCCGGAGGGCACATCGTTCGAAACATTGTGTAGATAACAATAAAGATTAGGACAATAGTGAAAAAAATCCAAGTACTAAAAATCATCAAGCTTCATCTGAAAATATCAGACAAATAATGTTGTTGTTATTTTGTGTGTAATATCAGATTTTACAGGGTTTTTTTTTTTTGACAAAGATGTATTTATTCAACTCCTCCGCACGAGCAGGGTGTGACACAATGTCAATTTCTTAAGCGGGGTTCAACAGGTTTGATTTCAGAGTTTTCCTTCTCCTAGACCGGTTGCATAACCAAGGTTAAAGAGCCCAGTCTGTCCTACTATTTATCCATAGCTGAAGGGAAAATAGGTGGATTCATACCTTTCCCAATGGTATTACTACTATGAGAAATGCAAACAAGGTTACTTTTTAAACGGAGGTTTTCTTCTCCAAGACTGGTTGCCTTACCAAGGTTAAAGTGCATAGTCTTCCCTACTATTTACCCATAGCTGAAGGGAGAATAGGTTGATTCATATCTTTCCCAATGGTATTACTACTATGAGAAATGCAAACAAGGTTACTTTTTAAACGGAGGTTTTCTTCTCCAAGACTGGTTGCCTTACCAAGGTTAAAGTGCATAGTCTTCCCTACTATTTACCCATAGCTGAAGGGAGAATAGGTTGATTCATATCTTTCCCAATGGTATTACTACTATGAGAAATGCAAACAAGGTTACTTTTTAAACGGAGGTTTTCTTCTCCAAGACTGGTTGCCTTACCAAGGTTAAAGTGCCTAGTCTTCGCTACTATTTACCCATAGCTGAAGGGAGAATAAGTGGATTCATACCTTTCCCAAGGGTAATAGCGCAGTTTAACAGGTTTAGATTCAGAATTTTTCTTCTCCAAGACCAGTCACCATACCAAGATTAAAGAACCTAGTCTTCCCTACTATTTACCCATAGCTAGGGTGGGGGGGAGAATAGGTTGATTCATACCTTTCCCAAGGGTATTAGCGCTATGTGAAATGCAAACAAGGTCAATTTTTAAGCGGAGTTTAACAGCTTTGAAGTCAGAGTTATTCTTCTACTAAACCGGTTGTCATAACAAGATTAAAGACCCCAATCTGCCCCCCTTTTTTCCGGCTTTGACGGTTTGTTAAATGCAAACACCTTCGTCTAGCTCGTGTCGCTGTGTCCATTTTCTACGACGATAACCATTACACGACAAACACCTCCTCAGGCAGGATATATAAACAGAAAGAAGTGAGGAGTTTTTTTCTTTTTGTACAGTCAATAGAGGAACGACTCATTTTTAAAAAAAATAAATCGCACCCCACCCCTAATTGTGCGGGCGGGTAGATTTGGGGTGGGTGGGGATTAGCACTGAAAAAGGCCCCAAAATATACGTCTGTTTCACTTGGAGTCTAAAATTAAACTATTCACTTTTAAAAATCTCTCAGTCAAAACTTTCTCATTGCTTCAATCGAAAGTGACCTTTGACACCACCTGTCTGTCAAATGATCTCACACTTCCGCATGGGTGGTGATGACGTGGGTGATGCTGGGGATGATGGCGTGGGTGATTGTGGGGGAGACTAATACATAACACATTAGATGCAAACATATACAAACATACACAGGCACATGCAGAGACACATAATATCTAATTAAATAGTGATATGGTTTAAAGTGTATATATATACATATATATATATATATATATATATATATATATATATATATATATACCACATTTTTTAAAAATAAAAGTTATAACACACCCTTTTTTTGGTTGTGTTCATGATTTGGAAAGTCTACTGTTTGCATGCACATTTAATCGGGGTTTATTTAAAATATTTTTCACAATAACAAGGCTCACCCCATATATATATATATATATATATATATATATATATATATATATATATATATATAGTTCAAAAGTAATGCCATTTTGTTTAGGACCGGTATGATTACCAACACAGGAACATGTATCATACATCAAAATGAAGCTGGTGTAATTGGTGTATGAATCCATCAAAGATTTTATCACGAGCGCTTTCTGCACTACTTAGTGCTATCATCAGGTGTGGAACTGGTAAGATGTTTCCATTGTTTTTTTTAATAAACAGTAGCTGTAGGATAACATGTTTAAAAGAAAAAATGCTGCCAAAATATACTTTTATATATATATATATATATATATATATATATATATATATATATATATATATATACTAATGTTATTTATTATAGTGTACAATATATTTAAGGTGCCATTGTTACCATAAGATTTTTCCTAAGACAGGTGCCTAACATGCTGCTTGGAAACCAATGGTAACAATGGCCCCTTAAATGTATTGTGCACTATAATAAATAAAATTAATATATATGATAAATAAATACAGCTCTTACACAAGTAATCGAACACTTTATTTTCAATTCTCCAATACTAAAATAAGACTACCAATATATATATATATATATATATATATATATATATATATTATCCAATTGCCGCTTTAACTTTTCCGTCGCAGTGGCATCAGTAAATAATCCAAAAGTGCTCAATATATTAAAAACATAGAGCAGTAATAATACTAATGATATTATTGTTAGAGGAAAAATAAAGGGTCTACCATGGTTTCAATCAAATTGAAATGATTTCTTCAGGACCCTAACCTATGTTAACTAAGTCGATGTAATTCCTTAGTTGAATTATATATATATATATATATATATATATATATATATATATATATATATATATATATAAAAGTAATTGGTAATTTGCTTGAAGCATTATTAAAACGATGTTATTTTTGTCTATCAAACAAAAATAACATCTTTTTGTTTTTATTTTTATATGCATTGTAATTGCCTTCAAATCATTAATATATTTTATATATATATATTTAACTTATATATATATAATATATATATATATATATATATATATATATATGCCCTGAAATATTGTTATGTATCCATTACATATTGTATATTGTGGCTGATGAAGGTAAGGAAGACCTGTTTACGTAAAAGACAGCGTCTGTGTTTTATTTCACCATAATTCCCCCATCTCTCCCGCCCCCCTTTTTTACCTGTTGACGCTGGTTTTATACGTCCATCACTTGGTTTTGTCCTTGAGCACCTAGCGTAACGAGGCAGTGAACCGAGCCCTGTTCAAACAACGTGTGTGGCAAGAGAGATTGGGCATAGACAAAAAAAAAGAAAAGCAAAAGAACAGAATGAAAGGAGAGAGAGAGAGAGAGAGAGAGAGAGAGAGAGAGAGAGAGAGAGAGAGGAGAGAGAGAGAGAGAGAGAGGGGGTGCTATGGGGGAGTAATGATTTGAGAAAAGAGATAGATAGATAGATCGCGCACGCGCGTATGTGTGTGTGTGTGTGTGTGTGTGTGTGAGAGAGAGAGAGAGAGAGAGAGAGAGAGAGAGAGAGAGAGAGAGAGAGAGAGAGAGACGTATGCAATGATGTTAGAAACGAGAGAGACATAGAGAGAAATAAAACGCGGAGAATATGTAAGAAAAGAGATAGATAGATAGGTAAAGAAAGAGAGTGAGTGCGTTAGAGAGAGAGAGTGAGTGAGTGAGTGAGTGAGAGAGAGAGAGAGAGAGAGAGAGAGAGAGAGAGAGAGAGAGAGAGGTGGGGAGAGAGAGAGAGAGAGAGAGAGGGTGGGAGATGTATGCGATAAGAAAATAGATAGATTAAGTGGAGGATGTGATAATGTAGGAAAAAGAGAAAGAGAAATAAAGAAATAAATAAAAAGATAAGAATATGATATTGTTAGAAAAGAAATAGATTGATATAAAGATAGATAGATAGATAGAGAGAGAGAGAGAGAGAGAGAGAGAGGTGGGGAATGTGATGGTGTGAGAAAAAAGACAGACAGATATACAGATAGATAGATAGATGGATTGAGAGAGAGAGAGAGAGAGAGAGAGAGAGAGAGAGAGAGAGAGAGAGAGAGAGAGAGAGGGGGGGAAATGGGGGAAGCGAGGATGTAAAGAAGTGATAAAATTATATGCGACAGAAAAGATGGGGGAAAAGAGAAAGAAGAAAAGAAAGAAAGAAAAGGAGAAGGAGAGGTACACACACACACACACACACACACAACACACAGAGAGAGAGAGAGAGAGAGAGGAGAGAGAGAGAGAGAGAGAGAGAGAGAGAGAGAGAGAGAGAGAGAGAAACCGCTGGGGGTCCTTTTAATAAGAATAAAATGTACTATTTGTTATAAATGCTTTTACGTGTGTATGTGGGGAGGGGTATAGTATAAATCATGCTGATTTTTAAATGGTTGAGTAATTCCTGAGAACGAACAACAACCAGACTCACTTGGTTGGTTGGTATCATTCCGTCTACGAGAGACGATGGAGTGATGTCAAAGTTTTTTTCCGCCCTGTCGGCTGGGGCGTTAGAATGCACCGACTGCACCTCTGCAGAGGGGTAAGACTCCCCCAATGGGGCCACCTGTTGGCCGTGGGTGGCGACCCGTGATGCTTAAGGATAGAACCCAGGTGGATGAGCAGTTCATGACATGCAATACTCCACTTTTGCCCTATCTTGGGCTAGACGGGCGGTCGGAGAGGCCCCCTCCGATCAATCGGCTGGTCACGTCAGGCACATATATGATTTCCCAACCCTATTGCCCTTATGGCAAGCCCCAACCCCTTTTTATCATATGGGTGCTAGAAGGCGGTGGCTGCGGGTCTACATGTCTTGGGAATGACGTTAAACTCTATCTGATGGTGAGGTTCCAGTTCTGGAGGTTTGGGGAATGTGGAGCACCCCTTCATCACCATTGCTCCCTGGTCCACTCTGACCCAGAGTGGTAGTACCTGTTAGGGTCCCATCAATGGGTTAAATAGAAAAATGTATTTATAAAAAAATTGTATTATCCATTAAGAATTGATTTATTTCAAAACTTTATCGGCATTAAATGACCCACTGAGATTGATATGCCATAAAACAAAACAAACAAAACAAAAACAAAGATTTTTTTTAAAACTTGAACTACATAGCCTGGGCGGGTTCATAAGGTGGATGAGCTGTTGCCCGTGCAGCAAATACCTCCATCTCCACACTGCCGCTGTGATCCAAAGGAAAGGTAAGGTACCAATGCAGTTTGGCAACGATAGTGTCGCAAGAGTTAATGGGTAGCATTCGATATCAGCATCACACCCCTTTAGGGACTCCAGCTCCTGATATAAAAGTAGACACGTAAAAAAAACATTCTGCCATTAAATATATAAGTAAAATCCCCCCCCCCCAATCAAATCCTTATACTACGAAGGAGTAAAAAATTATCTACACTTTCAATCAAAGCGCTAGAATATGTGGTTGGTTAACTATTTAATGACGTTGATGGACTGGAGCTCAATTGCTCGTGTGATGCACGGACGAACGGGCAAACGATCATAGGATTCTGGATACACATTTAGAGGATTCTACTTAACACGGACGAACCCGAAACCTTGTTGGTTCTTAGTCGGACGCTCTACTGACTCAGCTATTAGGGAATCATGTACATTGTATGTTAATATTCTATTTTCATATATACATGTGTTGTGCAGCCGGTAACTGGCAGTTAATTTTATTTTTAAATATGTCGTTTGAATTGGTTGACTGGTTGGTTGGTTTATTTTACGGAATATCAACCCATTTTGGGTCATTCAATGCCGAATCGAGACATTGCTTAAATGGTCACCCAACTTTTTAATCGAGTAGTTAATACGCTTGTTCCTAATTCTTCCATCCGTTATTATTCTGAACCATCCCCAGGTTAAAATGAGACCGTCCAAATCATCCAAAGTACAAATTATCTGGTGCCGCTTAAGCGCAGATTTAATTTCTTTTCTTTCACCCAATTTTAAAAATGAAACATTCCAAGTGGTCTTGCGTCGCTTAAATGCCCAATGCAAAATCAAAGTGAATGAAAAAAAGGTTACATATTTGTTTTCTTTGTAATATTGAAATTGTAAATTACGGAAGATATCTTAGTAATTTTTATCTCAAGTCGTCTACGTCTCCTTCCCTAATTAATGCTATGTTTTAGCGAACCAGTGTCAGGCGAATTACATTTTTTGTGCAGCCGTTTCTTAAGGATCTTTTTGTCACATCGTCCTATCAAATACAAATTTATTTTTAAATACATCTATTTGATCAATAAATGGACCTTAACGGACCTGGGAATAATGGTAATAATGGGGTTCTCAACACTTCCAAGATTTCCAGAATTAGAGCCTCACTATCAGATACAGTTTAGTCTCATACACAGAGCACCTCTTTTTTTAGGGTGCCCTATCCTTCAGCAGGGTATACAATCAGCACATTCCATGCCCTGTTGACAGAGTTGTGGGTTGGAACAGAGTAGCAAAATGAAGTGGGATTATGACATACATACTTTTGGCTTTCTTCTCAGCATATGCCTTTAACCGTTCTTCTCTAAGTTTTCTGCTTCTTTATTATCCTGAAAAGAAAAAGACAAAATGAAGAGGACTTGTACTAACAACGTTAATGAACAACAATTTATTTCATTGAAATTAACTGATTTTTCTACATAATATACAGATTGATTTTAACAGCATGTCAACCTGACTAGGGTCATTTTTATATCTTGAGGTTAGGGAATGACATTCACATTTTACAAACTGACTTCTCTACTACAAACTTAACCATAAGGGATCTCTACTGTAAAACTACTCTCGCTTACCACCTAAAATGACGACACGAATCGTGAGTGATTTTCATTTTTTTCCAAACATTGTCTCCGTTTTATACTTACTTCTTCAGTTGGTGTCAAAACTTCACCATATAACATGGAATAAAATGTGAAATTGAGTATCCTAGTCAACCATCAACGATACATCAAGTGCTTCATTCAGCAGAGCTTGAGAGAAGCATTGGGTGGAGAGGAATAGGCCTTCAAGATCTGACTTAAAACCTTTTTGATCCCAACATTCTCCATGAACCATTTGTTGACATAATCAAAATGTATGTTCCCACCTCGCACATGGAACTAGGTCTCTTGAAGGAATTTGTTAAAGCATTGCCAACTGACGGAAAGTGTTTTAAGTACCACATTTTGGAATTTCCAGGCCTGTCAATTGCAAAAATAAAGGCCGGTGTTTTTGATGCCCTACAGATTTGGTTAGTTATAAAAAGGGATATTTCATTGGGATAATGTCAGAACTCAAAAAGAATTATACGTTATATATATATATAAATATATATATATATATGGTGTTTGGGAGGAATTTGACAGTTTCATAAGGAAAAAGGAAAAGCAACAAGTAACTACAAAGTTTGATGGATTGTAAATAAATTCAACAGGCACGAAAATTACACTACTGTCAATTTTCACTCAAAATAACCACCATTAGCGTCGATCATAACTTGGAAGATTTGGTTGGTACTTCAGAATATACAAATTGCGATAATCCTTAACTTGTTCCTCGTAAATTCCTACCATAAAATAAACTGAACCCTCATTTTATGTCCGTATTTTTGCAATAAATGTTTTATTTTTCTTGCACCCGTTATTTTACAATACTAAATACATTTTATTTATTTATTTTAATATTCACTTCAATGTGTATATTCTAAAAGTTTAAAAAAAAACGGGTGCAAGAAAAATAAAACATTTATTGCAAAAACACGGACATAAAATGAGGGTTCAATTTATTTTATAGTAGGAATGTACGAGGAACAAGTTAAGGATTACCCAAAGTGCACCTCTGTCGAGTGGTTACACCCCCACCAATGCGGCCACATGATGAAGTCCTGGTGTCTGAGCAGTCCATCACACACACACACACACACACACACACATATATATATATATATATATTTACTAGCAAAAGTATCCGGTCCATGACCGGACTATATATAAAGATTGGACCATAAATAGGCGAGAGATTCCGAGCTGAACGGTTTAGACTGCGATTTTGTTCACTACAATATAAACTGCTTGTATAGCTATAATAGAAAGCAGGCAGCGAACAATATTTTATTATCAGCAGCAGCTGGTATACGGACAGTTCCGCAAATCGGTTAATTTTGGTTTAAATAATCAATTATATCCCTTAATCAGTAAAAATCAATAACAAAATTTGGTGTGTTTCTTAGTTAAAAGAATATTAAGGTGTATGCAAGATTTCGAATCTTAGTGACGTCCCGTTTCGGAGTTATATGTCTACACATACATACCAAACTTCCTTTTATATATATATAGAAAATATATTTGCCAACTCCTCCGAACGAGTAGGATGCAACACAAGGTCAATTTCTTAAGCGGAGTTTAACAGGTTTGAATTCAGAGTTTTCCTTCTCCTAGACTGGTTACCTAACGAAGATTAGAGAGCCCAAGCTGCCCTACTATTTACCCATAGCTGGAGTGAGAGTTGTTGGATACATACCTTTCCCAAGTGTATTAAACCTATGTGAAATGCAAACAGCCTCGTTCAGGATTTGAACTCGGGTCGACGAGTCCATTTCCTACGACTCTAACCATTACACCACCCACCTCCTCAAAAAAAGTCTAATACATATAGTACGAAGGAGTACAAATTATCTCCTCTTTCACCATAACATATCTTTATTATTGTCACACTCTGTCTGCGCATGCGTGCTTATAGTTGTGGTCACGTGATCGAAGTTTGGGCATAATCGCACTATTTTGCTTGCTGTCTTCTTTTTAGTGTAATCATGACCGTTCCACTAGCAGTATTCACCCAGGAAGTGAACTGATTTCTCTGGTCGGAAGGAGTGTCAGGAGCTACAATTCATCGGAGACTTTTAGCATAAGGGCCAGGTTAGCTCAGTCGGTAGAGTGTCCGGCTAGAAACCACGAAGTTCCTAGTTCGACACCGGCTCTCGCCAACTCAGCGTATGAGTACCAACAGTGATCAGTGCGGTAAAGTAACTAACTGATGGTAGTTGTGGTGCTCCACCTCAGATGCTAAAATAATCTCCTTGGTCTAGCGCTAGTGAAAAAGGGATAGACTCCCTCGCTGATTGGGTGATACCGACTTTAGGCCACCCCAACGACTTTACTTACTTGCCACGTAGAAATATGTATAAGTGGATAGAGAAATTTAAAAGTAGCCGGACTGTTACGATTTTAGTGGCCATTCTTTAGACTTCAAGCACCACACCTACCATCAGCTCCTTACTTTACCGCACAGATCCCTGTGCTACTCATACGCTGAGTTGGCGAGGACCGGTATCGAACTAGGAACCTTGTGGTTTATAGCCGAACGCTTTACCGACTGAGATATCCCGACCCCCCGTATTGTAGTACACCTTATATACAAAAAAATTCCAACACGGACAAGCGTGACGCACGAAGAGGTGACAGGACGCCCGTCAACCTCTAGCACTGATGAGAAGATTCGGTAAGCTCTAGAAATGGTACTTGCCAACAGGTGAGTTCTTATCGATGAGGTAACTAGTTCTGTGCAGATTAGTCATGGTTCTGCCTATGAAACCATCCACGCTAAATTCGGAAGGAGTGTCTGTTGACTGTTTTTTAGATATTAGGTGTGTGATGGATCCCCGCTCCTACTTATAGACTAGGCCATGATTATGTGACCTATCTCTTGGCCAATCACTAGCAGTACTCTGAGGTTGATACAATACTTAAACCAACCCTACTGGACATAATTACTTTTGACCTTTGTGGACGACGGACATAGGATTAAATCACTGGACCTTTACCAATACGCAGGATAAGACTTCTACGCTCACCAAAGGATTCCATAACTCAGGACTTACTTTAAGCCAAGGATGGCATTTAAAAACTTTACAGTGTCAGGGACTGAAATTCATTTAGCACCATATGGGGACAGTGCACTATC
>CM042180.1:29839442-29851942 GCA_023376005.1 Doryteuthis pealeii
ATTATTATTTACTCCTTTTGAGTTTTCACATCAGCATTAGCTGATGGTCTTTCACTGGAGTCTGAGTGACAACAAGTCTCCTCAGGTCTCCAATTATTATTATTATTATTATTATTATTATTATTATTATTATTATTATTATTATTATTATTATTTACTCCTTTTGAGTTTTCACATCAGCATTAGCTGATGGTCTTTCACTGGAGTCTGAGTGACAACAAGTCTCCTCAGGTCTCCAGGACTCTTCTGGGTATTCTAGCCGATTGCAGTTTTTGAGGGAATTATTATTATTATGATTTTTTCACACCAGCATTAGCTAATGGTATTTCTTTGGAGTCTGAGTGACAACAAGTCTCCTCAGGTCTCCAATTATTATTATTATTATTATTATTATTATTATTATTATTATTATTATTATTATTATTATTATTATTATTTACTCCTTTTGAGTTTTCACATCAGCATTAGCTGATGGTCTTTCACTGGAATCTGAGTGACAGCAAGTATCCCCAGGTCTCCAGGATTCTTCTGGGTATTCTAGCCGATTGCAGTTTCGAGGGAATTATTATTATTATTTTTCACACTAGCATTAGCTAATGGTATTTCTTTGGAGTCTGAGTGACAACAAGTCTCCTCAGGTCTCCAATTATATATTATTATTATTATTATTATTATTATTATTATTATTTGCTCCTTTTGAGTTTTTCACATCAGCATTAGCTGATGGTCTTTCACTGGAGTCTGAGTGACAACAAGTCTCCTCAGGTCTCCAGGACTCTTCTGGGTATTCTGGCAGATTGCAGCAGTGCAGTGTTCTGAATGGTTTCAATCCTTCCTCTGATTTCCAAACTTTCCAAACCCTTTTCCAATGCTTTTTGGACCGTTCCAAGTGCACATTATTATTATTATTATTATTATTATTATTATTATTATTATTATTATCACCCCTTTTGAGTTTATCACATCAGCGATAGCTGAGTGACAACAAGTCTCCTCAGGTCTCCAGGATTCTTCTGGGTATTCTAGCCGATTGCAGCATTGCAGTTTCGAGGGAATTATTATTATTATTTTTTTTTCACACCAGCATTAGTTGATGGTATTTCCCTGGAGTCTGAGTGACAACAAGTCTCCTCGGGTTTCCACTTATGATTATTATCATTATTATTTACTCCTTTTGAGTTTTCACATCAGCGTTAGCTGATGGTCTTTCACTAGAGTCTGTGTAACAGTAAGTCTCCTCGGGTCTCCAGGACTCTTCTGAGTATTCTGGCAGATTGCAGCAGTGCAGTAGTCTGGATGGTATCAATCCTTCCTCTGATTTCTAGATTTTCCAAACCCTTTTCCAATCCTTTGGGGACCGTTCCAAGGACACCAACTACAATTGGTATCACTTTGACTTTCATATTCCATAACTTTTTCAGTTCTCTGGCAAGGTCCAAGTATTTGTCCATTTTTTCATTTTCCTTCAGCTTCCCCCTGTGATCTGCTGGAACTGCAAAATCCACCAGTTGACAAGTTCTTTCTTTTTTGTTAATCAGCACTAGGTCTGGTCTTCTTGCTGGGATAAGGTGATCCGTTTTTATTTCAAAGTCCCAGAGAATTTTATGCGTTTCGTTTTCAAGAACAGATTCTGGTTTATGCATATACCATTTTGGTGTATGGTCAAAATTAAATTTTTTGCATAATTCCCAGTGGATCACCTTCCCAACCCAGTCGTGTTTAGTTTTGTACTCCCGTTGTGCTAGTTTGCTACATTCGCAGAGTACATGGTTTACAGTCTCATCTTTATTACCGCATAGTCTACATTTACTATTTTGTTGGTTCTTATCAATTTTCGCTTTGATATAGTTTGTCCTTATGGCATTATTTTGTGCAGCAATTATTAATGATTCTGTTTCTCTTTTGAGGTTTCCTTTCTTAACCATGTCCAAGTCTTTCCATGTGCAACCTCTTCGATTTGTCGTTTGAAGTGTCCATATAATTGTTTTTCTTCCCATTTTTGTTTTCTAGTCTTTGTTGTTTTTCTGTTTGTCCATCTGTCACTTCTACTATTGTTGGCCGCCATAAGTAATTTGTCTTTGCTCTTTCTTGTGTAATCCTCAAGTTTTTGGATAGTGGTTTCTATTATTATTATTATTATTATTATTATTATTATTATTATTATTATAATAATAATAATAATAATTTCTTTATCTTTACTACTTCTTCCTCTATCTTTTTCTTTTACGTTTACTTGCTTCTTCTTCTTCTTCTTCTTCTTCTTCTTCTTCTTCTTATTATTATTATTATTATTATTATTATTATTATTATTATTATCACTCATTTTGAGTATTTCATATCAGTATCAGTTGATGGTATTTCACTGGAGTCTGAGTGACAACGAATCTCCACGGGTCTCCAGGACTGTTCTGAGTATTCGATTGAAGCAGTGCAGTAGTCTGGATGGTCTCAATTCCTCCTCTGATTTCCAGAACCTCCTGTCTTTTTTCCAAGTTTATTTGGTATGATACCAATTGTAGTTGGTGCACTTGGAACGGTCACTCTCATATTCCACAGCTTTTTCAGTTCTCTGGCAAGATCCAGGTATTATTATTATTATTATTATTATTATTTCCTTCTTTATCTTTACTACTACTTCTTCCTTCATTTGCGTGTCCTTGAGTTCTTTTTATTCTTTCGTCATTCTTGTTCTTGTTTTTTCATTCTTCTTCTTCTTCTTCTTCTTCTTCTTCTTCTTCTTCTTCTTCTTCTTCTTCTTCTTCTTCTTCTTCTTCTTCTTCTTCTTCTTCTTCTTCTTCTTCTTTCATAACATATTTTTTCTATTTAACTCATAGATGGGATCCTAACAGGTACCGTGGGTCAGAGTGGACCTGGGAGTAATGGAAATTAAGGGATACTCAACACATCCCAGAACTCCAGAATTTGAACCTTCCCACTAGACTGAGTCAGTTTTGACAATTATATACCACAAAAGAATTGGAACACCACCACCGGACACAGTTTAGTGTAATACCCAGGATGAGGAAAGAATATGGTATTGAGAGAGAGAGAGAGAGAGAGAGAGAGAGAGAGAGAGAGAGAGAGAGAGAGAGAGAGAGAGATTAGGGTTGGGTCCTTATATTTATCCTTGTATTTTATTCGTTTGAATATTTTTCTCCTTCGTTTTCATTTTAGCAATTTTCCCCAAATTCCTTTCTTTTTCTTTTTTTTTCTTCCTCGGAGTTTTATGAGCTCCTATATTCTTTCTTTCTTTCTTTCTTTCTTTCTTTCTTTTCTTTCTTTTGTTTTCTTTTTCTTTTTATCAATGTGTATTTTCATTCGTTTTTCTCCTTCGTTTTCATTTGAGCAATTTTTCCAAAATTCCTTTCTTTTTCCTTTTTTCTTTTTTCCCCAGAATTTTATGAGCTCCTATATTTCTTTCTTTCTTTCTTTCTTTCTCTTCTTTCTTTCTTTGTTTTCCTTTTCTTTTTATCAATGTGTATTTCTCATTCGTTTTCTCCTTCGTTTTCATTTTAGCAATTTTCCCAAAATTCCTTTCTTTTTCTTTTTCTTTCTTCCTCAGAGTTTTATGAGCTTCTATATTTCTTTCTTTCTTTCTTTTCTTTGTTTTCCTATTCTTTTTATCAATGTGTATTTTTCATTCGTTTTCTCCTTCGTTTTCATTTTAGCAATTATCCCAAAATTCCTTTCTTTTTCTTTTTCTTTCTTCCTCAGAGTTTTATGAGCTCCTATATATCTTTATTTCTTTCTTTCTTTCTTTCTTTTCTTTGTTTTCTTTTTCTTTTTATCAATGTGTATTTTTCATTCGTTTTCTCCTTCGTTTTCATTTTAGCAATTTTTCCAAAATTCCTTTCTTTTTCCTTTTCTTTCTTCCTCAGAGTTTTATGAGCTCATATATTTCTTTCTTTCTTTCTTTCTTTCTTTCTTTCTTTTCTTTCTTTTCTTTTTCTTTTTATCAATGTGTATTTTTCATTTGTTTTCTCCTTCGTTTTCATTTTAGCAATTTTTCCAAAATTCCTTTCTTTTTCTTTTTTTTTCTTCCTCAGAGTTTCATGATTTCCTATATTTCTTTCTTTCTTTCTTTTCTTTGTTTTCTTTTTCTTTTATCAATGTGTATTTTTTCATTCGTTTTCATTTTAGCATTTTTTTCCCAAAATTCCTTTCTTTTTCTTTTTTTTTTTTTTCTTCCTCGGAGTTTTATGAGCTCATATATTTTTTTCTTTCTTCTTTCTTTCTTTCTTTCTTTTCTTTCTTTGTTTTCTTTTCTTTGTTTTCTTTTTCTTTTTATCAATGTGTATTTTTTCATTCGTTTTCTCCTTCGTTCATTTGAGGCAATTTTTTTCCAAATCGCCTTTCTTTTTTTCCTTCTCCTCTTTCCTTTTTTCTTTTTCCCCTTTCTTTCTTCCTCCGAGTTTTATGAGCTCATATATTTCTTTTTCTTCTTTCTTTTATTTTCCTTTCTTCTTCCTTTTTTCTCACTTATTCTTCCTCTCTTTTCTCCTTCCCCTTTTGTCCTTATCCCCTTTCTTCCCTCTTCCTTCTTCTTTTCTTTGTTTTCCTTTTTCTTTTTTTTCCTTTTTTCTTATTTTTATCTAATGTGTTTTTTTTTTTTTCATATCGGTGCGCTTTATCATTTTAATGTCTTGTTATTGTATTTTCGTTTTCCCGCCCCCCTTTCCTTTCTTTCTTTTCCCTTCTGCCCCTCTTCCACCGCACCCTCCTCGTCGGTCCCCTCTCCCTTTCCTCGCTCCCCCCCTCTTTTCCCTCCCCTTTCTCCCTCCTTCTCTTCCTGCTCCTTCGGTTTTTCTTCCATTTGAGAGNAAAGAAAGAAATTAGGAAAAAGAAAGCGAATTTGGAAAATTGCTCAAATGAAAACGAAGGAGAAAACGAATGAAAAATACACATTGATAAAAAGAAAAGAAAAAAAGAAAAGAAAGAAAGAAAGAAAGAAAGAAAGAAAGAAAAGAAAGAAATGAAATATAGGAGCTTCATAAATCTCCGAGGAAAGAAAAAAAAGAAGAAAGAAAGGATGGAAATTGTAAAATGGACAAATCAAATATGAAAACGAATCTGATACATCTCTCTCTCTCTCTCTCTCTCTCTTCTCTCTCTCTCTCTCCTCTCTCTCTCTTCTCTCTCTTCTTTCAACTACCATATTCTTTCCGTCATCCTGGGTATTACACCTAAACTGTGTCCGGGTGGTGGTGTTCCAATTCTTTTGTGGTATATAATTGTCAAAACTGACTCAGTCTAGTGGGAAGGTTCAAATTCTGGAGTTCTGGATGTGTGGAGTATCCCTTAATGTCCCATTACTCCCAGGTCCACTCTGACCCACGTACCTGTTAGGACTACTCCCATCTATGAGTTAAATAGAAAAAATGTGTTATGAAGAAGAAGAAGAAGAAGAAGAAGAAGAAGAAGAAGAAGAAGAAGAAGAAGAAGAAGAAGAAGAAGAAGAAGAAGAAGAAGAAAATGAAAAACAAGAACAAGAATGACGAAAGAATAAAAAGAACTCAAGGACACGCAAATGAAGGAAGAAGTAGTAGTAAGATAAAGAAGGAAATAATAATAATAATAATAATAATAATATATTAAGAATAAAAACCTGGATCTGCCAGAGAGAACTGTTTTCCAAGTGCACCAACTACAATTGGTATCAACACCAAATAACTTGGAAAAAAGACAGGAGGTTCTGGAAATCAGAGGAGGAATTGAGACCATCCAGACTACTGCACTGCTTCAATCGAATACTCAGAACAGTCCTGGAGACCCGTGAGATTCGTTGTCACTCAGATCCAGTGAAATACCTCAACTGATAGGATATGAAATACTCAAAATGAGTGATAATAATAATAATAATAATATAATAATAATAATAATAAAAAAGAAGAAGAAGAAGAAGAGAAAAGAAGAAGAGCAAGTAAACGTAAAGAAAAAGATAGAGGAAGAAGTAGTAAAGATAAGAAATTATATTATTATTATTATAATAATAATTAATAATAATAATAATAATAATATAGAAACCACTATCCAAAACTTGAGGATTACAACAGAAAGAGCAAAGACAAATTACTTATGGCGGCCAACAATAGTAGAAGTGACAGATGGACAAACAGAAAAACAACAAAGACTAGAAAACAAAAATGGGAAGAAAAACAATTATATGGACACTTCAAACGACAAATCGAAGAGGTTGCACATGGAAAGACTTGGACATGGTTAAGAAAGGAAACCTCAAAAGAGAAACAGAATCATATAATTGCTGCACAAAAATGCCATAAGGACAAACTATATCAAAGGCGAAAATTGAATAGACCCAACAAAATAGTAAATGTAGACTATGCGGTATAGAATGAGACTGTAAAACCTGTACTTGCGAATGTAGCAAACCTAGCACAACGAGGATGTACAAAACTAACAGACTGGTTGGGAAGGTGATCACCTGGAAATTATGCAAAAATTAAAATTTTGCCATTACAACAAATGGTATATGCATAAACCAGAATCTGTTCTTGAAAGACAACGCATAATTCTCTGGGACTTTGAAATAAAAACGGATCACCTTATCCCAGCAAGAAGACCAGACCTAGTGCGTAATTAACAAAAAGAAAGAACTTGGTCAACTGGGTTTTGCAGTTCCAGCAAGATCACAGGGGAAGCTGAAGGAAAATAAAAATGGAACAATACACTGGATCCTTGCCAGAAGAACTGAAAAAGTAGGATATGGAAAGTCAAAGTGATACCAATTGTAGTTGGTGTCCTTGAACGGTCCCAAAGGATTGGAAAAAAGGGCTTTGGAAAGATCTGGAGTAATCAGAGAAGATGATACTCGAACTACTGCAGCTGCTGCAATCTGCAGTAAACTCAGAAAGAGTCCTGAGACCGAGGAGACTTTGTTCAAAACTCTATGCAAGCCATCAGTAACGCTGATGTGAAAACTCAAAAGGATAAATATAATAATGAATATCAAATGTGGAAACCGAGGAGACTGTTGTCACTCAGACTTCCAGGAAAATATTCCATCAACTAAATGCTGGTGGAATGAAATAATAATAATTCTCTACGAACACTGCAATCGGTCGCCTAGAATACCCAGAAAGTCCGGAGACCTGAGGAGACTTGTGTCACTCAGATCCAGGAAAACCATCAGCTATCGCTGATGTGAATAACTCAAAAGGGAGTAATAATAATAATAATAATAATAAAATAATAATATAAATATAATAATAAGTGCACTTGGAACGGTCCAAGAATGATTGGAAAGTGTTTGGAAAGTTTGGAAATCAGAGGAGATTGAACATTCAGAACACTGCACTCTGCAATCGTGCAGAATACCAGAAGAGTCCTGGAGACCTTAAACTGTTGCACTCAGACCAGTGAAAGACCATCAGCAAATGCTGAATGTGAAAACTCAAAAGGAGTAAACTAATATAATAATAATAATAATAATAATAATAATAATAATAAAATTGGAGACCTGAGGAGACTTGTTGTACTCAGACTCAAAGAAATACCATTAGCTAATGCTGGTGTGAAAAAAATAAATAATAATAATTCCCTCGAAACTGCAATCGGTTAGAATACCCAGAAGAGTCCTGGAGACCTGAGGAGACTTGTTGTCACTCAGACTGCGGAAAACCAATTAGCAATGCTGTGATCGTGAGAATAATAGAATAATAATAATTTCCTCTCGAAACTCCTCAGAGTTTATGAGCTCTATATTTTCTTTCTTTCTTTCTTTCTTTCTTTCTTTCTTTCTTTCTTTGTTTTCTTTTTCTTTTTATCAATGTGTATTTCTCATTCGTTTTCTCCTTCGTTTTCATTTTAGCAATTTTCCCAAAATTCTTTCTTTTTCCTTTTCTTTCTTCCTCAGAGTTTTATGAGCTCCTATATTTCTTTCTTTCTTTCTTTCTTTCTTTCTTTCTTTCTTTCTTTCTTTTCATTTTCTTTTTATCAATGTGTATTTTTCATTCGTTTTCTCCTTCGTTTTCATTTGAGCAATTTTTTCCAAAATTCCTTTCTTTTCCTTTTCTTTCTTCCTCAGAGTTTTATGAGCTCCTATATTTCTTTCTTTCTTTCTTTCTTTCTTTCTTTCTTTCTTTCTTTGTTTTCTTTTTCTTTTTATCAATGTGTATTTTTCATTCGTTTTCTCCTTCGTTTTCATTTTAGCAATTTTTCCCAAAATTCCTTTCTTTTTCTTTTTCTTTCTTCCTCAGAGTTTTATGAGCTCCTATATTTCTTTCTTTCTTTCTTTCTTTTCTTTGTTTTCTTTTTCTTTTTATCAATGTGTATTTTTCATTCGTTTTCTCCTTCGTTTTCATTTTAGCAATTTTCCCCAAATTCCTTTCTTTTCCTTTTTCTTTCTTCCTCAGAGTTTTATGAGCTCCTATATTTCTTTCTTTCTTTCTTTCTTTCTTTCTTTCCTTCTTTCTTTGTTTTCTTTTTCTTTTTATCAATGTGTATGTTTCATTCGTTTTCTCCTTCGTTTTCATTTTAGCAATTATCCCAAAAATTCCTTCTTTTCTTTTTCTTTCTTCCTCAGAGTTTTATGAGCTCCTATATTTCTTTTTCTTTCTTTCTTTCTTTCTTTCTTTCTTTCTTTCTTTGTTTTCCTTTTCTTTTTATCAATGTGTATTTTTTCATTCGTTTTCTCCTTCGTTTTCATTTTAGCAATTTCCCAAAATTCCTTTCTTTTTCTTTTTCTTTCTTCCTCAGAGTTTTATGAGCTCCTATATTCTTTCTTTCTTTCTTTCTTTCTTTCTTTCTTTGTTTTCTTTTTCTTTTTATCAATGTGTAATTTTCATTCGTTTTCTCCTTCGTTTTCATTTTAGCAATTTTCCCAAAATTCCTTTCTTTTTCTTTTTGTTTTCTTCCTCAGAGTTTTATGAGCTCCTATATTTCTTTCTTTCTTTCTTTCTTTCTTTCTTTGTTTTCTTTTCTTTTTATCAATGTGTATTTTCATTCGTTTTCTCCTTCGTTTCATTTTAGATATTTTACCCAAATTTATGTATTTTCCTTTTTTTCTTCCTCAGAATTTATGAGTTTCTATTAATTTCCTTCATAATATCTTCATTTATATCTTCATTCATTTCCTTCTTTCCTTCTTTCTTTCATTTTTCTTTTTATAAATGTGTATTTTTTATTCGTTGGAATATTTTTCTTCCCCGTTCCTTCGTTTTCATTTTTAGGAATTTCCCCCAAATTTATGCCTTTCTCTTTTTTTCTCTTTCATTTTCTTTCTTTCGTTTAATATACAAGCATTATTCATTCAATTAAATCAATTTCTATCTTTACTTCTTTTTGTTATTTATCGACCTTTTTGCAAATTTCCATCAATTTTATCCCTAGATTTTTCATTCTTTTTTTCTTCCTTTCGTTTCATATATATCATCTCTTTTTTTTCTCCTTTTTTTTCCTTGTTTGATTAAATACTTTTCCTTCCTTCTCTCCTTCTTTTATCGGCCATTTTATGAATTCCCAACAAATTTATTCCAATTTCCTTCCTTTTTTCTTCTCATTCATCTTTTTTTTCACTCATTCATGGGCTCATTTTTTTTCTTCTTCCTTTCCGCCATTTTTCTTTTAGTCAATTCCAGGATTTTTTTTTGTCGTCTGCATCTTGCCGGCATTTCATTTATCTTCCCGCAATTTTTCATTTTATCTTAATATTTTTTCTTACTCCTTTCTTGTTTTTTTTTTACTTCTTTTACGTACTTTTTTTTTTTTATTTATCTTTCTTTTTTCGCATCTTCATCCCACAAAGCCAATCAACTCACATATCTACCCTCACAAGCCAAAATGTAATCATCATTTTTTTGTCGGACATCAATGGAACCCTTAATGAAAAGAAGAAATGAACGAACTAAAAAGAATAAATTAGAGAATTCATCTACAGGAAAATTGAATGACAGTAGAAACGAGAAGAAGAAGAAAGAAACAGCCTACCTGGCCAGATATAAATGAGATTGGTATTTTACGAACAAGACACATGTTTATGTTTGAGCCCAGAAACGTCCATTATTCGTTAGTTGATTATTATGTTTTACGGCATATCAACCCTGTTTGGGTCATTTAATGCCGAATTAAGTCATTTTGATAAATAAAGGACTCAGGTTTGTTGCTTGTTTTACGGCATATCAACCCTTTTCGAGCCATTTAATGCCGAATCAAATCACTTTGATAAACAAAGGACTCGTATTTCTTGCTTCTTTTGTTTTACAGCATATTAACCCTTTATGGGTTATTTAATGCCGAATCAAGTCATTGTGATAAATAAAGGACACGGTTTTGTTGGTTTGTTTTGTTTACGGCATATCAAACAATTTCGGATCATTTAATGCGAATCAAGTCATTTGATAAACTAAGGACTCAGTTTGTTGCTTGTATTGTTTTACGGCATATCGAACCTTTTTGGGTCATTTAATGCCGAATCGAGTCATTTTGATATTTGGTCTGTTACAGTAACCGTTGTTGTTTAATTGGTCACCCATCTTAGAATTGAATAAGCTCATGACTACTTAACTTCGGTTATCTATCGGAAACCGGTACTTTCAGTTGGTTGGTTGGTTGTTTTTTTTACGGCTGATCAACCCTTTTTGGGTCATTTGATGCTGAATCAAATCATTTTGATATTACAGTACCTGCTCTGGCTTAAATGGTCACCCATTTTAGTATTGAATAGATCCTCGTTGCTTAACTTCGGTTATCTATCGGGAACAGGTACTTTTAGTTTGTTGGTTGGTTGGTTGTTTGTTTTGTTTTACGGCATTTCAACCCTTTTCGGGTCTTTTAATGCCGAATCAAATCATTTTGATATTTGGTCTGTTCCAGTAACCGCTGTTGTTTAAATAGTCACCCATCTTAGAATTGAATAAGCTCATGATTGCTTAACTTCGGTTATCTATCGGAAACCGGTACTTTCAGTTGATTGGTTTGTTTGTTTTACGGCAGATCAACCCATTTTGGGTCATTTACTGCCAAATCAAATCATTTTGATAAACAAACGACTCAGGTTGGTTGGTTGTTCTGTTTTATGGCATATCAAACCGTTTTCGGATCATTTAATGCCAAATCAAGTTCATTTTGATAAACAAATGACTCAGGTTGGTTGGTTGTTTGTTTTACGGCAGATCAACCCATTTTGGGTCATTTAATGCAAATCAAGTCATTTTGATAAACAAAGGACCCAGGTTGGTTGTTGTTCTGTTTTATGGCATATCAACCGTTTTCGGATCATTTAATGCCAAATCAAGTCATTTTGATAAACAAATGACTCAGGTTTGGTTGGTTGGTTTGTTTTACGGCATATCAACCCATTTTGGGTCATTTAATGCCAAATCAAGTCATTTTTGATAAACAAATGACTCAGGTTGGTTGGTTGGTTTGTTTTTACGGCAGATCAACCCATTTTGGGTCATTTAATGCCAAATCAAGTCATTTTGATAAACAAAGGACCCAGGTTGGTTGGTTGTTCTGTTTTATGGCATATCAACCGTTTTCGGATCATTTAATGCCAAATCAAGTCATTTTGATAAACAAATGACTCAGGTTGGTTGGTTGGTTTGTTTTACGGCATATCAACCCATTTTGGGTCATTTAATGCCAAATCAAGTCATTTTGATAAACAAATGACTCAGGTTGGTTGGTTGGTTTGTTTTACGGCAGAATCAACCCATTTTGGGTCATTTAATGCCAAATCAAGTCATTTTGATAAACAAAGGACCCAGGTTGGTTGGTTGTTCTGTTTTATGGCATATCAACCGTTTTCGGATCATTTAATGCCAAATCAAGTCATTTTTGATAAACAATGACTCAGGTTGGTTGGGTTGGTTTGTTTTACGGCATATCAACCCATTTTGGGTCATTTAATGCCAAATCAAATCATTTTGATATTTGATTTTACTTTTACAGTACATGCTGTTGCCTAAAAGGTCACCCATCTAAGTAGGGAACAGGCTCATCGATGCTTAACCTTGGTGATCTAGCAGGAACTGGTGCTTTCAACGTGAGCCGTAAGACGATTGTTCCATAGTTACTATACAGACCGCACCCTGTCAAATACGCTGATTGCACCTCTGCTGGGGGGAGCTAAATCCCCCCCCCAATGGGGCCACCTGTTGGCCATGGATGGCAACCCGTAATACTTAAGGACATATGTTATATACACTCATGGACCCGCCAAATAAAAATATATACATAGACAGTCACACACACACACACACACACATATATATATATATCTTATTATAATGGAGATTGTGTGTTTTTCTGTCTGTAACCGAAACTATATCACTATTCAAGTCACAATTCCCTTAATTATTTACATCACATTCTCCATGATTTTATTTTTATTTAAACTTCTATTATTAATAAAATTGTTATACATCATTAATACAATTGACCATATCTAGATACAAATAACAGGTAATTGTATTTGTATATACATCAAAATAGCGGTTTATAGTGTGAACGGGAAGGCTAATTTGTATATTGATCTTTAA
>CM042180.1:29861942-29881939 GCA_023376005.1 Doryteuthis pealeii
TTTTCTGCCACCTTCCACGTCTGTTTATTCCTAATCTCCCGCCCCCACCCCCGCAACACCGCTACCCCTCATTTCTGGCACCCTCTCCGCAAATTACAACCATTTATATCCGAGCGGCAATTCCTCCCCTTTCAGACCCCCGCTTCCCGCCCATTCTTCTCCATTCCCGCCCAAAACGGAGGGTCACGTGATAGTCGGGTTGCGGCCCTCTACTCAATCATTAGATAGCCTCCACCATTTTGGGAACTTTGTTTTATGTTGGTTCGACGACCCCGGGCGAGAGGCCTGGACAGTGTCCACGGAACACGGCCGACAGAAGCATGTGGCCTACGTGGTTAATGTGCGGTCTGCGAGGGTAGGGTGCCTGGTGGAGATGTCGATATTGATGGGGCGGCGGGGGTTGCGGCGGGGGGAGGCGATGGCGAATCAGACAAAGGTGAAGTGATGATGGGTATAGAAATACGCAGACGATGATGAGGTGGAAAAAGGTGAGGACGAGGAACAAAGAAGACGAACGTGCTACGGATTGGGGGAGGGTATTGGGTAATAGATGATCTGTGTGAAAAATCAAAATAAAATATAGAACAAATAACCCTTCTATATAATAATAGTAATAATAATGATAATCTTATTATAATGGAAATTATGTGTTTGTCTGTAACTAAAACTATATCACTACTCAAGTCCCTTTGTTATTTACGTCACATTTCTCCATGATTTTATTATTATCTAAACCTCATTTATGAATAAAATTGTTTTACATCATTAATACTGTTGGCATTATCTACATCTTGTATTAACAATGGAGATTTGCTCTTTATTTGTCTATAACAAAAACTACGTCACTGTTTACGTCACATGATACAAAATCGTCATAACATAGAATAAATACACTCAAAATTTGAGCATGCAACATTAGACGATTCTCATTGTTTTTTTTAAAACAAGTTTTAATGAAATACATGTCTGGTATTATATATTTATATATAGTTTGTTTTATTTTAATATATATTTAAAGTTATCAGAACAAAGTTTCCATTTCAAATTGTTTTATTTTTTACTCCTTTAATGAATTTAATGATTTGACTTACTTAGAGTACAAACTCTCTGACAATGAATTTTTAAATCCCAAACCCTCAGGCAATATCTTTCAAAAAATCATTTTTGCGTCGCCCGGAGGGTGTTTTTTATTTTGCTAATACTAATAACATGCAATTGTATTTATATGTATGTGCTTGGTATTATTGATTTCTAATTGTTTTGGGTATTGGGTTATAGATGATCAGCGTGAAGAATGTCTGTAACAAAAATTATGTCACTGCTTACGTCACATTACCCCAAATCGTCATAACAGAATAAATACACTCAAAATTTGAACATGCAACATTAGACAGTCCTCTTTTTTAAAACAAGTTTTAATAAATACATGACTGGTATTATATATCTATATATAGTTTGTTTTATTTTAATACACATTTAAAGTTTACATTTCAAATTGTTTTATTTCTTAATCCTTTAATGAATTTGATGATTTTACTTACTTAGAGTACAAACTCGCTGACATTGAATTTTTTATTCCCACTCCTCAGGCAATATGTTTCAAAAATCTATTTTTACATCGCCCGGAGGGTGTTTTTTTTTTGTACTAGTAATGATAATGGAGATTGTATGCTTGTCTGTCTGTAACCGAAACTATATCCCTACTCAAGTCACAATTCCCTTAGGTTATTTACGTCACACATGATTTTTATCATTATCTAAACCTCAATTATCAATAAAATTGTTTTACATTATTAATAATGTTGGTTGGTTTAATGTCAGTAGAACACTTGCCAAGGTAATCGCAAGATTCCTGGTTCGATACCAGCCCTCGCCAACTCATCTTATGAGTAGCTCTGGGATCTGTACGGTAAAATTGAGGAGCTGGTGGTAGGTGTGAAAAAAATCAAAATAATATATAGAACAAAATAACCCTTCTATATAATAATAATGATAATAATAATCTTATTATAATGGAGATTGTGTGTTTGTCTGTCTGTAACTGAAACTATATTACTATACAAATCACAATTCCCTTCGTTATTTACATCACATTTCCATGATTTATATTTAAACCTCAATTATTGATAAAATTGTTTTACATCATTAAGACTGTGTAACATGCAATTGCAAAATAGCGTTATAGTGTGCTAAATATTGATCTTAAAAATTTGATTTTAATAAATATATGCTTAGTATATTTATTTCTAATTGTTTGGTTTTATCGTATTGAATACGAGCAAAATCTAGGGATAAATTTTAAAAGAAAATCCATTAACAAGAAGAAAAACTAATATTATTCTTTACTTCCTATTTTAACTAAATAGTTAATTAGGGAAAATTACCAATGAAAGGGGAGTAATGGAAAATGATGAAGAGTATTTCAAATTGTTCTATTTCATCATACCCCCTCAGTTCCAAATCTTTTTATCTGCATTCTTATTCAGTTTCATTAGCCTTCTCTATAATATGATATATATTAAAACTTAGATACTTGCACCCGGAGGGTGCATATATTTGCTAGTAATAATAATACTCGTGGATTTTGTCGTCCCGGCTGACCACCGAGTGAAAATGAAAGAAAGCGAAAAGATAGACAAATACTTAGACCTTGCCAGAGAACTGAGGAAGCTGTGGAACATGAAGGTGAAGATCGTACCAATTGTAATCTGTGCCCTTCGAACGATCCTCAAAGCACTGGAAAAAAATTTGGGTGAACTGGAAATCAGAGGAAGAATCGAGACCATCCAAACTACAGCACTGTTGGGATCGGCTAGAATACTCAGAAGAGTCCTGAAGACTATTGTCCTCATCTTTATTATTATTATTATATACGCAATCTTTGAGATGAGACTTCATAATTTGTATTATTTGTATCATTGGGACTATTGTCTCCATCTTTATTGTTATCTGTAAAAACGTTTCGACCTATGTGCCCACCGGCCTTCTTCAGGCATTTCTTGTCGGACTCGGGAGTCTTCTCGAACTCGGAAACCTTCTTGTCGTAATCGGGATCCAGTTATGGTTAGCGGAATGAGAGCAGGATACCACCGTAGATTGAATAAAGGTCTGGGTTCAAAATTCCGCAATGGCTCCCGATTACGACAAGAAGGTTCCCGAGTACGAAAAGAAGGTTCCCAAGTTCGAGAAGGCTCCCGAGTCCGACAAGCAATATCCGAAGAAGGCCGGAGCGCACATCGACCGAAACGTTGTACAGATAACAATAAAGATGAGGATCATAGTCCGGATAATAAAAATAATACAAAAAATGTACCGTATTTTATTCTCTCCAAGATGGTCAGCTAGATTTTAAATGTTTGACGGAATACTCACGGGTCAAGATTGTCGAATATCATTAGTATCAATAACAGCCTAATATAGGTGACCTCTCGTCTAGGGACACTTTGAGTTGGGTCCGAATCCAGACGAGACAAGACAATCAATGTTTAAGAAAGAGACAAAGACTGAAGACAGTTCATAATTCTATCTTAACCTTTTTTTTTTCCATTGACGAATAAATTCAATTTCCCAAAATCTGAGCAGAGACCATCGGTAAACCATAAAACATTGCCTTTTCTCTTAAATCAATTACGATCTCGTGAGAAATGTGTCTCTGTAGTCGGGCAAAAATAGCCAGTATAGTTTGTTTTATTTGTTAGTTTTTTTCTGTTTGTTTTGTTCAGTTTTACGGCATATCAATCTCGGTGGGTCATTGAATGCCGACAAAGTTTTGAAATAAACCTAAAAACAGCCATTCCTCTTAAATCAATTTCAATCTTGCGAGAAATGAGTCTTTGTACTTGGAGAAAAATAGCCAGTGTAGTTTGCTTTATTTGTCTTTTTTCTCTCTGAATGTTTGAGATGAGGCTTGATGATTTGTATTATCTGCGTTATTCGGTTATTCTCCCCATCTTCATTGTTATTTGTACACCGTTTCGGCTGATGTGCCCTCCGACCTTCTTCGGGTATTTCTTGTCGGACTCGGGAATCTTCTTTTAGGACTCGGGAACCTCCTTTTCGAATCAGGAGCCTTCTTGTCGTAATCGGGAGCCAACACGGAAACTTTGAACCTAACCCTTTATTCAGTTCACGGGGGTATCCTGTTCTCATTCCACTTACCATAGCTGGGTTAGAGGCGTTAAGTGTGTGTTAATTATTATTCTATATCACTGTTGCCCTTGACCAGGATTGAGCCTGCAGTCTAGAGATAACTGTCACTTCGAACTGTCTTAACCTAACTCCTTTATCCACTAGGTCATGTGTCCAATTGTCCGACAAGAAATACCTGAAGAAGGCCGGAGGGCACATCGGCCGAAACGTTGTACAGATAACAATGAAGATGAGGACAATAGTCCGAATAACGCAGATAATATTTGTTTTTTGTTTGTTTGTTTTGTTTTATTTTATGGCATATCAACCTCGGTGGGTCATTTAATGCCAAAAAAGTTTTGAAATAAACCTAAAACAGCCTTTCCTCTTAAATCAATTTCAATCTTGCGAGAAATGAGTCTTTGTACTTGGACAAAAATAGCTGGCTTTATTTTTTATTTTTGTTTGTTTGTTTGTTTTTATTGTTCGTGGTAAACAGATAAAGTTTTCCGTCTATTCTTTCCTACCAGTTTACTGTTGTTGTTGTTGTGGGTGCCTGGGGCGCCCCCAAATCGGATTGCTTTAGGGATTGTGTAATTTTTGTACTGGACATTTCCTGAGCTGCGGTTTGTCCGCGGGTTCCCACGTTAAATGGTCCTGGCTGAAAGTCAGTAAAATAGTTATTTCATCTAAACTAAACTAAATATTAGAAAGAATATATTAGAAAATATTAGAAAGAGATAAATAGAAATGAATGGAAAATTCGATTAAAAAAGGAAGAGATAAAAGAAATTACAAAGGAAAAATAAAAGAAGAAAAAAGAGAGAAATGACGGAACAACTGAATGGTTATGGGAAAGAAGGAAAAAAAATGATGGAATAAAAGAATGCATGGAAGAAGGAAGAACAGAATGAAAGAATAAAGGAAGAAATGAATGATAGCAGTAAATCTATCTGGAATGCATCATTTGGATTATTCGGACTATTGTCTTCATCTTTATTGTTATCTACACGACGTTTCGGACGATGTGACCTTCTTCAGGTATCTCTTATCGAACTCGGAGGCCTTCTCTTCGAACAGGATACTTCCCTGATGTTTGGAAGTTTGAAACTTACCAAACATACCCGGCCTCGGCTGGGGGTCCAGTGTGCTTCAGCCACTGGATCAGGTTAAGTAATAAATAATAGCGTCTTGGAGGCAGGGTTGGGTTTATTGCCCAGCGCCTGAGGCGCCGCCTTGAGGGGGAATGCCGAAGGGATCGACGCAATTTTTGTTCTTTCCCACCCATCAGTTTCGGCTTGTGGGTGGGCCCACGTTAAAACGAGGCCTTGTGCCCAGCCCATACAAGTGGGGTATGAGGCAAATACCCTTCTCTTCGAATAGGAACCTTCTTTTCGAACTCAGGAACCTTCTTGTGTGAACTCGGGCAGGATGGAATCTGCAGCCCAGAGATAACTGTCACTTAGAACTGTATAAAATCAACACCTATATCCGTTGCGTCATCTGTCCAATATGTGTAACATAGAATAATTAACACAGCTTAACACTTGTACCCGGTCATGGTTTACGGAATGAGAACAGTCTAACCCCGTGGATTAAATAAAGGGTTCGGTTCGAAGTTGCGTGAAGGCTCCCGATTACGACATGAAGGCTCTCGAGTTCGACAAGAAGGTTCCTGAATTCGAAGAGATGGTTCCAGAGTTCGAGGAGCTTCCCGAACCCGACAAGAAATACCTGAAGAAGGCCGGAGGGAACATCGGCCGAAACGTTGTGTAGATAACATTAAAGATGAGTACAATAGTCCGAATAATCGAAATAATACAAATTATGAAGCCTCATCTAAAAAATTCAGAGAAATAGTGTAAATAACAATAAAGATGAGGACAATAGTCCGAATAATCGAAATAATACAAATTATGAAGCCTCATCTAAAAAATTCAGAGAAATAGTGTAAATAACAATAAAGATGAGGACAATAGTCCGAATAATCGAAATAATACAAATTATGAAGCCTCATCTCAAAAATTCAGAGAAATTCTATCTGGGATGTTTTTAAAAATGGGTAAATTTTAAAATGTCGTTGCCCAAATCAAAAAAGCAAAGATTAAAAAGATCTCTCCAATTTACTTTTAGATTGATTGATTAATTTGATTTTACGACATGTCAACCCTTGTTGGGTTATTTTATGCCGAAGACGTTTTGTTTTATTCATTCTTGATGGGTATTAAAAAAAATCGAATTTTTAAACAGATTTTTAAACTCATTTTTTTCTTAATTTAATCCATCCTAACAAGTACTACCACTTCGGATCAGAGTTGAGCTGGGAGTAATGGTGATGAAGGGGTACTCCACACACCTCCAGCTTTGCTTAGATGTGGCACAAGGCCAGAAGTATGGGGCACCCAGTGAGAATCGAACTCACTCACAATGGTCTGCGAATCTCAGTTGCTAACCATGACACCACGTAAGGTGCCCTTAGTTGTTTACTAAGTAAGCTTAGATGTGGCACAAGGCCAGAAGTATGGGGCACCCAGTGAGAATCGAACTCACTCACAATGGTCTGCAAATCTAGCTTGCTAACCATTACACCACGTAAGGCACCCAGGAAAATATGAACAAGGAATGCGAGGAATAAGGTCTGAAATTTAAAATAAATAAACATAAAATGTAGGACCGACGAAAGCTCGTTCAGAAATTCTACTTTCTTTTTAAAGAATTACCACCTAGAATTAATGACAAAACCATCGCGAAAAATAAAAAATGACAAACCACATTTACAACAAATTATAAGAAAGGCGTATAAAAATTATAAAAAGAAGAAATGTCCCTTTCCCCACAAAAAGAAAGAAAGAAAGAAAAATAAATTGAAATAGAAAGTCGTAAAGATGAACGCGAACAAATTCTGCTTCTTTAAAAATGTCGCTTATACGTTTAAACGAAAAAGGCAGACATCTTAATTCAAGGAGATAAAAAAAAGTTTAAAAAGAAAAAAAAAAAAAGAAAAAAAAAAAACAAGCAAAAAAAAAAAAGAAAAAGATAAAAGATGGAGAAAGAACAAAATAATAATAATAATAATAGTGGTAATAAAAAAAAACTAACAAAAAAAACGGAATAAAAAACAAAAACAAAAAAAACAGCACCCCCAAAAAAAAACACACAAAAAAAACAAAAAAAAACATAAAAACAAAAAGAATATATGGACAAGTCTTACGTAGATCTCGTGGCCGGTTGGAATAAAAACCGGAAACTGCGGTCACGTGACTGCTCTTCCGGCGTCGCCGAGCCAATATTTTCGATGGATAAGAAAATAAAATGTCTTTTTTTATTGCTCGGCTTAAAATTAACGAGATTATCGCTCTCGCATTGGTGGAGGAGGGTTTGGGTGTGGGAGCTCAGCGCGGGAAGAAGCGTAAGAGAGAGACAAACAATCGATGAATTAAGAGGCTGAATATATATATATATATATATATATATATATATATATATGTGTGTGTGTGTGTGTGTGTGTGTGTGTATACGTGAGTTTATATATATATATATATATATATATATATATATATACATACGTACATATAAATTCCTTTACATGTACATACACACACAATCACACACACACACACACACACACATATATATATATATATATGTTAGAATGTAATTGTACAAGCGCATACACATATATGTATGTATTTATACGTGAGTATGTGTAAATATACACATGCAGGCTTTGTCTCCCATAGACTCGGTATATATATATATATATATATATATATATATATATATATATATGTGTGTGTGTGTGTGTGTGTGTGTACGTGAGTTATATATATATATACATACATACGTACATATAAATTCCTCTACATGTAAATACATACATAATCACACACATGAATTAATCGGTGTGTAGAACATCGTACAGACTGTTTCAACTTTATTAAGTCTCATCAGTGATGTATACTAACGATTTGCCTCCGATATATATATATATATATATATATATATATGTGTGTGTGTGTGTGTGTGTGTGTGTGTGTGTTGTGTTGTGTGTGTGTGTGTGTGTGTGTGTGTAGTTACATATATATATATAATTGTAGAAAAAGAGGAGATGTACCTTGAATACGGACACCGTGGTAGAGAGAAAAACTTTTTCTACAACTATAAATGCTCTATATTTTACGAAATATATTGAGCAATATTTGGATTAACTACTAATGCTACTATAATGAGAATGTTGCAGCAGCTTTATATATACTAGCAAATATATGCACCCTCCGGGTGCAAGTATTTAAGTTTTAATGTAATAAAATATTGTATCAAATTAGAAATGCTAATGAAACTAAATAAGAAAGCAGATAAAATTTCAAACAGAGGAGGCTAAAATAAAAAAAATAGAACAACTGAAACTTACACTTTCCTCACTCCCGTCTTTCATTGCTAAATTTTCCTAATTTAACTTAATTTTAGGAAGTAAAAAATAAAATTACAGTTATTTTTTCTTGTTAATGGATTTCTTTTAAGATTTATCCACGAGATTTTTGCTAATATTCATTAAGATAAAACCAAACAATTAGAAATCAATAATACTGAGCACATATTTATTAAAATCAGATTTTTATTATCAATATGCAAATTAGTCTTCCCATTCACACTGTAAACTGCTATTTTCTTGTATATATAAATACAATTGTATGTTATTAGTATGTAGATATTACAAACAGTATTATTAATGTAAAACAATTTTATTAATAATTTGAGGTTTAAATAAAAATAAAATCCTGTAGAATGTGACGTAAATAACTAAGGGAATTGTGACTTGAGTAGTAATATAGTTTCGGTTACAGACAGAAAAACACACAATCTCCATTATAATAAGATATATATATATATATATATATATATATATATATATTAGAATGTAATTGTACAAGCGCATACACATATATGTATGTATTTATACGTGAGTATGTGTAAATATACACTTGCAGGTTTTGACTCCCATAGACTCAGTTATATATATATATATCTTTCCCAAAATATTAGTCCGAAAGTGAAAGTACTTGCGCGAGTGGATTTTGAACTCGCTTACTATGGTGATGCAGTTCTCTGAATTTTTGTGATGAGGCTTGATAATTTCTATTATTTGGACTATTGTCCTCATCTTTATTGTTATCTACACAACGTTTCGTTTTGCCGAAACTGTGTAGATAACAATAAAGATCAAGAAAATAGTCCGAATAATCCAAATTATACAAATATAATACAAAAACGTACGGAACCTGAAACGTTCTGATAGCATTTAAATTTAAATATCATGTTAAGCTTATTAAATCTTCATGGACTTGACTACGGAATCAACCCATCGAATGAAATTGACTGATAAACATTTGAAAGCAATTCTCTTCGATGTAACAATTCCAAACCAAACATTGACAATATCATAAAAGGCAAACTTCAGTTTCACAAATCTCACTAAAACTTTCTGCTAATTTTGTGTTCTTTGATAATGTTCTGAAAATAAATATGTTGGTTAAATTTGTTTTTGTCCATCTTACGCCATTCATCTATGAATATAACATGGAAAGATGAATTTTGTTTTACATCTTTTTTTCAGAACTTTCGTAATTTTTTCAATCACCCGACTCACCGTGAAAAAAGTCTGGTGATCTCTGATCGAAAGGAATCGTTTTTCTTGTTATTTTATTTGCTTTTTATAATGTTTTATCCTTTATTCATTTGTATTATTTGTATTATTCGGACTATTGTCCTCATCTTTATTGTTATCTACACAACGTTTCGTTTCCGACCATCTTTCTTGTCGGACTCGGAAACCTTGTCGAACTCGGGAGACTTCTTGGGTTAGCTCAGTCGATAGAGCGTTCGGCTAGAGACCACAAGGTTCCTAGTTCGATACCGGTCCTCGCCAACTCAGCGTATGAGTAGCACAGGGATTTGTGCGGTAAAGTAAGGAGCTGATGGAAGGTGTGGCGCTCCACCTCAGTCGCCAAAAACAATCTCCTTGGTCTAGCGCTAATGAAAAGGGGATAGACTCCCTCGCTGATACTGACTTTAGGCCGCCCCGTCGAATTTACGTTTACATTTTTATGCCCATTACACTACAATTTCATGATCATCGCAATCATCATCCATTGTAACACATCTAACCATTTTATTTGTCATACCGCTGTAATATGGCCAATACGAAATATTATACATGATTATAGTGTGTGAAATAAAATGGAACTTAATCCGACAGTGTGAATATGATATATTGAAAAAACAAAGGATGTTTACAAATGCATGGGCTCATCAGGAGAGAATGTGCAAACCGTTTCGGGGCCTTCCTCTCTATGGTTTTAAAAAGCAACATCGGCCCTCCTCACTGATGTGAGGCCCTCGCAATATCTGCATCGACCGCACGTGGATCGGTCTTCAACAAAAATAAGACGGGAAGAAATGACCGTTAGCAAAACAGAACGCTGCTAGTCAAAAGTTGGAATTATTAAAAAAAAAAAATTCATATGATTATAGTGTACAATACCACTACACTAATATAACGTTCACATAAGAAAATAAACGCATTGTATAATTCGCGCTTTTTACTTGCGTTTATGTGTTCGTGCATGCCAGCATATGGTACGTGCGAACAGAACAGGCGCATCCGATCTTATACATAAGACACGCAAACACGTAAACAAACAAGTGATATACGGATACAGTTAAACAAACCCACAATAAATTTAATCATATTTTTATCAGTTTCAAAAAAAACTTTTCGCTGCCCGACGATTGCTCCGCTTAAAAAAAATTAAATTTGGATAGCATGAAACCAGTGATAGCAGACTGGTTTCCATACAAATATATATATATATATATATATATATATATATATATATATATAAGAAATGGATATAAGGTTATAAGGCTATATAGGTTACTTTATATCCATTTCTTAAATAAATTTTGCTCTACATTGTATTGAGCACTTTGTATTTGTTTTTTCACGGTCTTAACCCCTGGATACTGTGCGCTCCCAACGATCGTACCCGTACCCCACCGGTAAGCCACTACTTATACATAAATTATATATATATATATATATATGTTTGTGTGTGTTTTTTGTGTGTGAATATATATGCGTGTGTGTATGGGGGCGTGCTTGTGTGTGCATAACATTATGTCCAGGACAATATATATATATATATATATATATATATAATATATATATATATATAATTACAGATATTATATATGTATATGTATGTGTGTGTTTTATCTGTGTGTGTGTGCTTTTTGTGTGTGAATATATATGTATGCATGTGTGTGTTTGTGCGTGAATATATATATATATATATATATATATATATATATATATATATATATACGTTTGTGTGTGTGTGTGCGTTTGTGTGTGCATTGCGTTATGTCCAGGACTATATATATATATATATATATATATATATATATATATATATATGAAAGTAAACAAACAATCTGTTTTACAATGGCGATAGCCGACATTTTTTTGGGGAGAATATGTACTTAATTGAAGTCATAGCTAATTTTTGAAAATTAATTAGTTGATAATTAATGAATTTGGCGAGCGTATCTGTTCAAATGTAAAGCGTAAACAAATCGAGAAAAAGTCAATCTCTGTATGTACATTTCGGGATATTATGCTTCATCAGCAGAGTTATAGACAGGAAACTGCTCTGTGTGTGATTCGAACCCTAACTGCCAGGCTGACAGGCGGGGATTCTAACCATATATATGTTTGTGTGTGTGTGTATTTGTGTGTGTGAATATATACATATATGTGTATGTGTGCATATGTATGTTTGTGTGTGCATGACTATATATATATATATATATATATATATATATATATATATATATATGATGTCTGTACGTGTGTGCTTGGGAAGAGTTTAAGTAATAAGTATAAAGAACGTCGTTTAAAAGAAGACATAAATGAATGGTTGAAGTAACGTTAAGTCAGTCTAAACTGTTGGAAAAGAAATAAAAGTGCCATTACTGCCATAGTACAAGACTCAGAGAAGAATGAAACAGTTCTTAGTGGCTAACAAATCACGTTGAATACGGCAATAACACAGGCCGAGTCGCACGCACACGTCGGCTGAGTGAGACACGCCCGCTTCCACAGCCACCATCACTGCAACAGGAAAAACAAAGAAGAAAAAGATATGTAAAGACCAACAAATAAAATATAAGTAAATAAAACCAAAAAAATAATGAGAAAAAAAATGGTTGGGTGAGGCTGGCGAAATAAAATAAAAAACCAAAAAAAAAAAACCAAAAAAAAACCAAACAAACCCAAAAAACCAAAAACAAAGAAAAGCAAAAGTCTCGTTTCCTTGTATTATAAAAAGTAATACCGAGAAGCATACTTGTTACCGTTATCTTTAAGTCCAATGTTATATTAATTATTAACTAGCAGGACCTGGGATATACCTTCGGCTAGAAACCACAATGTTCCTAGTTCGACACCCACTCTCGCCAACTCAGCGTATGAGTAGCACAGGGATCTGTGCGGTAAAGTACGAAGCTGATGGTAGGTGTGGCGCTCCAACTCAGACGCTAAAATAATCTCCTTGGTCTAGCGCTAGTGAAAAGGGGGTAGACTTCCTCGCTGCATGGCTGATACCGACATTAGGCCGCCCCGACGACTTTACTTAGAAGTGGACTGTACCACTAAGTAGTGTGGATATTATCCTCGTACCCCACTTGTACTAGGTTAGGCCCTATTAACGTGGGACCACCTACAAGCAGAGACTCATTGGTGGCGGGTTTAAAAATTGCGTCTATCCCCTCGGCATTACCCCTCAAGGGAGGCGCCTCAGGCACTGAGCAATAAACCCAGCCCTGCCCCTTTAAATCGAGGGGGCAGGTGTTGCCTGGGGGGATGGCCCCCTGGGATCGACGCTCGTGATTTTAACCCGGAGCGGGCGCGTACACCCGACCCCGTGACCCGTGGGGTCTGAGTGTCTGCAGGGAGCACCTAACTTTATACTTACCTACTCGATGACTATTTAATAACCTGGAATTTTAGTGGCCAGGGAAAACTGCTATTTACGCTTACTAAAGATACTATGACTACTACTACAAAATAACTACGTTTTATGTGTTTACTTAAGAGCTATTGGTTAATAGTTCAATGTGTAAAAAGTATAATAATCTTAACTAGCTGAATCAGTATGATAATTTAATTATTACACCGTTTGATATATTTACTTAAGAGCTATTGCAAATATCGATGATGACACCACGTGAATCCTTTTCCTCCAATATGTTCGGTCTCTGGTTGTGTCTTGCCAACTGCCTATGGGGATGTTCAAGTCCTTCAGGTTTCTTTTGATGTTGTCTTTGTACCTGAGCTTTGGTCTACCAATTCTGCGTGATCCCTGTCTCTGTTGAGAGTACAGAATATGCTTTGGTAGTCTGTCATCACCAAGTCTGTTTAAGTGGCCAGCCCATCTCAAGTTGCGTTGGACAAGTATTTCGTGCATGGTAGGCAATCCAATTCTCTTCAGGTTGGTCTTGTTTGAAACATATTGCCACCACTTGACATTTAATATGCTGCACATATTGTGCATTATTCTTATAATTCTTGTTCTTTCTTATACTTTTCTCTCCTCATTCTTTTTCGTTATTATTTTTATCATTCTTATTTTTTTAATACGTGTTATTATCATTCCTATTCTTTCTTATTTTTATTCTTTCTCATTCTTAATCTTTTTTTATCAATATTCGTTTTCATTCCTATAATTTTTATTCTTTCTGGTTCTTAGAATTCTCATTTTTTGTTCTCATTATTTTTCATTCTTATTCTTTCTAATTAGTAATCTTATAATTCTTATTCCTTTTCATTCTTTTCTTTTTCTTTTTCATTTTTATTCTTTCTTATACTTATTCTTATAATTCTTATTCTTATTCTTTTTCATTCTTATTCTTTCTAATTAGTAATTTTATAATTCTTATTCCTTTTCCTACTTTTCTTTTTCTTGTTCATTCTTATTCTTTCTTATACTCATTCTTATAATTCTTATTCTTAGTCTTTTTCATTCTTATTCTTTTTCCTTCTTATTCTTTCTAATTAGTAATCTTATAATTCTTATTCTTATTCTTTTTCATTCTTTTTCTTGTTCATTCTTATTCTTTCTTATACTTATTCTTATAATTCTTATTCTTTTTCATTCTTATTCTTTCTAATTAGTAATCTTATAATTCTTATTCCTTTTCATTCTTTTCTTTTTCTTGTTCATTCTTATTCTTTCTTATACTTATTCTTATAATTCTTATTCTTATTCTTATTTTCATTCTTAATCTTTCGTATTCTTATTCATTTACATAATTATTCTTTATTATTCTTTCTCATTCGCATTCTCATAATTCATATTCTTCCTTATTCGCATATTTCTTATTCTTTTTCATTCTCATTCCTATACATACATATTCGTTGTTTATTTTATTTTAGTCTTATAATTCTTTCTTATTCTCATTCTTTTTTAAAAAATTATTATTCGTTTATACTTATACTTATAATTATCCTCCTTTCCAATTCTTATTCTTATAATTTTGATTATTTCTCATTCTAATTATTTTTCATTCTTGTTCTTTCTTATTATTATAATTCTTATTCTTTTTCATTCTTTCTTATTCTTATTCTCAGAATTCTGATTCTTTCTCATTTTTAATCTTTCTCATTCTTATTCTATATATATATATATATATATATATATATATATATATATATATATATATATATATATATATATATATATATATAATCGGTTCATATCTTTCTATCTAAGACTGCTATCTATCTATCTATCTATCTATCTATCTAAGTCTGCTTATATCTATCTATCTATCTATCTATCTATCTATCTATTTCAGTCTGTTCACATCTATCTATCTATCTATCTATTTATCTAAGTCTGCTTATATCTATCTATCTATCTATCTATCTATCTATCTATCTATCTATGCTTATATCTATCTATCTATCTATTTATTTCAGTCTGTTCACATCTATCTATCTATCTATCTATCTGCCTATATCTATCTATCTATCTATCTATCTATCTATCTATCTATCTATTTCAGTCTGTTCACTATCTATCTATCTATCTATCTATCTATCTATCTATCTATCTATCTATCTATCTATCTATCTATCTATCTATCTATCTATCTATCTATTAAGTCTGTTCACATCTATCTATCTATCTATCTATCTATCTCAGTCTGTCTATCTATCTATCTATCTATCTATCTATCTATCTATCTATCTATCTATCTATCTCAGTCTGTTCACATCTATCTATCTATCTATCTATCTATCTATCTATATATCTATCTATTTCTGTCTATATCTATCTATCTATCTATCTATCTATATATCTATGTATTTTCAGTCTGTTCACATCTATCTATCTATCTATCTATCTATCTATCTATCTATCTATCTATCTTTTCAGTCTGTTCACATCTATCTATCTATCTATCTATCTATCTATCTATCTATCTATCTCATTTATAGCGTATCTATCTATCTATCTATATATCTATCTATCTATCTATCTCAGTCTGTTCACATCTATCTATCTATCTATCTATCTATCTCATTCATAGCGTATCTATCTATCTATCTATATATCTATCTATCTCAGTCTGTTCACATATATCTATCTATCTATCTATCTATCTATCTATTTCATTCACATCTATCTATCTATCAATCGATCTATCTAAGTCTGTTTATATCTACCTATCTATCAATTTATCTAATCTCCTCATATGTATCTAATCTGTTTGTCTATTTCTCACGATGATAAGAATATCATCGTGGGAAATAGACACAGTGAATCCACTTCAAATTCTGGACGAAGCTGTTTGCATTTCGCTAATACCCTTGGGAAATATGTAAATTCAACTCTTCTCTTCCTAGCAATGGGTAAATAGTCGAACAGATCTGGTTCTTTAATCTTGGTACGACAACCTGTCTATGAGAAGGAAAACCCTGAATACAAACCTGCGAAACTCCGCTTAGAATTTGACCAGGATTTGAACTCGGTTAACCGGCTCCACAGAAGTTACTCACAATAATTGCCTCTTTTCCACGCAATGGCTTTTCCAAGCCCTAGCACATATATGATTGTCCCGACCCTATTGCTCGTATGACAACCTCCTCAACCCTTTTATCATACATGTGCTAGAAGGCGGTGACTAAGGGTCCGAAGATATTGCTCTTATGTTAAACCCCAACTCTTTCTTTATTGGGTACTACAATGCAGTGGTTGAGGGTCTGTATGTCCTGAGTATGGCGCTAAACTGCATCTAATGGTGAGGTTTATATCCTGGGGCTCTGGGGAGTGTTGAGTAGCCCTTTATCACCATTAATCCCAGGTCTACTCTGACCCGGAGTGGTCTCATCTATGGGTTTATTAGATCAAAAATGAGTTTTAAAATGGGTTTTAAAAAATTGAGTACCCAACAATAATGAATAAAAAAAAAATTAAAAATTAAAAAAAAACAAGAAATAACCCATTCTTTTATTCTCCATTCAGTTCTCATCCTTCCAACTGCTAAAAACGATGGCGTAGTGTCCAAATTTTAAAAATCTGCATCTGTGCGTGTGGCTGAACTAGCCAATTTTTGAATGACAGTCTCTAGTGCACTAACTGCACACAAACAGTGATGCTTGCTGGGAATGCTGTCTCTCCTTCCTTCTGGCTCTCTTTGCTGTGGCGGCTTCTTTCCTATCTGTTTCATTCCTTTTCGTACCTTCTCCATTTAGTAGCCTCAAAATTATCTACAAAGACTCTTTTCCTATAGGACATTCATCTATCCTGTTTTGTATTTCCTATTAGAATTTGCTTAGACAATAAAATCTATTTGTTGTAATTCTTTGTCGGAATTTGTTCAATATACGAGGAAAAAAGCGCGTGGTCTAATGGTTAGAGTCATTGGAAATGGACTTGTCGACACGAGTTCAATTCCTGGACGAAGCTGTTTGCACTTCACATGGCGCTAATACCCTTGGGAAAGGTATGAATTCAATTCTCCCTCCAGCTATGGGCAAATATCATGGTAGACTAGGCTCTTTAATCATGGCTAGGTAATCAGTCTAGGAGAAGGAAAACTCTGAATTCAAACCTGTTAAACTCCGCTTAATAAATTGACCTTGTGTCACATCCTGCTCGTGCGGAGAGGTAGGTAATATATATACGAGGAAAAAAGTTATTTGAAATCCAAACTATATACTACAAATTATCCCCTTCAAAGTAATCCCATTCAAAGTAATGCATTTTCCCATCAAGCACAGTAATGTTCTTCTGGGCCAGGAACTCTTGGATATTCAGGGCAGTGTGGGCAGGTTCGTTGTCATGGTGAAGCACACAAGAGTTGTCCTGACACATCTCTCTTCTCTTCTCGCGCACTGAACGAAGCAAACGCCGCAGTACCTCTTTGTAGACATGCTGGTTGATCGTCTGGCTCTGTGGCAAGAACTCACAGTAGACGATGCGCCTCACATCGAAGAATGTGACTTTTCTGGAACTTTTCTAACATACCTCGTATACCACGTTTGAGGAAATGATAGAAACCTATCAGCATCAGGATAAAATGAAGAGGTTAGCAGGTTTATATCTTATTATAATGAAAATTGTGAGTTTGTCTATCTGTAACCGAAACTATATTACTATACAGTCACAATTCCCTTTGTTATTTACATTACATTCTCCATGAATTTATTTTTATTTAAACCTCAATTATTAATAAAATTGTTTTACATCATTAAGACTGTTGACAATATCTACATACTAATAACATGCAATTGTATTTATATATACAACAAAATAGTGGTTTACAGTATGAATGGGAAGGCTAATTTGCATATTGATTTTTAAAATTTGATTTTAATAAATATATGCTTAATATTATTGATTTCTAATTGTTTGGTTTTATCTTATTGAATATGAGCAAAAATCTCGGGGATAAATTTTAAAAGAAATCCATTAACAAGAAGAAATAACTGCAATATTATTCTTTACTTCCTATTTTAACTAAATAGTTAAATTAGGAAAATTTACCAATGAAAGACGGGAGTAACGGAAAATGATGGAAGATTTAGTTTCAAAGTTGTTCTATTTTTCAATCATACCCCCTCTGTTCCAAATCTTTTTATCTGCATTCTTATTCAGTTTCATTAGCCTTTCTAATTTAATGATATTTTATTATATTGAAACTTAAGTACTTGCACCCGGAGGGTGCATATATTTGCTAGTATATATAAAAGTGGATGATATCAAGTGTTACTTTGATAGGATTCAACCTATATATATATATATATATACCAAACTTGTTGGTAAATCCTCGCGGTGAGAAACAAACCCGGCAAATAGTTTGATTGTAAAAATATACTACCAAACATCACCCGGGGAGAAACAAAAATTTTGGAAAAAAAGAAAAGACCAAGATAATCGCAACAATCAAAAATAATCTATTGGTACAATATTTGGCACCTAGTTTGAGTCAGATCTTAGCCCTGAAGAGCACTAAGCGAAACTTTTAGTAGGTTTATCTGACTCATCAGGTTTATCTTTATATATATATAATATATATATATATGTGTGTGTGTGTATGTGTTTGCGTGTGTGTGTCTGTTCTCGTTTATTCATGTGTGTGTCTGTGTGTAAATGTGTAAATGCATATATATATATGTGTGAGGAAAAAGTGGAAGTGAATCCGACAGTATGTAATATTATGAAAAAATTGAAAAACACAGGTTCATAAAACGAGTAATGTTTATTTCGCCTACGCTGCAGTGTTTCGATCTGTTTCAATAGATCTTCATCAGGGCTTTCGTTGGTTTTGAGGGGAAAAAAATATATCACAGAAAAATAAGAAATCTTCGAAACCCTTTTGTTTTGTTTATCGGTCGGTATATTTGAAATTATTGATGAAAACGCTTTTTTAAAAAATGTATACAGAGACGCCGAAACGGAACGCGCTGTAGATTTAAAAAACATACATAAGTGTGAAGTGGACAAACGATGTGTTTGAAAATGGCGTAGGCCGACAATTTTTGGAAAATTATGTGCTTAATTAATGTCATACCTAATTTGTTAATTAATTAATTATAATTAAATGAATTAGGCGTGCATATCGGTTTTAAATGTAAAGCGTAAACAAATCGAGAAAAAGTCGATCTTTGAATGTACATTTCAGCCTATTAGGCCTCATCAGCAGAGCTATAGACAGGACAGTGCTTTGTGCGTGATTCGAACCCAACCCGTCAGGCTGACAGGCGGACACTAGAATTACACTAGCAAGCGTCCCCAGAATTTCTCGTTTATTTTAAACTGATATGTATATCGCACTTTTTGGGTGACTTATGGCATGACAGTATGAAGTGGACAAACGATGTGTTTGAAAATGGCGAAGGCCGACAATTTTTTCTCGATTTGTTTACGCTTTACATTTAAAACCGATATGCACGCCTAATTCATTTAATTATAATTAATTAATTAACAAATTATGTAAGGAGCCGGGTTAGCTCAGTCGGTAGAGCGTGTCGGCTAGAAACCACAAGGTTCCTAGTTCGATACCGGTCCTCGCCAACTCAGCGTATGAGTAGCACAGGGATCTGTGCGGTAAAGTAAGGAGCTGATGATAGGTGTGGCGCTCCACCTCAGACGCTAAAATAATCTCCTTAGTCTAGCGCAAGTGAAAAGGGGATAGACTCCCTCGCTGATTGGCTGATACCGACTTTAGGCCGCCCCGACGACTTTACTTTTACTTAATTGACAAATTAGGTATGACTTTAATTGAGCAATCTCTCTCTT
>CM042180.1:29882039-29884539 GCA_023376005.1 Doryteuthis pealeii
AAAGAAGAGAGATCACAGTAATGTTCTTCTGGGCCAGGAACTCTTGGTATTCAGGGCAGTGTGGGCAGGTGCGTTGTCATGGTGAAGCACACAAGAGTTGTCCTGACACATCTCTCTTCTCTTCTCGCGCACTGAACGAAGCAAACGCCACAGTATCTCTTTGTGGACATGCTGGTTGATCGTATGGCTCTATGGCAAGAACTCGCAGTAGACGATGCGCCTCACATCGAAGAATGTGACTTTTCTGGAACTTTTCTGACATACCTCGTATACCACGTTTGAGGAAATGATAGAAATCTATCAGCATCAGGATTAAATGAAGAGGTTGGCAGGTTTATTTATATATAAAAGTGGATGATATCAAGTGTTACTTTGATAGGATTCAACCAAAATTGAGAACTCAAACGTACATATAAAGATGTGTGTATATATTTTTACATATACGGAATATTATGAATAAATAAGTAAAACGATACCTTTTGAAAATAAATTTATTTCGACCTCATAGTCTCATCAGTTCTATTTTTGTTGACTTTTGTCATTAATATTTCACCGTTAGTCTTACTCGTGGGATTATCACGTTTGGCGTATCTATCAAATGCGGAATTTTGAAAAAAGGGAAAAAAACACAAAATTAGGAAATGGAAATATATATATATTTAATGTACCAAACTCACGGTGAGAAAAAAAACCCGGCAAATAGTTTGATTGTAAAAATATATTACCAAACATCACCCGGGAGAAAAATATTTTGGGAAAAAAAGAAAAGACCAAGATAATCGCAACAACCAAAAATAATCAATATTTGGTACCTAGTTTGTGTCGGATCATAGCCCTGAAGAGCACTAAGCGAAACTTTTAGTGGGTTTATCTGACTCATTAGGTTTATCTTTATATATATATATATATATATATATATATATATATGTGTATGTATGTATGTGTTTGTGTGTGTGTGTGTGTGTGTGTGTGTGTGTCTGTTCTCGTTTATTCATGTGTGTGTGTCTGTGTGTAAATGTTTAAATGCATATATGTGTGAGGAAAAAGTGGAAGTGAATCTGACAGTATGTAATATTATGAACAAAATTGAAAGACACAGGTTCATAAAACGAGTAATGTTTATTTCGCCTACGCTGCAGTGTTTCGATCTGTTTCAATAGATCTTCATCAGGGCTTTCGTTAGTTTTGAGGGGAAAATATATAAATATATCACAGAAAAATAAGAAATCTTCGAAACCCTTTTGTTTTGTTTATCGGTCGGTATATTTGAAATTGTTGATGAAAAGGCTTTTTTAAAATGTATACAATAATGATATCCAAAATGAGACTAAATTGCATTTTTGACAAAATGACTTTAGCCCCCCCACCGGGAAAATAATTTACCAAAAATCAGGGAATTATCGGATTTTAATGAAATTTTCAGTGTTTATGTATCAATGAATGATCTTTATAATGCATTACTTATTTTATTTCAAAACTTTCTCATTTTTTTTCAGGTCACTTATTTTTTACCCCCCCCCCTTATTTTGGGGGCGTAACTTTTTTTTTTTCAAGTTGGTCTTTACGTTGTCTAATTAAGTAAATAAAGAGATAAAAGACCGAAGTTATAAATAAAAACAAAAAAAAATTACGCTGGCATTTCTATAAGAAAATAAGTACCAAAAATCGAAAAATAAAATGTAAAAAAATAATAAATAATTAATTTTTTGGAGATTTCTTTTTTACTCATTTCGATAATTATTTAATTGGCTATTATTTTATAAAAGAAAAAATTATACATCGATATTTTTTCTGTTTAAAAAGGGGGGTATATTTTCAATAGAGTTTTTCTTCAAAACGTATACTTTTTTCGAAAAAAAATAAGGTTTGCATTAAGTAGATATTTATTTCTAGAATCTAAAAATATAACATTTTAAACTTAACATCAGTCTTTTCACATTTCAAACGAATTTTACATATTAATTTTTCATAGCAAAAATACTAAATTAAAGTTTTGAAATAAAATAACTGATGCATTAAAAAATTCATTAATTGATAAATCAATACTAAAAAATTCATTAAAATCGGATAATTACCTGATTTTTGGTATTTTTTTTTTCCATCCCAAATGTTATTTTAAAATTGTAAACAAGCGCCAAAAACCATTGAAAAAGAGGCTGAATGGCGGATCGCGTCGAAATTGACCAAAACAAATTGTTTTAAATCTATTACAAATAAACTACATATGTAATGATATTTTTCTTTTTTAATGATGGTTATAATGTTACTACTTATCATTTCAGACAAAGTTTGACCTTAAATAATAGATTTAATTATTTTAATTAGTTTTTAAAATGAATAGCAGACGAAAAATTTGGTATCTCTAGTATATGGAGACGCCGAAACGGAACGCGCTGTAGATTTAAAAAAAAACATATATAAGTGTGTGTATGTTTTTGTGTGAGTGTGTGTTCTTGTTTATTCATGTGTGTGTGTGTGTGTGTGTGTGTGTGTGTGTGTG
>CM042180.1:29887039-29897039 GCA_023376005.1 Doryteuthis pealeii
TTTCACTAAGTGCCCAATACGACTGGCCTTGTGCCCCCCATCTAAGTAAAGCTTAGTAAATAACTATCATATTTCCCCTCACATTATATTTTTCAAATTTTCAAATTCCACATCAGATGAAAACGGTTAGACACATCAGAGGGATGAAATAGTATCCTGAAGAAGGCAAAAGCCTGAAACCTTAAGTAGATGCTCACAAAAACCTCTGTATAAACAGTTATATATATATATATATATATATATATATATATATATATATATATTAGAAGAAGAATTAAGATACGTTGTATAATGGCAACAGGGACTAATGTTGTTTGAAGAAGAATTGAAATGAGACGAGGTCAGGTCTGTATACACTACATTTGACTCACCCGGTCAGCAGCAGCGGATAAAAGGTAGGGGTTATCTGTTTGTTTATGTCCACCGATGGTAGACAGAGAGAGAGAGAGAGAGAGAGAGAGAGAGAGAGAGAGAGAGAGAGAGAGAGAGAGAGGGGGAGTCAATAAAGACGCCCATGTAAACAGATAGACCATCGCCTAAAATTTCCCAGACTAGGTTACTCTTTACAACTCAACACACCACCCCCCCACCCACCCGTCGGCACACCTGTAGTCTTTTTACCTTTGTTATTTTACCTCGTGTAAATTTGTACAGGCAACGCACCTCTCCTCTCAATTAGTCTCTCTTTGTCCAAACTCTTTGTTTTACTCAACGTCGGGCCGGAGATATCAGCCTTACGTCTCTCATTACAATCCTCCGACTACATCATAAAACGTATATTCTTATTATTCTTATTGCTATTCTTATTATTCTTTTATTCCTACTATTATTATACTTGTTATTCTTATTCCTATTATTCTTATTATTCCTATTCCTATTATCATTATTCTTTTATTCCTATTATTATCATGCTTGTTATTCTTATTCCTATTCTTCTTCTTCTTATTCCCATTCTTATTATTCTTTTATTCCTATTAATATTATACTTGTTATTCTTATTCCTATTATTATTATTATTATTATTATTATTATTATTATTATTATTATTATTATTAAACTTGTTATTCTTATTCCTATTATTCTTATTATTCACATTCCTATTATTATTATTCTTTTATTCCTTTTAATATTATACTTGTTATTCTTATTCCTATTATTCTTATTATTCTCATTCTTATTATTCCTATTATTTTCATTCTTATTCTTCTTGTTCTTCTTATCGTAGGAAATGGAGTCGTCCACTCGAGGTCAAATCCAGGACGAAGCTGTATATATTTCATATAACGCCAACACCCTTGGGAAAGGTATGCATCCTACAACTCTTTGTGTCCAGCTATGGGTAAATATTAGGGCAGACTGGGCTCTTTAACTTTGGCTAGGTAACCAATCTTCGAGAAGAAAAACTCTAAATTCAAACCTGTTAAACCCCGCTTAAGAAACTGACCTTGTGTCACATCCTGTTCCTGTGGAGGGGTTGGGTAAAAACGCACTCAGTTTCTCAAGTCTGATGATTATATATATATATATATATATGTATATATATATCAGGTTTGAATTCAGAGTTTTCCTTCTCCTAGACAGGTTACCTAGCCAAGGTTAAAGAGCCCAGTCTGCCCTACTATTTTACCCATAGCTGGACACAGAGAGTAGTAGGATGCATACTAAGGCTGTTGGCGTTATATGAAATGTAAACAGCCTCGTCCAGGATTTGAACTCGAGTGGACGACTCCATTTCCTACGATAAGAAGAATAAGAAGAATCCCCGCTTAAGAAACTGACTTTGTGTCACATCCTGCTCGTGTGGAGGGGTTGGTAAATATATATACATCCAAGTTTCACAACTTTTCTATTTCTGGTTTTAAGAATTGGGAATAAGAATTCGGATAGCATCACCTGCTATCAATATCCCATAATAACTTACAAACTCAAGAAAGTTATATTATTTCGTTGTAATATATGTGTTTTTTTTATGGTAAAGTATGCAATTTTTTAAAAATATATGTGTTGTTAACGGTAAAATATGCAATTTTTTAAAAATATATGTGTTGTTTATGGTAAAGTATGCAATTTTTAAAAACATATATGTGCTGTCTATGGTAAAGTATGCAATTTAAAAAAAGATATATGTGTTGTTTATGGTAAAGTATGCAATTTTAAAAATATATATGTTGTTTATGATAAAATATGCAATTTTTTAAATATATATATTGTTTATGGTAAATAAAATATATATGTTGTTTATGGTAAAGTATGCAATTTTTTAAATATATATGTTGTTTATGGTAAAGTATGCAATTTTTTTTAAATATATATGTTGTTTATGGTAAAGTATGCAATTTTTAAAATATATATGTTGTTTATGGTAAAGTATGCAATGCAATTTTAAAAATATATATGTTGTTTATGGTAAAGTATGCAATTTTTTAAATATATATGTTGTTATGGTAAAGTATGCAATTTTTAAAAATATATATGTTGTTTATGGTAAAGTATGCAATTTTTTAAAATATATATGTTGTTTATGGTAAAGTATGCAATTTTTAAAAATATATATGTTGTTTATGGTAAAGTATGCAATTTTTAAAATATATATGTTGTTTATGGTAAAGTATGCAATTTTAAAATATATATGTTGTTTATGGTAAAGTATGCAATTTTTAAAATATATATGTTGTTTATGGTAAAGTATGCAATTTTTTAAAAATATATATGTTGTTTATGGTAAAGTATGCAATTTTTAAAATATTATATGTTGTTTATGGTAAAGTATGCAATTTTTTAAATATATATGTTGTTTATGGTAAAGTATGCAATTTTTAAAATATATATGTTGTTTATGGTAAGTATGCAATTTTTTAAATATATATGTTGTGTATGGTAAAGTATGTATGCAATTTTTAAAAATATATATGTTGTTTATGGTAAAGTATGCAATTTTTTAAATATATATGTTGTTTATGGTAAGTATGCAATTTTTAAATATATATGTTGTTTATGGTAAAGTATGCAATTTTTAAAATATATATGTGTTTATGGTAAAGTATGCAATTTTTTAAATATATATGTTGTTTATGGTAAAGTATGCAATTTTTAAAATATATATGTTGTTTATGGTAAAGTATGCAATTTTTAAAATATAATGTTGTTTATGGTAAAGTATGCAATTTTTTTAAAATATATATGTTGTTTATGGTAAAGTATGCAATTTAAAAAAAATATATATGTTGTTTATGGTAAAGTATGCAATTTTTTTTAAATATATGTGTTGTTTATAGTAAAGTATACAAATCAAGTCCTGGATTAAAAATACACATGAGGATCCATAAAAATGATATTCGACAGGTGGATCCCATTGATCCTGTACAAAATTCAAGCCACGTTTTTCATATTTGTCTTCAGTTATGTATCATTGACAGGTAGGATTAACAGTCATGAACTGGAATTCATTATTCATCTGTATGTTTGAATTATAATTTTGCTTGTAAAGAGGGCTATGCTCTCTCAAGATGTGGCATTCATCATATATATATATATATATATATATATATATATATATATATAATATATATATATATATATAAAGTGTTGTTCTGGTTCCAACGGGAGAAAATTCAATATTTTATAAAAAAGAAGGTCCGCAAAATGGATTATGTTTTTAGAAAAAAAAAATTATTGTTTTTATCTTACATATGCGACACGTGTTTCAGATCTTCTGGTATCTTCTTCTGATCAAAGCCTGAAGAAGATACCAGAAGATCTGAAACACTTGTCGCATATGTAAGATAAAACAATACTTTTTTTTCTAAAAACATAATCCATTTTGCGGACCTTCTTTTTTATTATATATATATATATATATATATATATATATATATATATATATATATATATATATACGAGGAAGAGTCAAAAAGTAATGCCATTTTGTTTAGGATAGGTATAATTATTAACACAGGAACATGTATCATGCATCAAAATGAAGCTGGTCTTCTGTGGATTACATCCCTACTTCTCCACATAGTCACAGTTTCTCTCAATAGCAATGTTACACCTTCGAATGAGAGCATGTATCCCTGCCCCGAAAAATTCTGTTGACTGTTCTTTGAGCCACTTCTTCACTACAGATTTCACTTCATCGAATAATGTTTGCCTTTCACTTCTTGGAATGATGTTTGCCTCTCAAACCCTCATTCATGGGACCGAAGAGATGATAGTCTAAAGGCGTTGACGACGAAATGAAATCTGTCGTGAAGTAGTGGCTCGAAGAACAATCTAAAGGATTGTCTAAAGCTAAAATGTAAAGAGTGCTCGATACCTAAGTAGAGCAAAAGTAGCATAACATTAATATATATATATATATATATAGATACATATATTATATATATATATATATATATATATATATATATATATATATAGTAAGTAAAGTCGTCGGAGTGGCCTAAAGTCGGTATCAGCCAATAAGCGAATCTTTCGATATATATATATGTAGAGGCGTGTAGTATCATTTGACAAGCTTAATTTCGCTGGGATTGTTAGCTGTGTACTGTGGTCGAGGCGATATAGTGTTTCCCTATGCTTGCTGAGGTCCCGGTTTCGATTTCTGTCGGAGGGAAATCGTTAGTATATATCGCTGATGAGACTTAATAAAGTCGAAACAGTCTGTACGATATTCTACACACCGAGCGATCCTTTGCCGGGATTACACTTGTCAAGTTCATTTTCTATAAGAAAAAGTATCGAATTTTATGCGATACATGCGTTGTAAGTGCCTTCAAGTAAAAATGTAATATATATATATATATAATATATATATATAAGTGTATTTTGGCAGCATCTTTTCTTTTAAACATGTTTCGTTAAACTGTACTGACGATTCGTGTCGGACGAGTTTTTGTTCGATCCTTTCTAATTTTCTGGCCATCTTTATATATATATATATATATATATATATATATATATATATATATATATATATGGTGTCCATAAAGTCTCTTTACAACTTTAAGAATATATTACAAAATCGAATGAACAGACAAATATGTGGAAATTATTACAAAATGAAGAGTAGATATTGAAGTTTATTTGCCTCATTTAATACACCTCTACATGTGAACCATTCGTTGCACGAACCATATTAATGTTATATACTGGTCTTTTCACGATACCAAATCATATAACGTTATATACCTTTCTTACTCTTACTCTGTCGTCTATTCTTCTGGCCTGGTATATCTTCTAAGTTCTCGTCTGGTCGTCTATTGAGGATTCCGGGTCTGGTTTCTGTTGGGAATCGTTCCTTATCAGAAGCCCTGTGTCATTATTGGTTTTTAGTAATAAACACAAGACTTCGATTTACGATGGTGTTACTTTATTCGTAGACCCCCAGACCAGACAATCTGCGCAGTGAGACTCACATCTTGCTAGCTTGGCTTCTAACTTCTAACTGACTAACTGAGTTGCTTACTCCTTAAACCGGAAGGGCCTTCTATTGCCTTCCGGTTCTCACGTTCCATCCGCAGAACGCAAGGTGAGATCGAGGTCAAGCGCTGTCACTCACTCTCAATGCCATCAGCTGTACTGATCGCCATAATGATTTCTACAATACCTTAAAAATGTATTAGAGATCCAATTATTATGTAACATTAAGATGGTACTCGATTTCTTGCCATGTTCGCTGTAGCATAATATCGCCAGACATGGTTGATCGTCAGGCGAGAAATTACGGGAAAAGAACCGTTCAGAATATGACTCCAGGTAAAAAGTTCTAAATAAATAAAAGTCGACGATTTTAAGGAACTATTCTTAATCCAATTAAGTCTGTAGCGTAATCTTTGTATTTTATTGGCGTCACGTCAGTAACAGAAGGGAAAGTCATTTGCATGTTATTTTGTTTATTTTTTTTTGTATGTTTTTTTTTCGCTTTGAAATATAATATTGATTGATTGAATTAATTGCATCATTTATATCTTATTTTTTAAAAAAATTGAATGGATATTTCTTACTATATTGTTATATATTTCCGTCGGGATTTTTATGGGGCAACCAGCGAGGATCTCACTCGCGATAAGTAATAATGGATATGCGAGACTAACTTTTTAACCCCCGTCTACCCAGATAACGCCGGGTAGCCACTTCTAGTCTTAAATAAAAGAACCTTTCAGAATATGAATCCTGGTAAAAAGCAGTAACTGTTACCTATCCAGGTATCCTAATTATATATACTAGTAAATATATGCACCCTCCGGGTGCAAGTACTTAAGTTTTAATATGATAAAATATCATATTAAATTAGAAAGGCTAATGAAAATGAATAAGAATGCAGATAAAAAGATTTGGAACAGAGGGGTATGATTGAAAAATAGAACAACTTTGAAACTAACTCTTCCATCATTTTCCATTACTCCCGTCTTTCATTGGTAAATTTTCCTAATTTAACTATTTAGTTAAAAAAGGAAGTAAAGAATAAAATTACAGTTATTAATTCTTGTTAATGAATTTCTTTTAAGATTTATCCCCGAGATTGTTGCTTATATTCAATAAGAAAAAAACAAACAATTTGAAATCAATAATAATAAGCATATATTTATTAAAATCAATTTTTTTAAGATCAATATGCAAATTAGCCTTCCCATTCATACTGTAAACCGCTCTTTTGTTGTATATTTAAATACAATTGCATGTTATTAGTATGTAGATATGGTCAACAGTCTTAATGATGTAAAACAATTTTATTAATAATCGAGGTTTAAATAAAAATAAAATCATGGAGAATGTGATGTAAATAACAAAAGGAATTGTGATTTGTATAGTAATATAGTTTTGGCTACAGACAGAAAAACACACAATCTCCATTATAATAAGAGATATCCAGGCGACAATCTTAGATAAAAGAACTTTTCAGAATATGAATCCTGGTAAAAAGCAGTAACTGTTACCTATCCAGGTATCCTAATTATATATATATCCAGGCGACAATCTTAAATAAAAGAACTTTTCAGAATATGAACCCTGGTAAAAAGCAGTTAGTTCTAAACAAATAGAATAATAAGTCGAAGATTTTTCAGGAACTATACCTAATCCAATTAAGTCTGCAACGTAATCTTTGTATTTTATTGGCATCACGTCTTGGACTGTCCATCGGCTTTACGCAGTGAATAACGACCTTAATCACACTACCTGACCACGTAAAACCCGTGTCCATCATGAAAAAAAATGGAGGGAGTGTAGCGCGTTTGTTCTAGCTATCGAAGCTGGAAAAATCTTCCGTTACAGCACCCAGCAACAATATTGATCGGTGTAATACTTCAACCTTGAAAGGAGAGAACGCACTGACGCCAGAGCCCTCTAGTGGTAAACAATGATAGAAGGAGTTACCTCCCCCTTACACCCCCTACATCTTTTGTTTCCTTTGTTTTTCATCTATTATAATAGAGTGACCTTCTGTCTCTTCGTTTTGTTTGTCTGTGTTGAATTTGGCTGCGGCGGTCATATTGAACTTCTCTTGAGACAAAGGTTTAAGATGTCCTAGAGAACAGAAAAAAAAAGAGGCTTCAGTTTCGATTATCTACCTAGGCTTTTATTAAATACAATTACAAATAGTATCAAATGTTTTATATAATATATATATATATATATATATATATATATAATATATATATGTGTGTGTGTGTGTGTGTGTGTGTGTGTGTGTCTTTTTTCAATCTTTTATACACTTAGCATTCTCTTTGTATCTATCTATTCGTCTGTTCTTGTTCCCCTCTCTCTCCCTCACTCTCTCCCTGTCTCTCTCTTTCTCTTTTCTCTCTCTCTCTCTCTCTCTCTATATATATAATATATATATATATATATATATATACACACGCACACACAACCACACACACACACACACACACACACACATATATATATATATATATATATATATATATATATATATATATAAGAGAGAGAGAGAGAGAGAGATGGTGTGTCATAAAAGTATCTCTACTGTAGCTGTATTTACCAAGATAGAAATGAACAATGCATGGAACGTTAATTTTTCAGAATACAAGGTGTGTCATAAATGTGCCGAGTTTGAAGCTGTATTTACTAATTAAAACTGAACAATGAATGGAATGTTTTTTTTTTTTCCAGAATGCAAGGTGTGTCAAAAAGTACAAAAATCTCGATACTTTTTTGACACACCTTGCATATATATATATATATATATATATATATATATAAGGATATGAAAACATACAATATGCTGTTAAAGTGAAAACATTTTATATAAAAAAGAGGCTTCAATTTCGATTATCTACCTAGGCTTTTATTAAATACAATTACAAATAGTATCAAATGTTTATATATACTAGCAAATATTTAAGTTTTAATGTAATGAAATATCGTATTAAATTAGAAAGTCTAATAAGAAGGCAGATAAAAAGATATGTAACAGAGTGGGGGTATAATAGAAAAATAGAAATGAAACTTACTCTTCCATCACTCCCGTCTTTCATTGCTGAATTTTACTTATTTAACTATTTAGTTAAATTAGGAAATAAAGAATAAAATGACAGTTATTTTTTCTTGTTAATGGATTTCATTTAAGATTCATTGAAGAGATTTTTGCTTATATTCATGAAAATAAAACCAAACAATTAGAAATCAATAATACTAAGCACATATTTAATAAAATCACATTTTTAATATCAATATGCAAATTAGCCTTCCCATTCACACCGTAAACCGCTATTTTTTGTATATATAAATACAGTTGCATGTTATTTGTATGTAGATATGGACAACACTAATAAAAAGGTGAAGCAATTTTATTATTAATTGAGGTTTAAATATAAATAAAATCATGGAGAATGTAAATAACGAAGGGAATTGTGGCTTGAGTAGTGATATAGTTTCGGTTACAGACAGAAAAACACACAATCTCCATTATAATAAGATATATATATATATATATATATATATATATATGTGTGTGTGTGTGTCTTTTTCAATCTTTCTACACTTAGCATTCTCTTTGTATCTATCTATTCGTCTGTTCTTGTTCCCCCTCTCTCTCCCTCACTCTCTCTCTCTCTCTCTGTCTCTCTCTTTCTCTCTCTCTCTATATATATATATACACGCACACACAACCACACACACACACACACACACACATACATATGTATATATATATATATATATATAGAGAGAGAGAGAGAGAGGGTGTCATAAAAGTATCTCTACTGTAGCTGTATTTACCAAGATAGAAATGAACAATGCATGGAACTTAAATTTTTCATAATACAAGGTATGTCATAAATGTGCCGAGTTTGAAGCTGTATTTACTAAGATAAAACTGAACGATGAATGGAATGCTGTTTTTTTCCAGAATACAAGGTGTGTCAAAAAGTACAAAAATCTCGATACTTTTTTGATACACCTTGTATATATATATATATATAATATATATATATATATATAAAAGGATATGAAAACACACAATATGCTGTTAAAATATTTTATATCATATTCATAGCTAATATTGAACAATGTTTCGATTTATAAAAATCATCTTCAGAGCTTGTTTTTACTCCGGACTCATCGAGAGAGGTGCTGAAAATAATTTGAATTCAAAATGAAAACATTGATGTTCCAAAAAGTCATGCGGTAGTTTTTGAAATATAAGCACATCCGCCACGCGTTTCTAGGTCAGCGACAATCATGTATATCTTATTGTAACAGTTTTTGAAAAAGAAGACATATTTCAAATTCAACAATAGACAAATTCTCTTTTTCAAACAGGATGAGTTTTAACCCGTTGACGTAGGACTGCAACGGATTTTTTCAGAAAATATTTTTTTATTTTCTATTTTTAAAAATTTTTCTTATATATAAAGTAAAAAATATGAATGGTATAAGTTTTTTTTTGGATAATGTGAAAATTACATTTTTTAGGAAGTATATGTCGGAAATGGTTATGTGAAGGGTATTTTAAGATTTCTGAGTACAAGTGTCG
>CM042180.1:29902039-29916624 GCA_023376005.1 Doryteuthis pealeii
CGTTATCTGGGTAGACGGGGGTTAAAAAGTTAGTCTCGCATATCCATTATACTTATCGCGAGTGAGATCCTCGCTGGTTGCCCCATAAAAAAATCCCGACGGAATATATAACAATATAAGTAAGAAATATCCATTCAATTTTTTAAAAATAGATTATAATATGCAATTAATTCAATCAATCAATATTATATTTCAAAGCGAAAAAAAAACATACAAAAAAAAAAAAACAAAATAACATGCAAATGACTTTTCCTTCTGTTACTGACGTGACGCCAATAAATACAAAGATTACGCTACAGACTTAATTGCGATTAAGAATAGTTCCTTAAAAATCGTCGACTTTATTTATTTAGAACTTTTTACCTGAGTCATATTCTGAACGTCTTTTTCCCGTAATTTCTCGCCTGACGATTCAACCATGTCTGGCGATATTATGCTAACAGCGAACATGGCAAGAAATCGAGTACCATCTTATGTTACATAATATTGGATCTCTAATACATTTTTAAGTATTGTAGAAATCATTATGGCGATCAGTACAGCTGATGGATGAGAGTGAGTGACAGCGCTTGACCCTCGATCCACCTTGCGTTCTGCGGATGGAACGTGAGAACCGGAAGGCAATAGAAGCCCTTCCGGTTTAAGGAGTAAGCAACTCATTAGTCGTTAGAAGTTAGAAGCCAAGCTAGCAAATGTGAGTCTCACTGCGCAGATTGTCTGGTCTTGGGGTCTACGAATAAGTAACACCATCGTAAATCGAAGTCTTGTGTTTATTACTAAAAAACCAATAATGACACAGGGCTTCTGATAAGGAACGATTCCCAACAAAACCAACCCGGAATCCTCAATAGACGACCAGACGAGAACTTAGAAGATATACCAGGCCAGAAGAATAGACGACAGAGTAAGATAAGAAAGGTATATAACGTTATATGATTTGGTATCTGAAAAGACCAGTATATAACATTAATATGTTCGTGCAACGAATGTTCACATGTAGAGGTGTATTAAATGAGGCAAATAAACTTCAATATCTACTCTTCATTTTGTAATAATTTCCACATATTTGTCTGTTCATTTCGATTTTTGTAATATATCTTAAAGTTGTAAAGAGACTTTTATGACACCATATATATATATAATATATAATTATATATATATATATATATATATATATAAAAGATGGCCACGGAAAATTAGAAAGGAGTCGAACAAAAACTCGTCCGACACGAATCGTCAGTACAGTTTAACGAAACATGTTTAAAAGAAAAGATGCTGCCAAAATACACTTATATATATATATATTATATATATATATATTACATTTTACTTGAAGCACTTACAACGCATGTATCGCATAAAAATTCGATACTTTTTCTATATAGAAAATGAACTTGACAAGTGTAATCCCGGCAAAGGATCGCTCGTGTGTAGAATATCGTTACAGACGTTTTCGACTTTTATAAGTCTCATCAGCATATATACTAACGATTTCCCTCCGACAGAGAAATCGAAACCGGACCTCAGCAAGCATAGGGAAACACTATATCGCCTCGACCACAGTACACAGCTAACAATCCCAGCCAAATTAAGCTTGTCAAATATACTACACGCCTCTACATATATATATATCGAAAGATTCGCTTATTGGCTATACCGACTTTAGGCCACTCCGACGACTTTACTTACTATATATATATATATATATATATATATAATATAAATATATAAATATATGTATCTATATATATATATATATATAATAATGGTATGCTACTTTTGCTCTACTTAGTATCGAGCACTCTTTACATTTTAGCTTTAGACAATCCTTTAGATTGTTCTTCGAGCCACTACTTCACGACAGATTTCATTTCGTCGTCAACGCCTTTAGACTATCATCTTCTCGGTCCCATGAATGAGGTTGAGAGGCAAACATCATTCCAAGAAGTGAAAGGCAAACATTATTCGATGAAGTGAAATCTGTAGTGAAGAAGTGCCTCAAAGAACAGTCAAAAACAGAATTTTCGGGCAGGGATACATGCTCTCATTCGAAGGTGTAACATTGCTTGAGAGAAACTGTGACTATGTGGAGAAGTAGGGATGTAATCCACAGAAGACCAGCTTCATTTTGATGCAGATACAGTTCCTGTGTTAATAATTATACCTATCCTAAACAAAATGGCATTACTTTTTGACTCTTCCTCGTATATATATATAATATACATATATATATATATATATTATATATATATATATAAGAAAAAAAGAAGGTCCGCAAAATGGATTATGTTTTTAGAAAAAAAAGTATTGTTTATCTTACATATGCGACAAGTGTTCAGATCTTCTGGTATCTTCTTCAGGCTTTGATCAGAAGAAGATTACCAGAAGATCTGAAACACTGCAATGTAAGATTAAAAAAATAATTTTTTTTTCTAAAAAACAATAATCCATTTGCGGACCTTCTTTTTTATAAAATATTGAATTTTCTTCCGTTGAACCAGAACAACACGTTTATATATATATATAATATAATAATATATATAATATATATATATATTAATTATATGATGAATGCCACATCTTGAGAGAGCATAGCCCTCTTTACAAGCAAAATTATAATTCAAACATACAGCATAAATAATGAATTCCAGTCATGACTGTTAATCCTACCTGTCAATGATACATAACTGAAGACAAATATGAAAAACGTGCTTGAATTTTGTACAGGATCAATGGATCCACCTGTCGAATATCATTTTTATGATCCTCATGTGTATTTTTATCCAGACTTGATTGCTTATCTTTACTATAAACAAACACATATTATTAAAAAAATTGCATACTTACCATAAACAACATATATATTTTTTAAATTGCATACTTTACCATAAAACAAACATATATATTTTAAAAAATTGCAAACTTTACCATAAACAACATATATATTTTAAAATTGCATACTTTACCATAAACAACATATATATTTTAAAAATGCATACTTTACCTAAAACAACATATATATTTAAAAAAATGCATACTTTACCATAAACAACATTATAATTTTTAAAAAATTGCAACTTACCATAAACAACATAATATATTTTAAAAAATTGCATACTTTACCATAAACAACATATATATTTTAAAAAAATTGCATACTTTACCATAAACAACATATATATTTTTAAAAATTGCATACTTTACCATACAACATAAATTATATTTAAAAAAATTGCCAATACTTTTACCATACACAAACATATATATTTAAATTGCACATACTTTACCATAAACAACATATATATTTTAAAAATTGCATACTTACCATAAACAACATATATATTTAAAAAATTGCATACTTTACCATAAAACAACATATATATTTTAAAATTGGCAACTTACCATAAAACAACAATATATTTTAAAAAATGCATACTTACCATAAAACACATATATATATTTTTAAAAATTGCATACTTTACCAGAAACAACATAATATTTTAAAAATTGCATACTTACCATAAACAACATATATATTTTAAAAATTGCATACTTTACCAATAAAAACAACATATATATTTAAAAATTGCATACTTTAACCATAAACAACCATATATATTTTTAAAAATGCATACTTTACCATAAAAACAATATATATTTTAAAAAATTGCATACTTTACCATAAACAACATATATATTCTTAAAAATCTACTTACCATACAAACATATATTTTAAAATTGCACTTTACCATAAACAACCATATTATTTGTAAAAATTCATTACTTTACCATTAAACAACATATTATATTTTTTTAAAATTGCCATACTTTACCATAAACAACATATAATATTTTTTAAAAATTGCATACTACCATAAACAACATATATATTAAAAATTGCAACTTTACCATACAACATATATATTTAAAAATTGCATACTTTACCATAAACAACATATATATTTTAAAATTCAACTTTACCTAAACAATATATATAAATTTAAAAAATTGCATATTTTATCATAAACAACATATATATTTTTTAAAGCATACTTACCATAAACAACACACCTATATCTTTTTTAAATTTGCATACTTTACCATAGACAGCACATATATGTTTTTAAAAATGCATACTTTACCATAAAACAACACAGCTTATATTTTTAAAAAATTGCTATTTTACCGTTAACAACACATATATTTTAAAAAATGAACTTACATAAAAAAAACACATACATTAACAACAAATAATTATAACGTTCTTGAGTTGTAAGTTATTATGGGATATTAAGCAGTGATTGCTATCCGAATTCTTATTCCCAATTCTTAAAAACAGAAATAGAAAAGTTGAAACTTGGATGTATATATATTTACCAACCCTCCACACGAGCAGGAGTGACACAAAGCAGTTTCTTAAGCGGGGATTTCTTCTTATTCTTCTTATCGTAGGAAATGAGTCGTCCACTCGAGTTCAAATCCTGGACGAGGCTGTTACATTTCATATAACGCCAACAGCCTTAGTATGCATCCTACTACTCTCTGTGTCCAGCTATGGGTAAAATAGTAGGGCAGACTGGGCTCTTTAACCTTGGCTAGGTAACCTGTCTAGAGAAGAAAAACGAAAAACTTTGAATTCAAACCTATATGATATATACATATATATATATATATATATAATCATCAACTTGAGAAACTGAGTGCTTTTTTACCCAACCCCTCCACAGGAACATGTGACACAAGGTCAGTTTCTTAAGCGGGGTTAACAGGTTTGAATTTAAGAGTTTTTCTTCTCGAAGATTGGTTACCTAGCCAAAGTTAAAGAGCCCAGTCTGCCCTAATATTTACCCATAGCTGGACACAAAGAGTTGTAGAGCATACCTTTCCCAAGGGTGTTGGCGTTATATGAAATATATACAGCTTCGTCCTGGATTTGACCTCGAGTGGACGACTCCATTTCCTACGATAAGAAGAACAAGAAGAATAAGAATGAAAATAATAGGAATAATAAGAATGAGAATAATAAGAATAATAGGAATAGAATAACAAGTAATACATATTAAAGGAATAAAAGAATTAATAATAGGAATGTAAATAAATAAGATAATAGGAATAAGAATAACAGTATAATAGAATAATAAGAATAAAACAGGCTGACGGGATAGGTGAAGAATAATAATAATAATAAAAATAATATATAATAAAATAATAATATAATAAGAAGAAGAGGACGAAGAGAATAGGAATAAGAATAACAAGTATAAATTAATAGGAAATAAAAGAAATAATAAGAAATGGGAATATAATAAGAGAATAGGAATAAGATACAAGCATGATAATAATAGGAATAAAAGAATAATGATAATAGGAATAGGAATAATAAGAATAAATAGGAATAAAGAATACCAGTTAGGATAATAGGTAGGGATCAAAGTAGAATAGGCATGAAATAAAATAAGAAAATTACGTTTTTAATGATGTATCGAGGGATTTGGTATGGAGCCGTTAGCTGATTTATCTCCGGCGATCGTTGGGTTAAAAGGGTGTCTTGAACCAAGAAGACCGCCTATTCCAGAGGAAAGTGCCGGGTGCCTTGGACACGGTTTTGCCATTGCTGAAGTAATAATACAAAAGGTAAAAAAGGACCAAACAGGTGTGCCGACGGGGTGGGGTGGGGTGGGTTAGTGTTGAGGTTTGTAAAGAGTTAAACGAGTCTGGAAATTTTTGGGCCGATGGTGCTTAAATCTGTTACATGGCGTCTTTATTTGACTCCCCTACTCTCTCTTCTCGTCTCTCTCTTCTTCTCTTCCCCTCTCTCTCTCTCTCTCTTCTCTTCCACTTCTCCTCCCCTCCTTCTCTTTCTTGTCTACCAAAGTAGGTGGACCCATATTACAAACCCGAATAACCCCCCTACTTTTTATCCGCTGCTGCTGACCGGGGGTTGAGTCAAAATGTGTGGTATATACAGACCCTGGAACTCCGTCTTCATTTCATTCTTCCGTTTACCAACACATTGCACTGTTTGCCCATTTATCAACGTTTTAATTCTTTTTCTTCCAAAAATTTTTTAAAGTATAATATAATTATCATATATATATATATATAATTATATAATATATATTATATATATAACTGTTTATACAGAGGTTTTTGTGAGATCTACCCCTAAGGTTTTCAGGCTTTTGGGCCTTTTCCTTCAGGGATACATTTCCCTCCCTCTGATGGTTGTCTCGTTTCAGGCCTGGGGATGGTTGGATTTTGAAAAATTCCACTTCAAAATGAAAAACGGGTTAACATTTAGAGGGGAATTGAATAGGTATCCTGAGAAGTCTGGGAAAATATCTAGGTAGATGGCCTCAAACTAACCTGCTGTAAAACGTTATATATTATAAAAATAGCTCTTAAATTTGTTATTTGAAGTCAACATTTTATTTTCCTATAATTTCATCTCGGAAAATTACCAATCTATCTATCTATATAATCTATATATATAATATAATATATATATATATATATATATATCATAATATTATGTGTTGTGTGTGTGTGTGTGTGTGGTGTGTGTGTGTGTGTGTGATGTGTGTAATATTGAAAAAATTGAAAAAAAACACAAGTTTTATTAACAATGATGTTTATATTACGCCTACGCGCTGCAAAAGTCTGCGAACCCCAGTTTTTGTTGTGTGGCTTGCTTCAAAAAACAGAAAGGATGCAGACTTTATTAGAAAATTTCCAATCTTTTGTGAAAGCCTTAACACGATTAAATTAATTTATTTAAAGTTATTATAATCTTTTTTATTCTTATTCCTATTATTCTTATTTTATTCCTATTCTTATATTCTTTTATCCTCTTATATTATAACTTGTTATTCCTTATTTCCTGATTATTTTAATTAAAATTCTTATTCCTATTTCTTATATTCTTTTTATTTCCATTATTATTATACTTGTATCTTTATAATTCTTATTATTCCTTAAATTCCTATCTTAATTATTCTTTTATTATTGTAATTATTATTCTATTATTCTTTATTTATTCTTAATTCTATTCCATTTTTTCTTTTATTTCCTATTCTTATTATTCTTGATTCCTATTCCTTATTATTCTTTTATTCCTAATTATTATTATACTTGTTTAATCTGTTCCAGATTCTATGCTTGACTCCGTTTGGTAACCCGCTTCGGCTGAGGTCCAGTGTGCCTCGGCTCTGGGGGACCGGTAAAGTACAATTAATAGCGCGTCAGGGGGGGGGCATCCCCCAGATCGACGCAATTTTTATGCGCCCACATAAAAACGAGACTCATAAGTGGGATGCAGCAGGGCAAATACCCTAACGTTATTATACATTTTGCTTATTACAAAGAAACCTTTTTCTCAATTGACAATTCCTTATTTTTAAAAATCTGATGTGATATGCTAATATAATGTGCGGAAATATGATAGTTTATTTACTAAGCTTTCTTAGATGGGGGGCACCAAGGCCAGTTCGTAATTGGGCACTTAGTGAAAATCGAAATTATTAGTAATGAGCTTGCTTAATCTAGCCTTGCTAAGCATTACATTACACAATGTTTGGTTTTGGTATACGGCATATCAACCACGGTGGGTCATTTAATATATGGCCGACAAAGTTTAAAGATTCCTAAGTGTTGTTTAGAAGAAAAAAATTTTCACTCATTTTTTTTTTAAAAACAAATTTTCTATTTAAACCCATAGCTGTGACCCTAAAAGGTACTACCACTCCGGTCAGAGTGGGACCTGTGGAGCATGGAATGAAGGGGGTGCTCCACATTCCCCTCATCACCAAAACTGGAACCTCATATATTATATATATATATATATATGATATATAATTATATGTGTGTGTGTGTGTGTTGTGTGTGTGTGGTGTAATGTGTGTGTGTGTGTTTTTATACAATATACGGAATATTTTGTTTCCTGTATATATCTATATCAGTGTTTTCATTCCTAAATAAATCTTTAGCTAATTCAGCTATTCACTCCCCCCTCTCTCTCTCTCTCTCTATATATATATATATATATATATATATAATATAATACAGAGGGAATGGTATCAGCGAAAGCAAAGAGATATAGAAGAGAGATGTGTGTATGACTGAGAATAGAAGATTGATAGATATAAAAAAACAGATTTTTTGACAATAAAAATCTATTTCTCTCTCTCTCTCTCTCTCTCTCTTCTCTCTCTCTCTCTCTCTCTTCTTATCCTCTCTCCTATCTATATCATATAATATATATATATATATATTATATATAGAGAGAGAGGAGAGAGGAGAAGAGAGAGAAATATAGAAGAAGGGGAAGAGATGAGAGAGGGAGAGAGAGAAATCGATTTTCTATTGTCAAAAAAATCTGTTTTTTTAATATCTATCAATCTGTCTAACTCAGTCTATTAACACACATCTCTCTTTTTCTATATCTCTCCGTTTCGCTGTTATACATTTCTCTGTATACAGTATATATATAATATATAATAATATATATATATATATATATACACAAATCCCTCTGACGAGCACATGTGACACAAGGTCAATTCTAAAGCGGAGTTCAACAGGGTTTGAATTCAGAGTTTTCCTTCTCCTAGACCGATTGCTAAACCAAAGGTTAAAGAGCCCAGTCTGCTTACTATTTTATTCCATTAGCTGGAGGGAGAGTAGAAAATCATAAACCTTTCCCAAGGGTATTAGCGGCAAAGTGAAATGCAATTACACACATTCAGGATTTGAACTCGGGGGGCGACGGGTCCATTTCCATACTTTAACCAATTAACACCACCGGCTTCCTAACTCTCTCTCCTCTCTCTCCTACAATATATATATATAATATATATATATATATATATATTATATAATATATATATAATATATATATTATATAAGTATATATATATATAATATATTATTATATATATATATATATGATATATATATAATGATGTGGTGTGTGTTGTGTGTGTGTGTGCTGTGTGTTCATCAATGTCAAATAATCGGTCTAGTTGAAAATAAATGTCGATCTTCGACGATGCATTTTCTTGTCGTTATGACAACGTAGACATCTTATCTCCCCATCGGCTCCCGACCTTCGCACCTGTCCACCTCACCAACTACTTCAAGTCAAGGCAAAAGCCAAAAAAAATGCCATAATTCTAATCTCCAGATTTTATCTGAACGGCCCAACGAAAACCACTCGCGCAAAACACATTAAATCTTGACCTCTCTTGACCCGACTAATCTTCTAAGTCGTTTCGGCTTGTAGAGGAGGTGTTTGTTCCTGGTCCAAAAACGGGTGCAAAAAAGGATAAGTTTTTTTTTTAAATAAAAATATAAAAAAAAAAACTTTAAGGCGAAACGGGATCATTGCAACAGCCATGGCAGACCCGCATTTTAACATCTACAAACACACACAACACAGCACACACAACACCACAGAAACAAATGAATAACAAGAACAGACACTCAAAAATCAAAACAATCAACAAGGACTTATATATATAATGCTCATTAAAGTATAAATGATAACTAATTTGTCAATTAAGTAAAAGTAAAGTCGTCGGGGCGGCCTAAAGTCCGGTATCAGCCAATCAGCGAGGGAGTTCTACTATCCCCTTCACTTGCCGCTAGACTAAGGAAAGATTATTTTAGGCGTCCTGAGAGTGAGCGCGAGTGCCACAAACCTTACATCTTCCAGCTCCTGTACTTTAAGCCCGCACAGATCCCTGTGTCTTACGTTTCATACGGGCCTGAGAGTTGGCGAGGACCGGTATCGAGAAAAACTAGAGGAACGCTTGTGGTTCCTCTAGGCCGAACCCGATACGACGCAAAACGTCGGGGTTACGGAGCTCTACACTAAATAAACTAAAAAGAAAAACCGACTGAAGGGCTACCCTCCCGGCTCCTTACATAAGTGTTGTTAATTATTAATTTATTACAATGAATTATGGGCGTACGTGCATGTTCGGGTTTTTTTAAAAAAAAAAATTGTAAAAAAAATGTGAAAAGGAAGGTGAAGCGGTAACAACGTCGAAAGAAAAAAATGTTGTGTCGGCCGACTTCGGGCACCCATTTTATTCACCATTCAATACAAAACAACATCTAAAAACCGACAGCAGATCATGGCGTCCTTGGTATCCCTCCTTACTTCAGAGACCTCAAAACGTGTTCAATGCAATACAGTTATCCAGTGCACACTCCTCGTTGGCAAAAGTTGGCGAAGACTACAGTATAGGTTTTAAATAAAAAAAAAAGATATCCACGAGAAAAAATTTTTTTCTTTCCTGGGGATAATACCGCCGGGACCGGTGCTTGCTAGTGTAGCTAGCCTAATTCCCTCTAGATGGTCGAGCCCGTGTAGTGCAGGCAGCCTGAAAACGGTTTTGGGAGTGTTTGACTCAATTCTCACGGGAAACGAGCAGCGCAGCAAACAAAAAGCATCAACAACCTGGTGTACAAGGGCAACTGCCATAGCATGCTGTTCCATGAGTGTGTGGGTGATTGTCGCACTTTCTAAGTGACAATATAGTGCTCTGACCGCTGAATGAAGAAGCCTAAAATAGCACTGTGAAATGTGGTAAATGTATCAATTGTTGCTTCTAGATCCAAAGAATTGTAACTTGTATCATGATATGTCTTTTGTTTGTTGTTTTTTGTTTTTTTTTTTTTTTTTTTTTTTTTTTTTTTTTTTTTTTTTTTTTTTTTTTTTTTTTTTTTTTTTTTTTTTTTTTTTTTTTTTTTTTTTTTTTCTCAGTTTTCCTATTTTTCTCGGAAGGAATTATGGGGTTTTAAACGCCGCGGAAACGCTAGCGGAGATGCTTGTACCGAAGCTTTGGGTTTGTACGCGACGGTGAGAAACCGATCATGGAGGTGCCCGCCCCAGTTCACACACTGCGGTGACGGGCCGCACCCCCACGTGATGCGGTCAGCTAATCTGATTTGTTTTCCATTAACCATGTTTTAATTTTTTATAACATTAATTATCTGTAACAAATACAATTTAGGGTAGTGACGTCCAGAAATATAATTAGGGTCAAAGACATAAATTTTTCCAAAATGGTTTTATACTTTTTTTTTTGTCGGGAGGCCTAACCCAATTTTTTCAATCCCCAACACATCGTCGAGTTTGTCCAAAGAAAACTACATTCAACAACATCAAACAACCAACGACCTCATTTATTGTATTGTTTTTTTTTTTTTTTTTTTTTTTTTTGTTTTTTTTTTTTTTTTTTTTTTTTTTTTTTTTCGTTTTTTTTTTTTTTTTTTATTTTTTTTAAAAGATATTCAATTTTGTTTTTTATTTTATTTATTTTTTTAATAATAAAAAAATATTTTAATTTTAAATTTTTTTAAAAATTAATAATTTTTTTTTAATTTTTAAAAATTATTTTTTTTATTAAAAAATTTTTTTTTTTTAATTTTAAATTATTAAAAATTTTAAAAAATAATAAAAAATATCGTCTTACTTTTTAAAATTAATTAAAAATAAAATAAAAATTAACAAAAAAGAATAAAAAAAAAAAAAAAATTTACCAAATAACTATATAAAAATAATAAAAAAATTAAAAAATTCCTACCCACAAAACGGCGGTCGGTTTTCCCCCTTTTCCCATGCTCTTTCCGCCCCCTCGGGTTTTTGTTTCATCTCTTATTGTCTTTCATTATTATCATAAGGCGGTTCTGAATATGATCCTATTTTTAACCGGCCGCTCCCCTCCGCGCGTGAGGCCATGCTTGGGGGTTGGGGGAGATGATACTTCTTTTGGAAGCAGGGATGATGAATCCATAATTCCCACTTAAGATAAAGTGACTGGGAGTAAATACCAATGAAGGATATCTAGACACCTGCCTCAAGATCTCCAGAACTGGAGCCTCACCATCAGGAGGCCGAGTTTAGGTCCATGGGGAGGCTACCCACTTACAAAGGAATACAGTCAGTACGTTTCTCAGAGCCCCCATGACACTGTGGCATTTGGGGTTTTTGTGGGATATTTTGGCACTACCTAATTATACAGTTAGCATTCGTGGTGTCCGGAGATGGGGGTTTCTAAAGTAGTATTGGAATGGACTCGTGGACACTAGTTTGAGGGAGGAAGAGGCCTGGTTGCATTTCACATAGCGGAATACCCCTGGAAAAGGTATGCCCACAAATGTTTTCCCCCACCAAAGGAGGTCCAAATGGCAGTGTCGATGGGGCTTAAGACGTACTGCCACTGGTACTGGGGGTTAGCCTCCCCATTCCGACACTAAGGTGCTGGATCTGATGGTGAAGCTGGCGGAGTCGGGCTGGAGATTTGGAGGAGTGTGGACGAAAAGAGGGGCTTATTCCGTTCGAAAATTGGTATTACTCGGGGCCACTTAATCCCTTAGGAGTGAATGTATGGATTCATCGAGGCTGTTCAAAAAAGGGGGCGGGTATCTAATCTCCCCCAGACCAAGACGGGGCGAACATGGGCTCACCCGAGGGGAGGGCGGTTTAAAATTGAATAGTAGATCATTTGCTGACCTCTTTGTAATAGGGATTGAATTATCATTGCGAGTGTTATATACCCCTTTAAGACCCAATGGGTATATAAAGGGGTGTAATAATTGAGGGTTATCATACGAGGGGTGTTATATCACTTATGATAGCACTGGGGATGGGTATATAACGGGAGGAGAAGAGCCCGAGAGGAGAGGAGAGAGAGACGAGAGGGAGAGAGGAGGAGAGTGGGATGAGGCCGGGTTCTGTAGATATGTCTTTGCGGTACCTGTTGGGTCTAATTCAGAGGGGGGTCTAAGGAGTAATCCGCCGGGCGCGATGTTCTCGCAAGGCCTGCTCGGGCCTGATATTTGAGTGGCTTTTAAAATTCTCGGTTTGGGATTCATCTCGGGGCAGGTTCATTGTTGTTTTTCTTCCCTTCTGGGATTCCAAAAGCTTTAGTTTCAACAACCAGCCCATTTTTTTGCAAAGGCCGCCGTGTGGAGAGTACTGGCGGTCGGGGTCTCAGCAAGTGATTTCGAGTCCACCGGGTTTCCTCTCGATATCTCTGGTCCATTCTGACTAATGTAGTACTTATCCTCTTTCTTCCTCTTCTCTGTCCTTCCTTCTCTTTCACTGTCGGTGCTAATAATTACGCGTTTTCAAGTGGTCAACATGAGTAAATATAAGGTTATGTACCACGTCCATTAACTGAATCGCGGTAACTTTTCCACGGACCTAGTTATTCCTGATCTCCCAATAATCTACTATTTCTTACAACAAGGGTTAACGTACAAAATAATAATCATATACTGCCTATGAATAATGTAACAACAGGTCCTGCTAGTTGGCCTAATAATTATATGTTAATCTATCATTGTTCAAAACAATACTGATTAGGACTATCCTATATGTATTATGGCTAGCAAAACTTCAGACCGACAATGAAACATAAAGTCCGATTACCGTGGGGAGCTACCGACACAAACCGAAGCTCATGCGTGGCAAGATGTAAAAATTATGGTGTAACCCTTCAGCAATTCCTCTTTTTGAAGGCTATCAGGCACCGGGTAATAAAACCCCAAACGTTCCCCCTTTCTTAGACGATGGATTGATAGTTTGTTTTGTCTCTAGTTATTCTATGTGTATTAATGTTTTGGTTTGTTTTTATTTTTAATAAAAGAAAATAAAAATCATGTAAGATTTTACAGGGTCTGATTGTCGCTGTTCCTGTCTGTAATGTGTTTTGGTACCAGACATATTTTGTCCACCTTCCCTCCGTGCTTTCCCACTACCCCCTATTTATAGTCCCCCGAGACCAAGGACTTATAAAAAAACTCCTTCTGATATTTAACACAATCATTTTTTCTCCTCAACGCAAAAAGGTATGATTAAGATATTTATAAATAGTATAACCGGTTCGCTCCATCCACCCGCCTCGTGGGCTCCCCCGCATATGTCGCGACCTAACAGCTCATCGCAGAAATGCGCGGGAGGTTCTATCCCCTTTTTTCTACGTAGCTTTTTTTCCTCTGTTGATCAACGGAGATTCGCTCTTTTTAAAATTAGCCATCTGAGTCTGCTCTGGAACTGCCCTACACCCTTAATTTTACCCCTAATACACCCATCAGCTCCCCTGCCTTTACTTTCTTATTTTTTCCATTCATTTCGCACATATCTCCTTGTGCTCATACTCATATATAATTTCACACTAGAGTTCGGAACCAAAAGGGGCAACAAAATCATCGAAATACATTCACAACGTAATGAAACTTGGTGATCAGTAACCTAAGCCATAGATGTAACAACTCTAAAAAAAACTCATATAGGAGTGAAAGCATAAACCGACCTAGAATAAAATTTATAAAAGGTTATACAATCACAGTGAATATTTTTGTGAAACATCAATCTTTAAAAAAAATTGATTAATAAAAACAAGAAACAAATTAATTTAAGAATAATAGTATAATACCAAAAAAAATAAGACAAAATACAAACAACAGAATAAGAAACTAAAAAAGGAGAGATAACCTATATAGAAATAAATGATAAAAGAAAATAAAAAAATAGAAAAACAATTTTTTATTATCTAATATACTAAACTTAGTCG
>CM042180.1:29916724-29954224 GCA_023376005.1 Doryteuthis pealeii
ATTTAGAAAGTCTAATAAGAAGGAGATAAAAGATATGTAACAGAGTGGGTATAATAGAAAAATAGAAATGAAACTTACTCTTCCATCACTCCCGTCTTTCATTGCTGAATTTTACTTATTTAACTATTTAGTTAAATTAGGAAATAAAAATAAAATGACAGTTATTTTTTTCTTGTTAATGGATTTCATTTAAGATTCATTGAAGAGATTTTTGCTTATATTCATGAAAATAAAACCAAACAATTAGAAATCAATAATACTAAGCACATATTTAATAAAATCACATTTTAATATCAATATGCAAATTAGCCTTCCATTCACACCGTAAACCGCTATTTTTGTATATATAAATACAGTTGCATGTTATTTGTATGTAGATATGGACAACACTAATAAAAGGTGAAGCAATTTTATTATTAATTGAGGTTTAAATATAAATAAAATCATGGAGAATGTAAATAACGAAGGAATTGTGGCTTGAGTAGTGATATAGTTTCGGTTACAGACAGAAAAACACACAATCTCCATTATAATAAGATATATATATATATATATATATATATATGTGTGTGTGTGTGTCTTTTTCAATCTTTCTACACTTAGCATTCTCTTTGTATCTATCTTCGTCGTTCTTGTTCCCCCTCTCTCTCCCTCACTCTCTCTCTCTCTCTCTGTCTCTCTCTTTCTCTCTCTCTCTATATATATATATACACGCACACACAACCCACACACACACACACAACACACATACATATGTATATATATATATATATATATAGAGAGAGAGAGAGAGAGGGTGTCATAAAAGTATCTCTACTGTAGCTGTATTTACCAAGATAGAAATGAACAATGCATGGAACGTTAATTTTTTCATAATACAAGGTATGTCATAAATGTGCCGAGTTTGAAGCTGTATTTACTAAGATAAAACTGAACGATGAATGGAATGCTGTTTTTTTCCAGAATACAAGGTGTGTCAAAAAGTACAAAAATCTCGATACTTTTTTGATACACCTTGTATATATATATATATATATATATATTATAATATAAAAAGGATATGAAAACACACAATATGCTGTTAAAATATTTTATATCATATTCATAGCTAATATTGAACAATGTTTCGATTTATAAAAATCATCTTCAGAGCTTGTTTTTACTCCGGACTCATCGAGAGAGGTGCTGAAAATAATTTGAATTCAAAATGAAAACATTGATGTTCCAAAAAAGTCATGCGGTAGTTTTGAAATATAAGCACATCCGCCACGCGTTTCTAGGTCAGCGACAATCATGTATATCTTATTGTAACAGTTTTTGAAAAAGAAGACATATTTCAAATTCAACAATAGACAAATTCTCTTTTTCAAACAGGATGAGTTTTAACCCGTTGACGGTAGGACTGCAACGGATTTTTTCAGAAAATATTTTTTTATTTTTCTATTTTTAAAAATTTTTTCTTATATATAAAGTAAAAAATATGAATGGTATAAGTTTTTTTTTTGGATAATGTGAAAATTACATTTTTTAGGAAGTATATGTCGGAAATGGTTATGTGAAGGGTATTTTAAGATTTCTGAGTACAAGTGTCGCTAAATAAGGGGATATATTAAAAAAGCCTTGTCTTTGAGGGATGGTTTGATGTGTGAGAATAATGCAAGATTCCATAATTCTACGTAGTGTTCTATTGTGTATGTGAGTTAATATTTTGGCACCTTTAATATATATATATAATAATATATATATATATATATATATATATATATATATCTTATTATAATGGAGATTGTGTGTTTTTCTGTCTGTAACCAAAACTATATTACTACTCAAGTCACAATTCCCTTAGTTATTTACGTTACATTCCCCGTGACTTTATTTTTTTTATCTAAAACTCAATTACTAATAAAATTGTTTTACGTTAATACTGTTGGCCTTATCTACATAGTAATACCATGCAATTGTATTTATATATACAACAAAATAGCGATTTACAGTGTTAACGGGAAGGCTAATTTGCATATTGACATCAAAAATTTTATTTTATTAAATTTCTGCTTAGTATTATTGATTTCTAATTGTTTGGTTTTATCTTAATGAATATAAGCAAAAATCTCGGGTATAAATCTTAAACGAAATATATTAACAAGAAGAAATAACTTTACTTTTGTTCTTTATTTTCTATTTTAGCTAAATGGAAATAGGAAAATTTAGTAATGAAAGACGGGAGTGATGGAAGAGTAAGTTTCAGCTGTTATATTTTTTTATTATACCCCTCTCTGTTTCAACTTTTAAAATCTGCATTGTTATTTAGTTTCATTAGTATTTCTAATTTAATCTAATATTTTATTACATTGAAACATAATACTTGCACCCGGAGGGTGCATATATTTGCTAGTATATATAATATCAAATAGAATATTATGATACTATATGAAATCTTTGCAACAGCAAATTAGTCATCATCATCATCATGTCGCGCTGTCAGCGCGGATATCCATGACAATCTCTCTCCATCCGTCCCTATCGCTCATCATTCTCGGGAGGTCCTCTATGTAGCATCCTGTATCCGCACAGAGCTGATCAATGTACGTCTTTGTTGGTCGGCTCACACTGGTGTGCCCATGTGTTGGCTTCCACAGGAGGACGTCGCTTATGAGTTCGCCCTTGCTTCTCCAACAGTGTCCCGCGTGTCTCGTCCGTCTTACTCGGATGGTTTGGGTGATATGTGGCAGGTTACCGTACAGCTGTTTTCTCGTAGGGTGTTGTTTCCACGTCTTGTTCAGGATCACCCGCAGCATTCTTGTGCGGCTCCCATCTAATTTATTCTCTAGTCGCTTCGTTAGGGTCAAGGTGGTGCAGCCATACAGCAGCACTGATGCGACAACGGCCTGGAAGAACTGTCTCTTTAACTTGTCTGTGAGACTGGATTTCCATATGACCGATAATTTATTTATAGCGGCCCATGCCTTTCCTATACGTGCAATAACGTCGTTTTCTGTGGAGGAGATGTTACTGCCTAAGTATCTAAATTGTTCTACCGAGTTTAGGAGTTTGCCATCGATGGTGGAGATGTCGCTTTTGTTTTTGAAAGATATGAACTCAGTTTTTATCAGAGTTTACGTATAGGCCGACATTTCGTGCTGCTTTTTCTAGGTTGTGTAGCAAGGATTTGGCTTGCGCAGGTGTATTTGCGAGTAGTGCTAGGTCATCTGCATAATTAGTACCATAATATTTTATTTGAGATTTTAAATCTGCTCTGCTAACTTAGCATTGTGCACTTTTATATGCAAACACTATATATATATATATATATATATATATATATATATATATATATATATGAATTATAACTTTTGAATAATGCAATCAATTACATACCGTTCAACTTCACTGCAAAACTGTTTTCAACGGTCATAATTGCATTATTCACTTCCGCAATTGCCTGTAATTAATCAATATCTTGATTAATTAATTGCAATTAACCATGAAAATTCTTAATGGTGAAACTTGGGTTGGTTATTTATATATACACCTTAATACTATATATATATATATCCTCGCCAACTCAGCGTATGAGTAGCATAGGGATCTGTGCGGTAAAGTAAGGTGCTGATGGTAGGTGTAGCGCTCCACCTAAGATGCTAAAACAATCTCCTTGGTCTAGCGCTATTGAAAAGGGGATAGACTGCTTCGCTGACTGGCTGATACCGACTTTAGGCCGCCCCGTAGACTTTACTTTATAATATATATATATATATATATATATATATATATATATATATGTGTGTGTGTGTGTGTGTGTGTGTGTGTGTGTGTGTATGTGTGTGTGTGTATTTAGGCAGCATTTTTTCTTGTAGGCATATATTGTTAAATAATGCAGCCATTTTTTGTCTGCAAGTTTTGTCCTTTGTTTTATCGTATTGCCGGATTATTTTTCTAATATTTGAATGAATTATGAATTACTTTGGTGTAACAACAACTACCTTTTCTAGACGACTTACAATGCACCTTACAGACAATAGCTCAATAGCCCAACATCTAAAATCACACTTTTGTCCCAATACTAAATACCGGAAAATACTTAACGATAAAACTACCAAAAATGCCTATAATTACATTAACAAATTATAAAATTATAATAATATTAAAAATAATAATAATAATAACAGTAATAATAATAACAACAACAATAATAAACACAACCTATATAAATAGAAAATGGAATAGCCCATTGTCTTACGGTTTCAAAATACCCTGAAGATGACCCACGATAGGGCGAAAAGTACTTGGTCTATGACATATACATCAGCCAATTTTCGCCAGATATTACAAAAATAATCCGGCAATACGAAAAAAACAAAGGACAAAACTTGCAGACAAAAAATGGCTGCATTATTTAACAATATATATATATATATATATATATATATATATATATATATATATATATATATATTCGGGAAAATGGAAATCAATTCAACGTTACGTATGTAAATAAAAAGTTAAAAAAAAAAACAAGGTGGGTGACATTTTAATGAAGGAAGCGACGTTATAAAGTTTCGGTTTGTTTAGTAAATCATTGTCACAGTGTTCATTTACATGGGTGAAAAACTAAAAAAAAAAAACAGTCGTTTATAAGGTTTTTTTTCAGTGTGTTGCAGCTTTTGGATGTTCCTCAAATTTGAAAAAAAAAAGAAAAAAAAAAGAAAAAAAAAGAGACCGAACTTGAACGCCATGTAACTGTTGGCGTCCCTTTTCAAAATGTGTGACGCAATTTGTTCGAAATTATTATGGAAAATTTTTATGCATGGCATTACCATATTTGAGTGTTTATCTTTGTTTTGTCTTAATTTTAAATTAGTTTGTTTGGTTTGTTTTGTTTTACGGCATATCAACCTCAGTGTGTCATTTAATGCGGGCAAAGTTTGGAAAAATAAATTCATTCTTAATAGATACACAATTTTTTTATGAATACATTTTTCTATTTAACCCATAGATCGGATCCTAACAGGTACTACCACTCCGGGTCAGAGTGGACCAGGGAGCAATGGTGATGAAGGGGTGCTCCACATTCCCCAAACCTCCAAAACTGGAACCTCACCATCAGATAGAGTTTAACGTCATTCCCATGACCTGTAAGACCCTCAGCCACCACCTTCTAGCATCCATATGATGGAAAGGGTTGGGGCTTGCCATAAGGGCAATAGGGTTGGGACAATCATATAGGTGCTAGGGCTTGACGTGACCAGCAGAATGATTGGAGGGGGCCTCTCCGATCGCCCGTCTAGCCTAAGTAAGGGTCTAAGTGGAGTGTTGCAGGTCATGGACTGCTCATCCACCAAGACTCCATCCATAAGCATCACGGGTCGCCACCTACAGCTAACAGTTAGCCCCATTTATGGGAGTCTTACCCCTCTGCAGAGGTGCAGTCGGTGCATTCTAACGCCCCAGCCGACAAGGGCGGAATTTCAAATTATGAATATTGAGCGAAACGTATTGAAGACAAAACAAAAAACTAATCAACCTAAGGTATCTTGGGTCTTATTCAACGCTATTCAACGAACGGTAACGAACCTTTTCTACACATTTTCCAAACTCAACGCATTCAAAAGATCTATCATCTTTTTAACTACATAACTCCCTTTTTTTCCTTGACTAGTTTCATTGTCCTGAAGAAGGTTTCTTTATAAACCGAAATGTTCGAACATCGATACTACGACTAATAAATTTTGATCCATTATAACATTCAGTGTTTTTTTCTACATTTTCTCCACATCAGGTATCTTGTAACATTTTAACACAAGTTTGACTAAGTAAGAGGATAAGTTGAAAAAACAAAAACAAAACAGGTCTCTGCTTAATTGTGTCATAATTCGAAATAATGCTAGATTCAATAATTTTTCTTAGTTTTCTCTTGTTGTTTATGTTAACTAAGATTTTGGATTGTTTAAAATTGAAAAGGTGGTTATTTTCCGAAATGTGTTTCGTAAATACATTATTTAAGTGACCGTATTTTTATGTCTCTTTTGTGCTCATAGATTCGTTTGTTAATATTTCTTGAGATCTCACCAATGTATTGTTTATTGCAATTTAAAAATTTGATAGTATATCCGGCTCCATCAGACTTTATATGGGTATGGTTGTTTTTTCATAGATGAATATGAAATGCCTTATATAGATATATATATAAAATGCCTTAGATGGATAGATAGATAGATAGATATAAAATGTCTTAGATATGAAGTGTCTTAGATAGATAGATGATGAATATGAAATGCCTTACATATATAGATTAAATGCCTTAATGAAATGCTTTAGATAGATAGATAGATAGATAGATAGATAGAGAGAGAGAGAGAGAGAGAGAGAGAGAGAGAGAGAGAGAGAGAGAGAGAGAGAGAGAAAGAGAGAGAAAATAATGCCTTAGATAGACAGATAAATATTAAATGCCTTAGATAGATAGAAAGATAGATAGATATGAAATACCTTAGATAGATAGATAGATAGATACATAGATAGATATGTGGAGAAAGGTAGATAGATATAGAATACCTTAGATTGGTACATACCTATGAAATGCCTTAGCTAGATAGATAGTTAGATAGTTAGATAGATAGATATTAAATGCTTTAGATATATAGATAGATAAATGTGAAAACCTTAGATAGATAGATAGATAGATATGACATACCTTAGATGGATAGATAAATATGACATATTTAGATGGATATATATATATATAATATATATATATATATTATATATATATATATATATATATATATATAGATAGATAGATAGATAGATAGATAGATATGAAATGTCTTAGATAGATAGATAGATAGATAGATAGATAGATATAAGTGCCTTAGATAGATAGATAGATGTGAAATGCCTTAAATAGATAAATAGATAAATAGATAGATAAGAATGAAAAAAGTAAATGGAAGTGAATCCGACAGTATGAAATTAATATTTAGAAAAAACAAACACATGATGTTAAAATTCGCTGACAGAAATCTGTTTCGACCCTTTATTGAAGTGGTCTTCATCAAGAGCGATGTGTGTATGATGGAGAGACGGTGTGAGTGGACCGTTATAAGACGAAAGTGGTACAGATGAAACACCGTCTCTCCATCATACACACATCGCTCTTGATGAAGACCACTTCAATAAAGGGTCGAAACAGATTTCTGTCAGCGAATTTTAACATCATGTGTTTGTTTTTCTAAATATTAATTTCATAGATAGATAAATAGATAAATAGATATGAAATGCCTCAGATAAATATGAAATGTCTTAGATAGATAGATAGACATAAAATGCCTTACATAAGTAGATATATATGGTACAAATTTTTTGGTACAAATAATGTTCAATATATGTGAAATAATAATAGAAAAAAAAAAATTGTCATAGATTCAGTGCAACATCGGGATATTGATCTTGCTATTAAAAATCAGAATTCATCAATAGCTTAAAATTGGTTGACATTAAGACGTATTTTGGTAGCATTTTTTTATTCATTGGGTAAAAATGCTTTCATAAACTATTTTTTAGGAGTAGGAAAGCTCTAGAACATCTTTTACAGACAAAGAGTGGTGACGAAAAGTTGCCATTTTTCATGACCACCCTCAAATTTGGAGTACTAAAAATCGACATAACTCCGCGAATTTGTGAAATTGGAATAGATAGATAAATAAATAAGAAATGTCTTAGATATATAGATTGATAATTGCATAGACTATTATATATAGATTGCAAAGCGAAATTTATGAACACATTTAAATATAAGACAGGTAAGTATATTCCACTGATAGGCATTTGATTTCTTTTTAATGTAATAATTCGTAAATATATAAAAGTAATGAAGGCGTCTGTGTGTTGTTTTAATTAATCTTGGCGAAACTATTTCAATGATGTGAACGAGTGAACAAAAACTTGTCGCCTCGTCTAGCAAAGTCGACGACATCTCAAGAAAGAATATATGACGCGGGGGAGCACTAATTCTGGTTAAAAAGTTTTGAGAACACTCTTGAGACTCGCGCATTCCTCACACGCAAGAAAAGGTGTGGCTTGCAGGCAAATCCAATTTTCTTAAAAGGAAACGTTATTTCTTATTTCAATTTGGAAGAGTGACGAGGCGAAGGCAATTTAAGTTATGTAGGATTGGATAGGGAAAAAATGTTTTTAATATTACAACCATTTATATATTTACCAACCCCTCCGCACGAGCAGGATGTGACACAAAGTCAGTTTCTTAAGCGGGGATTTATTCTTCTTATTCTTTTTATCGTAGGAAATGGAGTCGTCCACTCGAGTTCAAATCCTGGACGAGGCTGTTTACATTTCATATAACGCCAACAGCCTTGGGAAAGGTATTCCTCCTACTACTCTCTGTGTCCAGCTATGGGTAAAATAGTAGGGCAGACTGGGCTCTTTAACCTTGGCTAGGTAACCTGTCTAGGAGAAGGAAAGCTCTGAATTCAAACCTGGTATATATATATATATATATATATATATATATATATATATATTATCAGACTTGAGAAACTGAAAGTACGTTTTTACCCAACCCCTCCGCACGAACAGGATGTGACACAAGGTCAATTTATTAAGCGGAGTTTAAAAGGTTTGAATTTCAGAGTTTTCTTCTCCTAAACTGGTTACTTAGCCAAGGTTAAAGAACCCAGTCTGCCCTGCTATTTACCCATAGCTGGAGGGAGAATTGGATTCATACCTTTCCCAAGGGTATTAGCGCCATGTGGAATTTCAAACAGCTACGTCCAGGAATTGAACTCGGGGCGACGAGTCCATTTCCTATGACTCTAACCATTAGTCCACGCGCCTCCATTTAGCTCAGTCGGTAGAGCGTCCGACTATATACACTTCCCAGTTGGAGGGCGTTGTCTAATGATTAGAGTCATAGGAAAGGGAGTCGTCGACCGGAGTTCAATTCCTGGACGAAACTGTTGGCATTTCACATAGCGCTAATACCATTGAGAAAGGTATGAATCCAATTCTCCCTCCAGCTATGGGTAAATAGCAGGGCAGATTGAGCTCTTTAACCATGGCTAGGTAACCAGTTTAGGAGAAGAAAAACTCTGAATTCAAACTTGTTAAACTCTGCTTAAGAAATTGACCTTGTGTCACACCCTGCTCGTGCGGAGGGGTTGGTAAATATATATACATTGAGTCAGTCTATCTATCTATCTATCGATATCTATCTATCTCAGGTTTATATCCATCTATCTGTATCGATGTCAGTGTCCCATTCTCTCGATATAGATGTGTGTATATGTTATATATATATATATATATATATATATATATATATATATGGCCGGTTTATCTTAGTCGGTCGAGTGTACTACTAGGAACCATAAGGTTCCAAATTTGATGCCGGCTCTTGCTAACTTAGAGTATGAGCAGCACAGATGAGGGGCTGATGGTAGGTGTAGCACTCCACCCCAGACGCCAAAACATTTTTTTACTATAATTAAGCAGTCTAGGAGAAGGAAAACTCTGAATTCAAACCTTATAAATTTACTCTACTATTTACCCATAGATGGAGGAAGAATAGTGCACTGGTTCGTATTGTGATAAATGCATCCAATGAATTTCAGCCTACAACACTCGTTCCAGCCAGAGAAATCGGCTCACTTACTTGAGCAAGCAAAATCGTGCGATCAGGCTCAAACTTCGATCACAGGACCATAACAAATGCGGATAATTTTTGACCCACCCTTGTATTTAGGGTATTCTGAACTGTTACACATCAGGCACTTGTTAAGCGATACCGATCAAAACTTAGGGTTACTGCTGTTCATGGCCGACAAGCAAATCTTGTATGGTCTCATAGGAAACGTTATTTCACATATGTTCAGCAGATCACAGGATGAAGATGAAGGAATGAAAAGATAGACAAATACCTGGACCATACTAGAGAATTGAAAAAAAAACCGTGAAAGTGATACCAAGTGTAGTTATTGCACTTGGAATAGTCCCCGACATTTTGGGGAAAAAACGAGCAGAGGAAGAATTAAGACCATCCAGGGCATTGTGAAAAGCTAAAAATTGAGAGACCACTGCACAGACTCTTGCTTTCAAGTCCAGTGAAAGATCACCAAAAATATCACAAGGAATGAAATAATAGAACTGAAAAAGTTATGGAATATGAAAGTGAAAGTTATACCAATTGTAGTTGGTGAACTTGGAACAGTCCCAAAAGGATTAGAAAGGGCTTGGAAAGTTTGGATATCAAAGGAAGGATTGAAACCATTCAGAACACTGCACTGCTGCAATCTGCCAGAATACTCAGAAGAGTCCTGGAGACCTGAGGAGACTTGCTGTCACTCAGATTCCAGTGAAAGACCATCAGCTAACACTGATGTGAAAACTCAAAAGGAGATAATAATAATAATAGACAAAAAGTATTGGAAATGGAGGAAATTTGAGACCATCCAACAGCATTGATAAGACCGGCTAGAGTCCTCAGAAGATTCCTAGAGATCGAGGAAACTTGCTGTCACCAGACTCCAATAAAAGAATCTAAACGTACGCTGGTATGGAAAACTCACAAGGCGCGAAATAATAATAATAATAAATAATAATAATAATAATAATAATAATGCGAAAACTAAACAAAAAATGTTCTCAAACTCCAGTGAAAGACTATCAGCTAACGCTGGTGTGAAAAACTCTCTCTAATAATAATAATAATAATAATAATAATAATAATGCGAAAACAAAACAGAAAATTGCTATAATAAAAAATACGATCGACCAAATGAAAAAAAGAACCCCAAAAAACAAACAGACAAAAACTAAATAAATAAATAAATAAAATAAAATAAAAAATAACATCGAAATAAACTAGTTCCATTGTGTACAGTCCAATAAACTTCCGAGCAAGGAATGGCGTCCCCTACGAGTTTCGGTGACGCCTGCTAATTCCTCAAGCAAGACCACGAAGAGCAGGCGCAGTAGATTGTTGGGAAAGCGAACGCTGTCTCACGAAAATGGCCTCCCTCTGCACAGTGTACACCATTCATCTTGATACGAAGAAGTCTGCTTTGGAGAAAGAGGAACAGGCTGGACGTTTGTTGGTTTGGTTTGGCTGGCGGTCGTGTGTGTGAGAGGGGAGTGGAAGGAGTCTATTCAGCGGGGACCCCCATAAATATGTCAAGATGGCCGCCTCTGTGTCCACGATGCAGTCCATCAACTTGTCTTGCTTCTCTCCTTTGACGGGAGACAGGCCAACTTGTACGGTGACTCCAAATAGATATTAAGAAAATAAGATTCATCATCATTGTTCCTGACACTGATAAGACAACTCCTCCTCCTCCCCTTCCTCCTCCTCCTCCTCCCTCTTCTTCTTCTTCTTCTTCTTCTTCTTCTTCTTCTTCTTCTTCCCATTCCTCTTCCTCCTTCTTCTTCTCCTCGTCTTCCTCCTCCTCCTCCTCCTTCTTCTTCTTCTTCCTCTTCTTTCTTCTTCTTCTTCTTCTTCTGTTCCTTTTCCTCCTTCTTCTTCTCTTCATCCTCCATCTTCTTCTTCTTCTTCTTCTTCTTCTTCCCATTCCTCCTCATCCTTCTCTTTCTCCTCGTCTTCCTCCTCCTCCTTCTTCTTCTTCTTCTTCTTCTTCTTCTTCTTCTTCTTCTTCTTCTTCTTCTCCTCCTCTTCCCCTTCTTCTTCTTCTTCTTCTTCTTCTTCTTCTTCTTCTTCTTCTTCTTCTTCTTCTTCTTCTTCTTCTCCCACTACTATTGTGCATAGCGTAACGGTTATTATTGTTGAAGATGGAATCGGCAACCCAAGTTCAAATTCTGGACAAGGCTGTTTGCGTTTCATTTCACGCTAATGCCCCTGGAAAAGGCATGAACGCGTCTATTCTCGACCTCTTCCAGTTATGGGTTTTCTAGTTGTGTATGTTTTGTTCTACGACATATCAAGCCTTTTCGTGTCATTTAATGGCGAATTGTCATTTTGATAAACAAAGGACTCGGTTTGCTTACAGTACCTGCTGTTGCTTAAGTGGTCACCCAATCAAGTATTGAACAGTCTCATCGCTGCTTAACTTTTATGATCTAGCAGGAACCAGTTTATAGATTTTGAGGATGATGTGAATAAAAATTGAAATATTGAAACATTTTACTACATATTGGGACCGGTTTAGCTCAGTCGGTAGAGTGTTCGGCTAAGAACCACAAGGTTCCTTGGTTCGATACCGGCCCTCGCCAACTCAGCGTATGAGTAGCACAGGGATCTGTCCGGTAAAGTGAGGAGCTGATGGTAGGTGTGGTACCCCACCTCAGATGCTAAAATAATCTCCTTGGTCTAGCGTTAGCGAAAAGGGGATAGACTCCCTCGCTGTCTGGCTGATACCGACATTAGGCTACAACGACGACTTTTTTAAAAACATATTTTTAGGGTTATCCACAGAAAGCGATGTTAATACACGTATAGGAAAGGCATGGGCGGCCACAAACAAATTATCAGTCATATGGAGATCCGATCTCCCTGACAAGCTGAAGCGACAGTTCTTCCAGGCTGTGGTTATATCAGTACTGCTGTATGGCTGCACCACCTGGATCCTAACAAAGCGCCTTGAGAATAAGCTAGATGGGACCTGCACAAGAATGTTGCGTGCAGTCTTGAACAAGTCGTAGAAGCAGCACCCTGCAAGGAAGCAACTATATGGTCACCTGCCCACCATCTCACAAACCATCCGGGTGAGACGGACTAGGCATGCAGGACACTGCTGGAGAAGCGGGGACGAGCTCATGTTGAACAGGATCATCGCTGCTTAACTTAGGTGACCTAGCAGGAACTGGTGCTTTCAGCGTGACTTGGGTAAATAGTAGGACAGACTGGGTTATTTAGTCTTGGTTTGGCAACCTATCAAGATTAAAACCAGCTTTACTCCGTCTAAAAAATAATCTTGTGTCACATCCTGTCAGTGGTGGAGGGGTTGGGTAAATAAATACTTACTCTTTTTCCTCGGCAATTATGTTGACTATCAACTAATATGTCAGAAGTTTTTGAATATATATATATATATATATATATATATATATATATATCAGTCGGTAGAGCGTTCATCAAGTAACCACATGGTTCCTAGTTCGATACCGGTCCCCGCCAACTCAGCGTATGAGTAGCACAGGGATCTGTGCGGTAAAGTAAGGAGCTGATGGTAGGTGTGGCGCTCCACCTCAGATGTTAAAACAATCTCCTTGGTCTAGCGCTATTGAAAAGGGGATAGACTCCCTCGCTGCATGGCTGATACCGACTTTAGGCCGCCCCGTCGACTTTACTTATATATATATATATATATATATATATATATATATATATATATATATATATATATATATAGAGAGAGAGAGAGAGGTATATATATATAGAGAGAGAATGGGACAGATTGATATACACTGACTAACATCGATACATAGATAGATGGATATAAACAGACTGAGATAGATAGATAGATAGATAGATATTAACTGACTGGGAAGTGTATATATATTTACCAACCCCTCCGCACGAGCAGGATTTGACACAATGTCAATTTCTTAATCGGAGTTTAACAGGTTTGAATTCAGAGTTTTTCTTCTGCTAAACTGGTTACCTAGCCATGGTTAAAGAGCCTAGTCTGCCCTGCTATTTGCCCATGGGCTGGGGGAGAATAGTTGAATTCATACCTTTCCCAATGTTATTAGCGCTATGTGAAATACCAACAGCTTCGTCCAGGAATTGAACTCGGGTCGACGAGTCCATTTCCTATGACTCTAACCATTAACCCATGCGCCTCTCTATATGAATATATATCAATACGCTTGTTCCTAAATCTTCCGTTCGTTATTACCCTGCATCACCCTCTGGTTAAAAATGAGACCGTCCAAATTTTTCAAGATGAAAATGTAAATCCTAATTATCTGATGTCACTTATTTGGACATTTCTTATTTTTCCCATTTTATTTCCTCCACTTTTTTAAAAAAATGAAACAATCCAAATTGTCTTGCGTCGCTTAAATGCCCAACGTAAAATTAAAAGGAATTGAAAAAAATCTTTATGTCGTCCCGGCCTCCTGCCTTAATTTACGCTATGTTTTGGCGAGCCAGCGTCAGGTGAATTTCCAGCCTAACTCAAATATTTTCCGAGTTATGTTTTGTCACTTTTTTGTCGACAAATTAATGTAGATATTTTAAAGTCCTCTCCACCGAGGTTTTCTTATCGACAAATCAATGTAAATATTTTACAACCCCACCTTTGAAAAGAGAGAGAGAGAGAGAGAGAGAGAGAGAGAGAGAGAGAGAGAGAGAGAGAGAGAGAGGTCATTATACTTTTCTCATATTGAAGAATTTGCAATAGCTCTTAAGTAAACATATCAAACGTTGCAATAATTACATTATCATACTGTGGTATATTCACAGGCCATGCTAGTATTTAACTGTTTAGGAATAGCTCTAAAGTAAACATATCCAATGTTGTAATAATTAAATTATCATACTGTGGTAAATTCACAGGTCCTGCTAGTAAAGAGAGTTAAATCAAGATTATTATACTTTTTACATATTGAACTATTTAGTAATAGCTCTTAAGTAAACATATCCAATGTTGTAATAATCAAATTATCATACTGTGGTAAATCCACAGGTCCTGCTAGTAAAGAGAGTTAAATCAAGATTAATATGCTTCTTACATATTGAACTATTTAGTAATAGCTCCAAAGTAAACATATCCAACGTTGTAATAAATAAATTATCATACTGTGGTAAATCCACAGGTCCTGCTAGTAAAGAGAGTTAAATCAAGATTATTATACTTTTTACATATTGAACTATTTAGGAATAGCTCTAAAGTAAACATATCAAACGTTGTAATAATTAAATTATCATACTGTGGTATATCCACAGGTCTTGTTAGTAAAAGTAAAATTCCTCATTTAACTTAAAACATAGTGGTCGATATATTTATATTATATTTACTAGCAAATATATGCACCCTCCGGGTGCAAGTAGTTAAGTTTTAATGTAATAAAATATCATATTAAATTAGAAAGACTAACGAAATAAGAATGAAAAAAAAAAAAAGATTTGCAACAGAGGGGGCTATAATCAAAAAATAGAACAACTGAAACTTACTCTTCCACCCCTCCCGTCTTTCATTACTAAATTTTTCTAATTTAACTATTTAGTTAAAATAGGAAGTAAAGAATAAAATTACAGTTATTTCTTCTGGTATATAATTTTCTTTTAAGATTTATCACCGAGATTTTTGCTCATATTCATTAAGATAAAACCAAACAATTAGAAATCAATAATACCAAGCATATATTTATTAAAATCAAATTTTAAATATCAATATGCAAATAAACCTTCCCGTTCATACTGTATGCCGCTATTTTGTTGAATATATAAATACAATCACATGTTATTAGTATGTAGATATGGTTAACAGTATTAATAATGTAAAACAATTTTATTAATAATTGAAGGTTTAAAAGAATGAAACCATGGATAATTTGACGTAAATAATTAAGGGAATTGTGACTTGAGTAGTGATATAGTTTCGGTTACAGACAGAAAAACACACAATCTCCATTATAATAAGAAGATATATTTATAGTTATTTAATAGAGCAAAATTTCAACCAGTCAATAGCAGATCTGTGTATGTATTCTAAAGTTACTGACAATGAAATATGAGGAGAAAGAACGAAGAAAGAAAGAAAAAAAAATGAGGCATGATTGAAATGAAAGAAAAAAAAAGAAAGAAAGGAAAAAATGAGGAAAAAGAAAGAAAGAAGGAAAAAATGAGGCATGAATGAAAGGAAAGAAAAAAAGAAAGAAAGGACAAATGAGGAAGAAGGAAGAAAAAAAATGAGGCTTGAATGAAATGAAAGAAAAAAAGAAAGAAAGGAAAAAATGAGGAAAAAGAAAGAAAGAAGGAAAAAAATGAGGCATAAATGAAAGGAAAGAAAAAAAGAAAGAAAGGAAAAATGAGGAAAAAGAAAGAAAGAAGGAAAAACATGAGGCTTGAATGAAAGGAAAGAAAAAAGAAAGGAAAAAATGAGGAAAAAAAGAAAGAAGGAAAAAAATGAGGCATGAATGAAAGGAAAGAAAAAAAGAAAGAAAGGAAAATGAGGAAAAAGAAAGAAAGAAAGAAGGAAAAAAATGAGGCTTGAATGAAAGGAAGAAAAAAAAGAAGAGAGAGAAAAATGTGGAAATGAGGCACGATTGAAATGAAAGAAAAATAAGAAAGAAAGAAATGCAGTATGAGGGAAAAGAAAGAAAGAAAGAAGAAGGAAAAGAAAGAAAGAAAGAAATGCGGTATAAGGAAAAATAAATAAATAAATAAATAAATGATGTATGATTTAAATGAAATTAACAAACAAAGAAAAATGGAAAGAAAATGTTGGACAAGAGAGAAAACAAATTTCGGGGTGGTGTTGGAGAGAGAGAGAGAGAGAGAGAGAGAGAGAGAGAGAGAGAGAGAGGGATAGAGAGGGGGATAGAGAGAGAGAGAGAGGGGGGTAGATAGATAGATAGAGATAGATGGATATATGTAGAGAGTGAGAGAGAAGGGTGGATAGATAGATAGAGAGAGAGAGAGAGAGAGAGAGAGAGAGAGAGAGAGAGAGGGGTGAATAGATAGATAGATAGAGATAGATGGATATATAGAGAGAGTGAGAGAAGGGTGGATAGATAGATAGATAGATAGATAGAGAGAGAGAGAGAGTGTGTGTGTGTGTGTGTATGTGTATGTGTGTGTTGTGTTAACCTTACTCATTGTAAAATCTCGCCGGTAAAAATGAATTTCTCAAAATTCCTGCGGTTATTAAAATAACGGATGTTCTCATTAATCTCTCGCGAGAGCAAGTCACGTGATCAATACTGTAATTTTTTAATTATGTCTGCGCAGACACACATACCTAGGCATGTGACCGTAAACGAGAAAGAAAAAAAAAACGGCGGAAGGGTGTAACTTAAAGAATAAAGCACTCTCCAGTCTAACTTGCAAATGATGGATCATTCTGTAGAGATTACGTTCGCTCAGAATATCATTCTGTTATAAAGCCGTTCAGTCTGGCTATGAATATGGTGAGATAATTCTATTCTTCTTAAAAGGAGATGATAGCCATTTGTATATGTCTACCGCATATTTAAGTCTTTTGTTACTTATTTGAGTAGATCGGCTGGCAACTTATTTCTGTAGACTGTTTCTTCATTTCTTCAAACCGGTCTTGCGTCGCTTAAATGCCAGCGTGAAATTAAAATGAGTTGAATTTTTGGTAATTTATGAGGAAGTGCGTCCCGGTCTCCTGCCTCAAAAATTGCTACCCGGCGACTATTAAAAATAACAACCCCAGCTCGTCGTAATTCTTGTTTATTTATCGTAATTTGTCGTAATTCTTGTTTAGATATGAAGATGGATATATAGTTTGGAATAGACTGAGATAGATAGATAGATAAACAAACAAAATAATATAGATAGATATGAACAAATGGAGAAAGATAGATATTTTCGACAAGTAAATGAAATTGGGGGGGGCGCTTCTTTTTTTGTCGTAATTCTTGTTTATTTAAACTAAAAACAAGACATTAAACAAACATGAATAAAAAAATCTTAGTATTAAAGTAATAGAGATAAATATGAACAAATTACGATAGATAGATAGATAGATAAATAATATGAAGATGGATAGTTTTGAATAGACTGAGCTGGTCATTATTTTAATAGTCATCGGATAGCAATTTTTGAGGCAGGAGACCGGGACGCACTTCCTCATAAATTACCGAATTTTTTTAATATCGTCCCGGCCTCCTGTCTTAAATTACGCTATGTTTTGGTGTGAGCCAGCGTTAGGCAAATTTCCGGCCTAACTTAGATATTTTCCGAGTTGTGTTTTTTTCACTTTTTTGTCGACAAATTAATGTAGATATTTTAAAGGTCTCTCCCAAGAGTTTTATCGGCAAATCAATGTAAATATTTTAAAACCCCTCTTTTAGAGAGAGAGAGAGAGAGAGAGAGAGAGAGAGAGAGAGAGAGAGAGAGAGAGAGAGAGAGAGAGATTGTTATATTTTTCACATATTGAAAGTATTTTGCAATAGTCTTTTGTTACTTATTTGAATAGCTCGGCTACTGAAATATACGGTTGGTCTCAAACTTTTTTGTGCCCTCCTGCAAAACTCTTCTCCACTGCCCACGGTCCAAAGCCGTACTCTCCCAGGTCTTCTAATCGATGTTACACCTTTTCAAGGTCGACTTCAGACAATCCTTGTATCTCATCTTGGGCCCTTGAGCCAAACGCTTTCCGTTTACAAGTTCCCCATATAACAGTCGCCCATTAGGTTAGATGATTGATTGATAAAAACCTTTAAGTAACCTTCCTTCCGGTTTCACACAGTCTGGCCTGGAAATGAAAGCCCAGAGCTTAGTTGGGTAAGCAAGGTACGCCATGATGTAAGCATCGTCTCCGCTTCGACTCTGCCGCAGTTAAGAAAATCTCGTCGGAGTTAGTTGCTGTGTTTCACTGATGAGACGTGAAACGTCGAAACACGGTGTCAGTGAATGACTTTATATATATATATATATATATATATATATATATATATGTGTGTGTGTGTGTGTGTGTGTGTGTGAGTTGAAAAGGGAAGCGAGTCCGACGGTATGTTGAAAGGAAAAATAATCAAAGGAAAGAAAATGCTGAATGGATAAAATAGATTTTATTTTACTAACACGTGTTTCGGACAGGAGTTAGTTCGTGTATACATGTATTCTACTAATCATTATTTTAAATATAAAATAAAATAATAGTAATAGAAAACTACAAAATCTTTAAGTATACAAAGAATAAAGATTTTGTAGTTTTCTATTATTATTATTATTATTTTATTTTATATTTAAAATAATGATAAATAAAATACATGTATACATGAACTAACTCCTGGCCGAAACACGTGTTAGTAAATAAAATCTATTCTATCCATTCAGCATTTTCTTTCCTTTGTTCATTTTTCCTTTAAAACACACACACACACACACACACACACACACACACATATATATATATATGTGTGTGTGTGTGTGTGTGTGTGTGTGTCCGGTTGACCACGCTACACCTCGTAATAGACAACACCGCCGTTCCATAACCCCCACCCACCCATAATATACAACATTTGCAACCTTAAAATTAATATTATTCAACCTCACTCCTCAACTAACACGACCCGTCTGTATACAATATACACAACCTACACATCCGATAGAAAGAAAAAAACATACACACATACATGCACAAACACAAACACTTGCACGTAAGCACTGTTAAAATGCCACACACTCACAGATCAACGTATTATGTGTGTGACCTGTTACCACGCGTACGCAACCTTTATGCTGTCCATAAACACTCTCATACATTCAATTCACTTTCACATACATACACACATCATTTATCCAATCATACGCATCCCATGTCTATTGAATTTTTTGAAATTTTTTCGATTTTCCTTACATTTGAAACATCTTCACCTGGTGAATGCATCGCATGAAACCAATATGGTTGTGAATGTTCCTTTGTCATCTAATAAATAGATATGTAAAACCTATATTATCTTATTATATATATATATATATATATATATATATATAATATATATATATATAAACAGACTGATATATATATATATATATATATATATATATATATATATATATATATATATAAACAGACTGAGATTTATAGATAAATTACTCGCCAAATAGACCTTAATAAGGAATGTTGAGCAATGGTTAGATTCCAGCGATCGGCATTTTTGTAAATGATCGTCAGAGTCAACATTGGCCTTCTTATTGATATATAAATAAATTAACAAAAACAAAGAAGAAATAAAAACAAAGAAAGCTGCCGGTTTCCCGGGGTTGAGGGGGTGGCGCTTGACAAATCTGCTTCTATCCTGTTGTCATTGAGGGATTAAACCTACGACCTCTTTTGGAGGACAACTGTCAAATTTTCCCTCCTTCGCGTGTAGCTCTAATGTCATCAATGTCCATTTATTACAATCCAACCTACATTACCTACATACCTACCTTATTAGTCTCATTTAGAAAGACGAATAAGACAACAAGGACGAGATAAAAATAAAGGTGAGGGCGCTTTCTGTTTTTTTTTCTTCACCCCACCGCACTGCATTGTCGAAGCCTAGAATTCGCCGACTGCATCCCCTGCATACCTCCCCAGACCACACAAAAAATTGTATCTGATGGTGAGGCTCGAATTCCATATTTATATAATATATAATATATATATATATGTGTGTGTGTGTGTGTGTGTGTGTGTGTGTGTGTGTGTGTGTGTGTGTATTTAGGCAGCATTTTTTCTTGTAGGCATATATTGTTAAATAATGCAGCCATTTTTGTCTGCAAGTTCTGTCCTTTGTTTTTTCGTATTGCCGGATTATTTTTGTAATATCTGGCGAAAATTGGCTGATGTATTTGCCATATGTCATAGAGCAAGTACTTTCCACCCTATCGTGGGCCATCTTCAGGGTATTTTGAAACCGTACAACAATGGGCTATTCCATTTTCTATTTATATAGGTTGTGTTTATTATTGCTGTTGTTCTTATCATTAGTGTTATTATTATTATTGTAAAAAAATGGCTGCATTATTTAACAATATATATATATATATATATATATATATATATATATATATAATATATATATATATGGTGTGTGTGTGTGTGTGTGTGTGTGTGTGTGTATGTGTGTATGTATCCAAAACTGGTAGTAAGGGATGATTCTACTTGGAATCTTCACAATCTCACTGTATAACCATACTGTATGTTCTTGTAGGTGCAAACATATATTCATACAAGTATTTTTATGAATCCATAGAGATTCAATGTACAATAATCAATAATTTCGATTAAATACAGAGCAATATTTAACTTTCAAAGAGAGAACTCTACAAACCGTCATTATATAATAAATTTATTTCGACCAAAACTTAAAAGGCTTTCAAAGATTTAAATCATCAGACAGAAATCACAAATTTAAATAAATTTTAAATTCATATATATATATATATATATATATATATATATATATATATATATATATATATATATATATATGAAAATAAGTAAACAAACAATGTGTTTATTTTTTATATGGCCTTTTAGCCGACAATTTTTGGAAGATATGTGCTTAATTGAAGTCATACCTAATTTTGAAAATTAATTAGTTAATAATTAAATGAATTTGAGAGGGCATATATGTTCAAATGTAAGGCTAAACATATCGAGAAAATGTCAATAGGTCTCATCAGCAAGGTTATAGACATGGGAGGTTTCGAGTCACACACGGAACAGTCTCCTATGTCTATAACCTTGCTGATGAGACCTAATGGGTTGAAATGTACATACAGGGATTGACATTTTCTCGATTTGTTTAGCCTTACATTTGAACATATATGCCCGCCTAAATTCATTAATTATTAACTAATTAATTTTCAAAATTAGGTATGACTTCAATTAAGCACATATTCCTCCAAATATATATATATATATATATATATATATATATATATAGGTCTTTTGGCAAGTAATTTATCTATCAAACTCTGTTCATCTATATATGGTTGACTCTCCTATCGTGAACGATAGATGAGGGTTAGAAGTGAGTGATTTATTTCCTCCCATGTTGTGCATGCTATCAAGGAGACATTTTGTGTTTTCTCGAGTGTGATAGCAGCCAAGCCTTGCTGCGAGCTATGAAGCCACACTGACAGATGAAATTTTCATCTATATGCATATATATATATATATATATAATATATGTGTGTGTGTGTGTGTGTGTGCACGTGTGCGCGCGTGCGTGCGTATATCTGTATGTATATATCTGTATGTATATATATATTTTATATGTATATAAATGTATATACATGTATGTATAGAAATTTTTTATCTGCTGATGATGCTCCAATTCCAGAGCTATTGTTAGTGTCGTGTCACCCTTTCATTACTACTAGAGGCGGCTACCCGGCATCGCCTGAATACAGTGTGAGGGTGGGGGGGGGGACAAAAAACCAAACATTGTTATTAAATAGGAATAGTTACTTGAATCCATATAACTGCAGAATAAAAATAAAGGCGAGGGGTGTTTTTTTTCTTCTTCACCCCACCGCACTGCATTGTCGTAGCCTAGAATACGTCGAATACATCCCATATAGACGACTAAGACCTCATCAGTGTTACGATTTTTATGGCCATTTTTAGGCTGCAAGTGAGAGCACTTTACAGTGGAGATCCTTGGTGTTCCTTAATGTTAGGTAGAATCCTTTGGTTGAGTAGTCCTTGGTGTTACTTAGTGTTGGGTAGAATCCTTTGGTTATTCCTCGATGTTCCTTAGTGTTGGGTAGAATCCTTTGGTTGTTTCGATGTTCCTTAGTGTTGGGTAGAATCCTTGGTGTTTCTCGGTGTTCTTAGTGTTGGGTAGAATCCTTTGGTTGTTTCTCGATGTTCCTTAGTGTTGGTTGGGTAGAATCCTTTGGTTGTTTCTCGGTGTTCCTTAGTGTTGGGTAGAATCCTTTGGGTGTTCTCTCGTGTTCCTTAGTGTTGGGTAGAATCCTTTGGTTGTTTCTCGGTGTTCCTTAGTGTTGGGTAGAATCCTTTGGTTGTTCCTCGGTGTCCTTGTGTTGGGTAGAATCCTTTTTGTTCCTCGATGTTCCTTAGTGTTGGGTCGAATCCTTTGATGTTCCTTAGTGTTGGTAGAATCCTTTAGTTGTTCCTCGGTGTTCCTTAGTGTTGGGTAGAATCCTTTTGATTGTTCCTCGATGTTCCTTAGTGTTGGGTCGAATCCTTTGATTGTTCCTCGATGTTCCTTAGTGTTGGGTAGAATCCTTTGGTTGTTCCTCGATGTGACTTAGTGTTGGGTCGAATCCTTTGATTGTTCCTTGGTGTTACTTAGTGTTGGGTAGAATCCTGGGGTCTTCCTCGGTGTTCCTCGGTTGATAATCCGTTCGTCCGTGGCAAATACGTGCAAATGAACGGCTTTCAACATCAGCGATTAAATAGTTAACTAATCACGTACTCAAAAAATTGTATCTGATGGTGAGGCTCCAATTCCAGAGCTACTGTTAGTGTCGAGTCACCATTTCGTTACTAATAGAAGCCGCTACCCAGCATCGCCTGAATAGAGTGGGGGAGAAAAAGAAGCAAATCGCTGTTATTTAATAGGAATAGTTACTATTTTGTTTGATTAGAGCATTGTACCTGGAAATTTATTCTTTATTTTCCCTTTAGAGCACACTTGTAGAGAAATTAAAACACTAGGATTTTATTAAGGATGCTTTCTTTTCTTTTCAATCCAGAAACTTAGAATTGAGGTATCCGTTTAAATCGAAAACAGTTAGAATAGAAAGGTTTAGAATTTTAGGCATTTCTTCAAGATTTTGTCCCATTAGAGCATTGCCACTGAAAGTTTATTCTATTCCTATATAATTGTATATATATTATTAACTACAAGCACCTACCCGGCGTCGCCTGGATATAATGGGAGTTTAAAAAGTTAGTCTCACAGATCCATTATTATGAATCACGAGTTGGATCCTCGCAGGATGCGCCTTAAAAATCCTTATGTAAAAGAAGACCTTACGTTGATCCGGCCAGCAAAAAATCCACAGACACTCTGAAAATATGAAATGGAAAAAAATCTATGCTGTTAGTATTTAAACTTCATTTCGTAATTACGAGGGTGAGTCAAAAAGTAATGGCATCTTCTTTATTTCATGTGAATTTTTAAAATATAAAACTAAGGCCTACCTGAGACCCTAACGATGCTCAGAGCAAGAATCCGACGATTAAGACCCAACTTGTCAATCGACAATGTCCTCCTTCTGCATGAAAAAGCACCGCCACACACAAGCATCGGGACAAGGGAGAAAATTGCCTCATTCGGGTGGACAACTTTACTGCATCCTCCATACTCACCAGATTTAGCGCCTTCAGACTATCATCTCTTCGGCCCCATGAAAGAGGGTAAGAGAGGCAAACATTATTCTAGTAACGGGGAAAATGAAATCTGTTGTGAAGAAGTGGCTAAAAGAAGAGTCAACAGACTTTTACGGGGCAGACATAATGCTCTCATTCGAAGGTGGAACATTGCCATTGTGAAAAAACGTGATTATGTGGAGAAGTAGGGATGTGATCCACAGAGAACCAGCTTCATTTTGATGACTGATACATGTTCCTGTGTTGGTAAACCTGTCCTAAACAAAATAGCATTATTTTTTTTACTTACGTTCATTCGAAGGTGGAACATTGCTATTGAGAGAAACGGTGTCTATGTGGAGGAGTTGATATGTGCTCCACAGAGAACCAGCTTCATTTTGATGTGTGATACATGTTCCTGTGTTGGTAATTATACCTGTCCAAAACAAAATGGCATTACTTTTTTATTCACCTATGCGGAGAAGTAGGGATGTGATCCGCAGAGGACCAGCTTTATTTTGATGTATTTATACATGTTCCTGTGTTGACAATTATACCTGTCCAAAACAAAATGGCATTACTTTTTTATTCACCTATGTGTAGGGATGTGATCCACAGAGAACCAACTTCATTTTGATGTATGATACATGTTCCTGTGTTGGTAATTATATCGTTCCTAAATAAAATGGAATTATGTTTTCCTCACTATGTAGAGAAATAGGGATGTGATCCGCGAAGGATCAGCTTCACTTTTATATATGATACATGTTCCTGTGTTGGTAATTATACATATCCTAAAAAAATGGCATTACTTTTTGACGTATCCTTGTACATGTTCTCATTTGAAGGTGGAACATTGCTATTGAGAGAAATGGTAACTGTGTAGAAGTAGGGATGTGATTCGCAGAGGACCAGCTTTATTTTGATGTATGATAAATATTCCTGTCCTTAACAAAATGGCAGTACATTTTGACTCACCTCTGTGGAGAGTAGGTATGTGATCCACAGAGGATTAGCTTCATTTTATTGTATGATGCATGTTCCTGAGTTGGTAATTATACCTGTCCTAAATAAAATGGCATTACTTTTTTCCTCACCTTTGTCGAGAAGTAGGGATTCTATCCTCAGAGGAACAGCTTCATTTTGATGTATGATACATGTTCCTGTTTTGGTAATTATACCTGTCCTAAACAAAATGGCATTACTTTTTGACACCCCTATGTGGAGAAGTAAGTATGTGATCCATAGAGAACCAGCTTCATTTTAATGTATGATACATGTTCCTGTTTTGGTAATTATACCGGTTTAAAAAAATGGCATTACTTTTTGACACCCCTATGTGGAGAAGTAGGTATGTGATCCACAGAGGACCAGCTTCATTTTGATGTATGATACATGTTCCTGTGTTGGTAATTATACATGTCCTAAACAAAATGGCATTACTTTTTGACACCCCTATGTGGAGAAGTAGGGATGTGATCCACAGAGGACCAGCTTCATTTTGATGTATGATACATCTTCCAGTGTTGGTAATTATACCTGTCTTAAACAAAATGGCATTACATTTTGACTCACCTCTGTGGAGCAGTAGATATGTGATTCACAGAGAATCAGCTTCATTTTGTTGTACGATGCATGTTCCTGAGTTGGTAATTATATCGTTCCTAAATAAAATGGAATTATGTTTTCTCACCTAAGTAGAGAAATGGGGATGTGATCCACAGTGGACCATCTTTATTTTGATGTATGATAAAATGTTCCTGTGTTAGTAATTATACCTGTTCTTAAAAATGGCATTACTTTTTGACTCACTTCTGTGAAGAAGTAGGTATGTGACCCTCGTATATAGATTCATAGATCTCTTTGAATGATGAAATCCACATGTAATTTCTATAAGAGATTAGAACAATACATTAATTCGGTAATTTTAGGTCGAGTTTAAAGTTTTGACGCACACTGTACCTGCCAGAGCAGAATTAATTGAAGCTGTTAAGCGCGAGGACAGTTTTCTATTTCATAAAATAAGCGCAAGGGTCCCGGGTTTTTTTCCCTTGAAAACGTGGCCGTCATACCAGTTAATCCGGTTACAAAGACAACGGAATGTTCGCCGGGACCGGGTAAATTCGGTCGACGAACAAGAGTGAAACATAAATGGACTCAGAAACAATTAATGTCAATGTCCCGTACGCTTCATCCGTTTGTCACTTAAACCCCCCCCCAAAAAAAAACAGATTTATAATTTCTCTCTACGACGTACCTACGTGAAAAGTAGGTACCACCAAAATACGTCACGTGATCAGTTTAGGCAATATTTAAGAAAGAAACGTAAATATTTTTGAACTTTTTAAAAAACCTAACAAACAAAAAAAAAAAAAGAACGTAAAGAGTTGTTACAAAGAAAAACAGTTAATTCAAAGATATATAGTGCCAGGTTAGCTCAGTCGTTAGAGCGTTCGGCTAGAAACCACAAGGTTCCTAGTTCGATACCGGCACTCGCCAACTCAGCGTATGAGTAGCACAGGGGACTGTGCGGTAAAGTAGGTGTGGCTGATGGTCTCCTTGGTCTAGCGCTGGCGAAAAGGGGATAGACTCCCTCACTGATTGGCCACCCTGATGACTTTACATGTTTACCTTTGCTTATATAGATATTTGCATGTGCGTATATATATATATATATATATATATATATATATATAAAAATTAAAGAGAAGTTCCAACATGTAGTTTATGTGGAGAGTATATTTCTCCAGGGCTGGCCTGGTGAGTCATCTTGAGAAAACACAAGGAACAGTGTCAATGCTACCGGCACTCAACTATGAGACCCCCCCAAAAAAAAAAAAAAAAACAAAACAAAAAAGAAACAAAAAAACGGAAAAGGTCTTACTCGAACACGAGTTGACAGCCAACCACACACACACACACACACACATATATATATATATATATATATATAATAAAGAGATGAATTTGATGTGTTTAGACATCAACCGTTTTAGTGGAGTGAGAAGTTGACTGTGTCGGTAGTCAAGAGGCCCTTTTGTCTCATCAGAGGTTGTACCCTCCGGGCGATTGACTGTAGACAACAACGACGCCCAGCTGCCGCAAACGTTTTGCCCCCTACGGACATACTGGTAGGAAGGGGGACAATTAAAAATTATATCCTTTAGGGTTGGTGGGTGAGACGTCTTGCTTTCCGACAGAAATTCGGAAAGGGAAATATGTTAATTTGAAAACAGATGGACCTTAAAAGAATTTTGTAATAGTACAAATTCATCCGCGGAATACTCGCTGGTTGGTTGGTTGGTTGGTTGGTTGGTTTTAAGGTATGTGAAAAACTGTTGGGTTATTTAATGCCGAAGCCAAAGTTTTTTTTAAAGCGATGTTCAAATCCTGGTTTTTCCTTGGTGCTCCTTAGCATTGTAAGTTCCTTCATCAATGATTGTAAATGGACGTCTGTCAGAATTAGCTATTAAGTAGTCAATCAGCCACGTATTATGGATGTTGATTGGCGGAGGAATAAAACACTCGACCTCGCCCAGTCTATAAATTTTGATGGTGCATTGTAGCACACCTTATATATCAAAATATTGGAAGGCGTGGTGTAATGGTTAAAGTCATGGGAAATTGACTCGTCGCCCCGAGTTCAAATCCTGGACGTGGTAATTGCATTTCACTTACCGCTAATACCCTTGGGAAAAGTATGAATCCTACTCTCCCTCCAGCTATGGGTAAATAGTAGGACAGACCGGGCTCTTTAACCTTGGTTAGGCAACCGGTCTAGAAGGAAAACTCTGAATTCAAACCTGTTAAACTCCGCTTAAGAAATTGACCTTGTGTCACATCCTGCTCTTGCGGAGGGTTGGTAAATATATATACAGTAGTAAAGCCTGGATCACATACTCATGCCATGAGAGGAAACTGGACAATTTCCACCACAAATGCTTACGCCGCATTCTACACATACGCTGGCAAGACAATGCCCAATACAGAAGTGCTGGAACGAACAGCAAACATGCCCGCGTTGGCTTGGCCACGTCAGGAGGATGGACAAAGGCCGCATCCCCAAATACCTACTGTATGGTGAATTAGTAGAGGGTACCCGGCCGGTAGGGAGAGCACGCCTGCGCTTTAAAGATGTCTGCAAGAGGACATGAAGACATACCACATCAACATCAACACATGGGAGGTTGTGCAGAAGACCGTACGACCTGGCGCCTCCTCGTCAAAAAAAGGAACGAAAAGGAGTGAAAAAGAGAGGAAAGAAGCCGCCACAGAAAAGAGAGCCAAAAGGAAGGAGAGACAACAGCATCTTCAGCAAGCATCACTGTTTGTTTGCAGTCACTGCACCAGAGATTGCCATTCAAAAATTGGTCTGTTCAGCCACTCGTGGAGTTGCAGATAAAAAGAAAAATGGACACTACGCCATCGACTTTAGTAGACGGAAGGATGCCAATACATTTAATGCTTAAGCCAGACTTTTTTTTTAAAAGCAATTGTATGGTTTTACGTAACTATTATTTGTAAACAATTTTGGTGAAATCGAACTTAACGGACCTAAATTTCACGATCATATAACACCGCTCCGAAAAAAAAAAAAAATACAAAAAATCAACGAATTAACCGAATTTAATGACATTTTCAGTGTTGATATATTACTGCATAAAAGATATAATGCACCAGTTATTTTATTTAAAAACTTTTACATTTTTTCAGGGCAGTTAACTTTGAACCACGTTTCTTTCAGAATCTGTATTAGGTCTCAAAGATACGGTGTTCAAAGTTAACTGACCTGAAAAAAAAAAATGTAAAAGTTTTTAAATAAAATAACTTGTGCATTATACTTTTATTTATGATGGTAGGTGTGGCACTCCACCTCAGATGCAACAACAATCTCTTTGGTCTCTTGGTCTAGCGCTAGTGAAAAGGGGATAGACTTTCTCGCTGTCTGACGATACCGATATTAGGCTACCCGAGACTACTAAAAGGAAAAAAATACCAAAAATCAGTGAATTAACCGATTTAATGAATTTCAGTGTTGATATATTTATGAATAAAAGATATAATGCACCAGTTATTTTATTTACAAACTTTTACATTTTTCAGGTCAGTTAACTTTGAACTGCGTATCTTTGAGGCGTAACATAGATTCTCAAAGATACATAGTTCAAAGTTAACTGACCTGAAAAAATGTAAATAATTTAATAAAATAACTGGTGCATTATATCTTTTATTCATTAATATATCAACACGGAAAATTTCATTAAATTCGGTTAATTCCTTAATTTTTGGTATTTTTCCTTTCGGCGTGGTGACATCCAATGGTGGAATTTAAGTCCGTTAAGTTCGATTTAACCACAATTATAGTAAAGTCCCCAAAGTCTATCCCCTTTTCACTAACGCTTGACCAAAGAGATTGTTTTTGCGTCTGAGGTGGAACGCCACACCTAACATCAGCTTATCACTTTACCACACAAATCAAAGCTATGCTACTCATGGGTTTTGTAATAGTCCCCCATTCATCGGCGGAATATTCGGTTGGTTGGTTGGTTGGTTGGTTGGTTGGATTTAGGGTATGTAAAAAATTGTTGGGTCATTTGGACCAAATATCTTGCCCCCAAACCATCCGAGTAATACGAACAGACATGCCGGACACTGGTGGAGAAGTAAGGATTAATTCATAAGTGACGTCCTTCTATGAAAACTAGCATATGGGCATCCAGCAAAGACCTATATAGATCAGCTCTGTGCTGATACTGCATGTTGTGCGGAAGACCTCCCGGGGGTCAAAGAATGATAGGGATGGATGGTGAGAGATTGTTATAGATATCTGCGCTGCTGGCGCGACATGATGATGATGATTATATAATTCCGAAAAAATATATTGATTAATAAGGAATAAAATTAATTTATATGAGGAATATTGTATCGGACCAAGTATCCAATAGGCACCCCAGCGGGAGCTGTTTTGAAAAGAACGCTTTTGCTTTTACTGTAAACTCCCAGTTGTTTGTTTACAAACAAGACAATTTTTTTGCATTAGAATTTCACTGTACGATTTTTTAAAAGTTTATTCATGTATATTTACAACTCAAAGGCACATTTTTATACTAAAATAGTTTTCGATTTTGATTTTTTAAAATTTAGTTATTTCATGTTGTTGTTGTCATACAAATAGTTTTTTTTAATTATAAAATTAAACGAAATACACTTTATTAAAGACACATTTTTATATTAAAAAGTTTTTTTAATCAGAAGAGAAATGCAGATATTTTTATTTAAATGAAAACAGTTTTTATTTATGTTGTGAGGTTTTAAGGGGTCAAATAAGAACAAACGACGGGTAACAAAAGTAGAAAATGTATTAACAGAAAGTCGACAAATACAATAGAGAGGTGTGGAAAACTACGTCCGACAATAGAGTATTGGCTTCGCTCGCATTGGCTTACTGGTAAGCCACAATTATCCCTGTTTATTTATAGTAACCTGTCGGCGCATTCCATTGGTCAATAGGGTGTATCACCTATAAAATTTACAAAATATTTTTTATGTTTATTTAAATAAAAGGATGTTGTTCGGAAATGGTATCACACAATTTATAAAGTTTATTTTCCATGCGCCTCTCGTACCACAACTAGAAGTGTACGGTGAAAAGCAAAAGGTGTTCTTTTCAAAACAGCCCACTGGGGTGCCTATTGGAGACTTGGTCCGGTTATTTAATGCCGAAGTCAGTCTGCTTTTTAAAGCAATTGTATGGTTTTACGTAACTATCATTTGTAAACAATCATAGTAAAGTCGCCAGAGTCTATACCCTTTTCACTAACGCTTGGAGACCAAGGAGATTGCTTTTGCGTCTTGGGTGGAACGCCACACCTAACATCAGCTCGTCACTTTACCACACAGAACCAAGGTGTACTACTCATGCGCTGAATTTGCCTTGGCAGATGTTCTACCGGTGGTTCAATGGAGGCTGAGTGACAGCAAGTCTCCCCAGGACTTTTCTGAGTATTCTAACCGTTCCCAATAGTGCTGTAGTTTGATGGTCTCGATTCTTCCTCAGATTTCCAATTAATCCAAATTCTTTTCCAGAGCTTTGGGGCCGTTCCAAGATCAGCAAATACAATTGGTACGACCTTCACCTTCATGTTCCACAGTTTTCTCAGTTCTCTGGCAAGGTCCAAGTATTTGTTTATCTTTTCGCTTTCTTTCATTTTCACACGGTGGTCGTCCTGCACGGCAAAATCCCCGAGATGACAAGTTTTCTTCTTCTTGTTAATTAATACTAGGTATAGTCTCCTGGCCGGGTTTAGGTGATCCGTCTGTATCTCAAAGTTCCAGATAATTGTATGCATCCAATTCTCCAGGACAGGTTAAGGCATGTGCATATATCATTTAGTTGTATGGTGAAAATTGATTTTTTCGCACTATTCACTTGATGAGAGTTTTTCACAGCCGCCTTAGGCGTTGGTTCACTGGAGGCTTCGTGACAGCAAATTCTACTCAGATTTCCAGGACTCTTCTGAATATTCTTGCCGATCTTAACAATGCAGTAGTTTTGTATTGTTTTCGATTCTTCCTCTAATTCCAAATTCATTGATACTCCTTCTGACCAGACAGCTAGTGGAGCTGTCATTTTTACATTTCTAGTTCGCATATATATATATATATATATATATATATATATATATATATATATATATATATGGTTACTTTACTACACGACAGTATGAGAGGTAAACAAACAAACAATGTGTTTGATATGGCTTTTTTAGCCGACAATTTTTGGGAGAATATGTGCTTAATTGAAGTCATACCTAATTTTGAAAATTAATTAATTTATAATTAATGAATTATCGGCTAAAAAAGCCATATCAAACACATTGTTTGTTTGTTTACTTCTCTCTCTCATATTATATATATATATATATATATATATATATATATTGGCTGGTATCATTTACTGAATCCTAGTGTCCATTGTCTAACATTCTTTTCACTACTCTGCATTCTTACTAATATATATAAACATACATACATATATATATATATATATATATGTGTGTGTGTGTGTGTGCGCGTGTGTATGTGTGTATATGTGTATGTGTGAGTGCGTGGATTCGATACGTATGTGTATATATATATATATATATATATGTGTGTGTGTATGTGTGTGTGTGTGTGTGTTTGTGCGTGTGTAGATTCGATACGGAAGTCCTCGTATCGCAGACGGTGACTGCTCGTCGATGCCGTAGATAGCAAGAAAAAAAAACCCCCAAAAAACAATCAACACCAACTCAATGACGTCATTCATTTTTGGGGAAACACAAATCCCACTGTTTATATCTGGTCCGCCATTTGACAACCCCCATTCACTCTCAATCCCCCCCCCCACCACTTACCATCCCCCTCCTACTTCGTGCATCCTTACCCCTCTACCTTCATCCTCATCTCCAGTCTGTTAGCCGCCAGACTCTCCCTCTCACCACCGCCGCCGACATCTATCTTGGGCGGAGACAGCGCCTCCATTGACATTCTACGGTCATGAAACGGGGTGGGTCCGATCTATGGAAAGTGTGTGGGGGGGGCAGAGCAGAGGAGAGAGAGAGAGAGAGAGAGAGAGAGAGAGAGAGAGAGAGAGAGAGAGAGAGAGAGAGGGTTGGAAGAGACTGTTAAAAGATTCTCCCAAAAGGGACCAGGGCGAGGTGGTAGTGGTGGTGTTTCAAGAAAAAAAAAAGTTTTATATATCACATGTTCCATTCAGTAAACAATTTACGTGCATCAACGAATTGTGTGGGGTGGGGGTGGAAAGGGGGGGGGCACCTGTCAATGGTTGCTGATATCTATACTAATCGGGTATCTCGGATTTTAGAAGTATACTAAGTGAATTTGGTATCGAAGTTTTTGGTCAGGGGAGCAAAAAGAATAATCTCCATTATAATAAAATATCTATGATTATCAGTGGTTGGTTGGTTGGATTTTTACGGCATTTCAACCCTTGTTGTCTTATTTTATACCGAAGACGTTTTGTTTTTTTCATTCTTGATAGCTCTTCAAATTTTCTAAACATTCAAATTCCATTTTGTTCAAACACCATTTTTAAAGTCATTTTTTGTATTCAACCCATAGATGGGACCCTAAAAGGTACTTAGAGTAATGGCGATGACCGGATATATGCCATCCCTTGTTGGGATATTTCGATTGAAATCGACTGTTAGATCACAAGGGTAATGCGGGTTGATCGCATGCAATTAAAAACAAAAAAAAACTCAAAACGTGACACTACAGACTGAAAAGTACCGAAGCATGAGGAAATGTGCTACCCTCCTTAATTATGTATTAGTAGTTCCCCTATAGATCAATGTCTGCACATACATCTATATACATAAAAAAGAATACTCCAATCCTTTTTATCATAAACGTATACACACACATATCCATCATAGTACACACACACACACACACACACATCCATAAATGTATATACACACCCACACATACACATAAATGTACACACACATACATATATAGATAGATAGATATACACATACACATATATATATAAATGTACACAAACACACATATATATATAAATGTACACACACATACATACACATAAATGTATACACACACACACACACATAAATGCACACATATATAAATGCACACACACATATATATAAATGCACATACACACACAATTGGTTCTACTAATTTATACCAGTCAGACTTTTCGTAGATGAAGATGCTAATAATCAATATGGCTGCTTAGTGCTGTAGAGCTGAGAGCAATCTGCAATAAACTAGATACTGATGAAGTGAGGAATGATTGGGGAAGAGGGGGAAAATTTGTGGTTGACTGAGTAGATATACTACAGATTTGAATAAACTATATAATATATATATATATATATATATATATATATATATATATATATATGTTTTTTCATTTAATGGCATATCAATGTTCATGGGTTATTTTAATCCCAAAAGCCATCCTTGTTAAAGAACCAGTGGTGCTATGTAACTAAATACTGCTGAAGAGAGGAATGATTGGGAATGAGGAGGAAAAATTGTGGTAGACTGAATAGATATGTCCAAGCACCATTCTACCATGACTCTGGATCAACCCCGACACTAACTTTTTTCATGACCAAAAATTATCAACCGTCCCGAATGTGGTTTGGACCGTCCCAAATGTGGTTTGGACCGTCCCAAATGTGGTTTGGACCGTCCCGAAATCAAAATATTTTTGTTTAATTCATTAGCATCATCAATTTTGAGTCATTATAAAATACCAATGGTAGCATAGTGTTAGATTGTCTGTTGGTCAACTAGTATTTTTTCCTCGTATTGTATAGCCCTTTCCTCCTTATATTATAATAATTAGCTAGGGGGGCCCCAAAAAATCGTTTGCTACGTTTTTAAAAATGAATTAGAATTAATCAAATCTATTATTTAAGGTCAAACTTTTGTTTGTAGTAATAACTTTTAGGAAAATTTTTACCGTCCCCAGCAAACTGTCCCGGATAACATATTGATCATCCCGAGTGTAATTTTTATCGTCCCCGGGACGACGGGACAACATAAATGTCGAGCCCTGCTGTGGATCATTTGGAAACCTGCTTGAGTTTGGTTACTAGAAGCTACTTGATTCCCGTTTGCCATTAGCTGCTGAAAATTAACATACGTATAAAGTGGGAAGTTAAATCTACAGTTCACACTCTCCAATCTCTCTCTTTACGCGCACAAATAAAACTAAATAAATAGAAACTAACTAACTAAATAATGGTTAGGTAATCAATATATATATATATATATATATATATATATATATATATTGATAACCATTATTATATAATATATATATATATATATATATATATATATATATATATATATTAAAATAAGTGTATTTTGGCAGCATTTTTTCTTTTATACAGGCTTTGTTGAACTGTACAGATAATTCCTGTCGGAAAAGTTTTTCGTTGATCCGTTCTAATTTTCGGGCCATCTTTCTGGTGTCGGGGTGTAACTGGTATAACAGTCCCCCAAAGGTTTCAAAACGAGCGCTTTCGGCAATACAATTTGCCATCCTCGGGTAGGAAACGATGGTATGATTTCGTGTCTCGTTTTTAACGAGAACGAGTAGTAGCAAGGAATTAGAAGTGGGAGGTAATAACCATGGTAGTAGGAGGTTGTAGGAATGGTAGTGGTTCGAACAAGCGTTGCAGTAGTGATTTTATGTGGGAGGGGGGCACAAGCCCTGCCCCTTTAAATCAAGGGGGCAGGTATTGCCCCCTGGGACCAACGCTATTAACTTGTAAAGATCCAGGGCCGAAGACACTGGACCCCCTCCCCGAGGGGTGGGCTTAACTACATACAACTAACATGCAATTTTTATCTATGTATACAACACAATAGCGGATTACAGTGTGAACGGGAAGGCTAATTTACATATTGATAATAAAAATTCAATTTTAATAAATATATACTTAGTATTATTGATTTCTAATTGTTTAATTTTATCTTAATGAATATGAGCCCAAATCTCGAGGATAAATCTTAAAAGAAATCCATTAACAAGAAGAAATAACTGTAATTTTATTCTTTACTTCCTATTTTAACTAAATAGTTAAATTAATAAATTAAAAAGGTAATTTATGAGGAAGTGCGTCCCGGTCTCCTGCCTCAAAAATTGCTACCCGGTGACTACTAAAATAACTACCCCAGCTATGTTGTTACTTGAAAGAAAACAACCAACTTAGGGCGTTAAATGTATTTTAGGGGGGGGCTTCTCTTTTTTGTCGTAAAATTCTTATTTATCAATCAAAGTAAAAAAAATGAACAAATTGAGGTAGATAGATAGATAGACAGATATCCATCTTCATATCTAAACAAGAATTACGACAAATTTCTATAAATAAATAAGAATTACGACAAATTTCTATAAATAAATAAGAATTACGACAAATTACGTTAAATAAATAAGAATTACGACAAAAAAGAGAAGCCCCCCCCCTCTAAAATACATTTAACGCCTTAAGTTGCTTGTTTTCTTTCAAGTAACTTCATAGCTGGGGTCGTTATTTTAATAGTCACCGGGCAGCAATTTTTGAGGCAGGAGACCGGGACGCACTTCCTCATAAAATACCATTAAAAAAATATAGCAATGAAAGACAGAAGTGATAGAAGAGTAAGTTTCAGTTGTTCTATATTTCGATTATACTCCCTCTGTTTCAAATCTTTTTATCTGCATTCTTATTTAGTAATAATTTTCATACAGATATTTGACCCATAAATAGAACCCTAACAGGTACAACCACTCCAAGTCACAATTGGGTGGGACTAATGGCAATGAAGGCTGTGGCTGTAGGAATCCTGGTGGCTGAACAGGCAATGACATACAACACTCCATTTTGGCCCTTACTTAGGCTAGACGGGCGGTCAGAAAGCCACCCAAACAATCAGCTGGTTATGTCAAGCTCTAGCACCTATATGATTGTCCCGAATCTACTATCTACTATCATCCCATCTACTCTCTCTCTCTCTCTCTCTCTCTCTCTCTCTCTCTCCCATTATATACCAGAGACACAAGTACAGTAATGTCGTTTTAAGTATTACTTACAATGGTAATCTGTACATTAGCTACATAAAGGAGAGTAATCTCCCCTTGTTTGTTTCACTTTGAGGAAACCGTATGTTTTGGTCGGCCATTTTCATTTCACCGTAAATCTGCACTGAAAATACGAATTTGTTCGAATCAATACAACTTCATGTTTTAACACGAAAATATCATAAAATGTGTTCTTAATAGAAATTAAGTTCATTTTAAATACATGCGAAACAACAATTCCTCAAAGTGAAACAAACAAAGGGAGATTACTCTCATATATGTAGCTAATGTTCAGATTACCCTAACAATAACAATTATATTTAATAAATCTCATTTGCTTGCATACAGTTATATGGCTTCAAGTATGTCTATGCAATACTAATAATTTTCATACAGATATTTGACCCATAAGTAGAACCCTAACAGGTACAACCACCCCAAGTCACAATTGGGTGGGACTAATGGCAAGAAGGGATACTCCACACTCCCTAGAGGACCAGAATTGGAACCTCACCATCAGATGCAGTTTATCATAATACCCAGGACATTAAAACCCTCAACCACCGCCTTCTAGCACATAGATGGTAAAAAAGGGTTGGGGTTTGCCATAAATACAATATTGTCGGGACAATCATCTTTACTTCCTATTTTAATTAAATAGTTTAATTAGGAACATTTAGCAATGAAAGACGGGAGTGATGGAAGAGTAAGTTTCAGCTGTTCTATTTCTTTTAATTATCCCCTCCTCTGTTTCAAATCTTTTTATCTGCATTCTTATTTAGTTTCATTAGCCTTTCTAATTTAATATATTTCATTACGTTAAAATGATACGTTACGGGGATGCATGCATTTGCTAATTAAATCAATGTATTTAGAGGGTGAATTGAAATT
>CM042180.1:29956101-29981101 GCA_023376005.1 Doryteuthis pealeii
AAAAGAGAGAGATGAGCAAGTGATATGACCTCTAATCTCATCTAATTTTCAACCGCTCCTCACGTCCGAACGCGAAACAAAATAACTGTGATAATATCTCGTCTCACTTGTCTCTATTTCTCCCGCCTTTTTGGCGCTGTGCAATGGGGACGATAGGCTTAATAAAATGACCTTTGCTTTGCGCTCACACAAGAAACACACAAACGGCAATAAGCTCAACAACAATGAACACTGAAGCAATGGCTACAGCAGCAATGAGTATAATAACAGTAATGTCTTCTTGAAAAAAAAGACTGTATCATCATATCACATTTATATTTACAAAGATATCTAAATGAAAATATACATCTATTAAGATGGAGATTCGCTTCCGGCTTTTGTCTGTAACAAAAATTACGTCACTGCTTACGTCACTATACCCGAAATCGTCATACACATAGAATAAAACACTCAACATTTTAACATGCAACATTAGACAGTCCATTGTTTTTTTTAAACAAGTTTTATAAATACATGACTGGTATTATATATCTATATATAGTTTGTTTTATTTTAATACATATTTAAAGTTTACATTTCAAATTGTTTTATTTTTAATCCTTTAATGAATTTGATGATTTTACTTACTTAGGGTAAACTCGCTGACATTGAATTTTTACTCCACCCCTCAGGTAATATGTTTAAAAAATCTATTTTTTATTTTATAACTACTACTAATAATACTACTATAATACTAATACTAATACTAATAATAATAATAATAATAATAATCCATTAATAATGGAGATTCGCTTCCGGCTTTTGTCTGTAACAAAAATTACGTCACTGCTTACGTCACTATACCCAAAATCGTCATAACATAGAATAAATACACTCAAATTTTAACATGCAACATTAGACAGTCCCATTGTTTTTTAAACAAGTTTTAATAAATACATGACTGGTATTATATATCTATATATAGTTTGTTTTATTTTAATACATATTTAAAGTTTACATTTCAATTGTTTTTTTTTAATCCTTTAATGAATTTGATGATTTTACTTACTTAGGGTACAAACTCGCTGACATTGTTTTTTACTCCCACCCCTCAGGTAATATGTTTAAAAAATCTATTTTTTATTTTATACTACTTACTACTACTACTACTACTACTAATACTAATACTACTACTTAATAATAATAATAATCCATTAATAATGGAGATTCGCTTCCGGCTTTTGTCTGTAACAAAAATTACGTCACTGCTTACGTACTATACCCGAAATCGCATAACATATAATAAATACACTCAAAAATTTGAACATGCAACATTAGACAGTCCTCAATATTTTTTAAACAAGTTTTAATAAATACATAACTGGTATTAAATATCTATATATTAGTTTGTTTTATTTAATACATATTTAAAGTTTACATTTGGAATTGTTTTATTTTTTAATCCTTTAATGAATTTGATGATTTTATTTACTTAGGGTACAAACTCGCTGACATTGAATTTTTAACTCCCACCCTCAGGCAATATGTTTCAAAAATATAGTTTTACATCGCCCGGAGGGTGTTTTTATTTTGTACTAGTAACAGTAAAGATGAGGACAATAGTCCGAATAATCATGACTGGTATTATATATCTATATATAGTTTGTTTTATTTTAATACATATTTAATGTTTACATTTCAAATTGTTTTATTTTTTATTCTTTATGAATTTGATGATTTTACTTACTTAGGGTACAAACTCGCTGACATTGATTTTTTAACTCCAGGTAATATGTTTTTTTATTTCGTACTAGTAATAACAATGGACCTGGAAGACTAACTTGCTCACCATTACACCACTTTTTTTTCTGTCCTCTACCCAAGAGATGCTGGGTAGCCGCTTCTAGTTAAAAACAGAGTTCGGGTATTTAGTCAGTCAATCACAGAAATTAGATGTTCGCCTCAATATGGTTACAAGGATAATCTCTGCAGTGCAGTAGGTCCTTCCCCCTAAAAAGGGTGGTGTGCGAGTGAGTCTATCCCCTTTTCACTAGCGCTAGATCAAGGAGATTATTTTAGCGTCTATGGTGAAGCACCACACCTACCATCAACTCCTCACTTTACTGCACAGACCCCTGTACTACTCATACGCTGAGTTGGTGAGGGCCAGTATCGAACCAGGAACCTTGTGATTCCTAGCCGAACGCTCTACCAACTGAGTTAAGCCGGCCCTCTATAAAAGTTTATTATTATTTCATATGCAAAGATATTTCTTGCAAGGATTCCTCATACACACATAAGAAGACCCATTTCATCTTATTTATTAGCAGTATATTATTAATCGTTTTTGTTATATACCCACTCAATATCGGGTATATAATCAATGAGAGAGACAGACAGGGGATGATAGGTCACCTAAATCACCTAAAACTCCTAAATGTGCTCATTTAGGAGTTTTAGGTGATTTTCGAGGCTTGATAACCCCCCTGGGAGTGGGCAAAAATGGCAAATTTCGTGTGCAAATAAAGTGCCAAACTTTTATGATTTTCTGATAGAGTTTGATGAGGAGTATCACATAGTAAAAGATGGTTGATGGCGCTTGAGTATTTGGGGAGATATGGGGCTTCAAAGGTTTGCCCAAAATGCCATTTTTCAGCCATTATACGACTACGTATTTTCATGAAAATGTACGTTATCGATTTTATTGTTTTTTCTCATGGATTCTTGTTAACTCTTCTGCTTTCTACTGCTAATTCATCGGCTGTCATCTTCTCAGGGCTGATCCTTTGGGTTGCTTCTTAGTGTTGGTTTTTTGGGGCTGGTCATTTCTTGTATAAATGAATCAACAAGACTTGTTTTTCTTCTAAGCTTTTTATTAACAACAACCCCAGCCCATATTCAACCGCGCAGTGAGTTGCGACTCCTGAGCGACATCCCTCTCGTCAGGTGCCTGCTTGCAACTAAATTAAAACTTCTCACGTTCTTAAGTATGTCACTAAACTGTATCTGGTGATGATGTTGCAACACTGTATCATCAAATCATATTAGTTTTAGGTTAGTCCTCAGTGTGGTTTAGTGCTTCTCAACCTTTTTCGGCTTATGGACCATTTTTCATTCAAAAAATTCCCATGGACCAATCCTACTTTTACTGGCCAACCCAGGCTAATGAGCTCTTTCTAAACCCATTTGGTGATTTATGTGAGTAGTAAGTACCTGAATCCTAGTACTTGAAACCGTATAACTGTATGCAAGCAAATGATGTTATTAAATATTATTATTAATGTTAGTAATACATAACTGTACTTGTATCAGGAATTATTTGTATTAATAATAATTACTAATAATTATTAATGAATAATTAATAAGTTATAATTGTTTAGTACAGTGGTTCCCAATCTATGTGTCGCGACACACTACTGTGTCGCGAGATGTCATTAGGTGTGTCGCGGCAAAGTATTCAATATTAAGGTATAAACGAAAATATTATTTCAACAAAGTCTGGCCTATATATTATATATACTAGCAAATATATGCACCCTACGGGTGCAAGTATTTAAGTTTTACTATAATAAAATATGTTAAATTAGAAACGCCAATGAAACTGAATAAGAATTCAGATAAAATATTTGGAACCGAGGGGGTATGATTGAAAAATAGAACAACTTTGAAACTAACTCTTCCATCATTTGCACTTACTCCCGTCTTTCATTGGTAAATTTTCCTAATTTAACTATTTAGTTAAAATAGGAAGTAAAGAATGATATTACAGTTATTTTTTCTTGTTAATTTATTTCTTTTAAGATTTATACCCGAGATTTTTGCTCATATTCAATAAGATAAAACCAAACAATTAGAAATCAATAATACTAAGCATATATTTATTAAAAAAATAAGATCAATATGCAAATTAGCCTTCCATTCACACTGTAAACTGCTATTTTGTTGTACATATAAATACAATTGCATGTTATTAGTACGTAGATATGGTTAACAGCCTTAATGATGTAAAACAATTTTATTAATAATTGAGGTTTAAATAAAAAATAAAATCATAGAGAATGTGACGTAAATAACAAAGGGAATTGTGACTTGAATAGATAGTATAGTTTCGGTTACAGACATAAAAACCCACAATCTCCATTATAATAAGATGTAGTAGAAACTGCAATATAGTAGGAAAAAACTTCAATGTAACTATGTAGGGCAATATGTAAACCATCTTGGTGAGGATTAGAACTGATGAACTGTACGCAGAATTTCAATGCAAGACGTTGTTCACTGTTCCAGTAGATCCTATCTTAGTGCATGAAATAGGTCCTATAGGTTGAATCCACACCAACACAATAGTGTCTAGAGTTGTAACACTACATTCACTTTTATTCATCATCATCATCATGTCGCGCATGTAGCACGGGTATCGACAACAATCTTACTTGGCGTAAGATTGTTGTCGATACCCGTGCTACATGCGCGATCATAGTGTTGGTTTCTTTGGGCTGGCCATTCCCTATCATTCATTGCACCTGGAAGCTCCTCCGCGGAACAGCCAGCATCTTCGCATAGCTGGTCAATGTAGGTCCTTGCTGGGCGCCCCACACTTGCATGACCATGTGTTGGCTTCCACAGGAGAACATCGCTTATGAGTTCATCCTTACTTCTCCAGCAGTGTCCTGCGTGCCTTGTCCGTCTCACTCGGATAGTTTGTGAGATGGGGGGCAGGTGACCGTACAGCTGTTTCCTTGTGGGGTGCTGTTTCCATGACTTGTTCAACACTGCTCGCAGCATCCTTGTGCAGCTCCCATCTAGCTTATTCTCAAGACGTTTAGTTAGGGTCCAGGTGGTATTCTTTCATTCTTGGAAATTGAGAATGTATTCCTTTTATGGCTGTGCCACGAAAGTTTTAAACAGTTCATTGGTGTGTCGCCATACAAAAAAGTTTGGGAACCACTGATTTAGTAAGTATTAGTATGAGTTTTTCACTCCAGCGTTAGCTGATAGTATTTCACTGGAGTTCGAGAGACGACAAGTCTGTTGTATACCCCTTCTTACTTCTTACTTCTAGTCGTCTTCTCTTCTGACCGGCTTTGGTTCTATCTTCTAACATCTTGGTCTGGTCTCTTCTAAGGTCTGGACTTTCTTGGGGACTTCGGGTCTGGTTTCTGTTAAGGATTTCTCCTTTTCAGAAGCCCTGTGTCATTGTTAGTTTTTAGGTAATAAACACAAGACTTCGATTTACTTTGATGTTACTTTATTTGTAAATCCCCAAACCAGACATCTGCGCACATCCTACGAGCTCGGCTCCTACTTGCTAACTGACTGAAACTTACTATCCTTAAACCGGAAGACAGGGTCTTCTATGCCTTCCGGTTCTCACGATTTATCCCCAGAAGGCAAGACGAGAGTGAGGTCAAGCGTTGTCACTCATCCTTCAAGGCCGTGGGCTGCACTAATCGCTATTATGTTTCTACACTACCTTATATAAGTATTAGGGATCCAATAATTATGTAACAAAGTCTTCTCAGGTATCCAGGACTCTTCTGAGTATTCTAGCCAATTTTAGTAATGCAGTGGTCTGAGCGGTCTCAATTCTTCCTCTGATTTCCCGTTCCTCTCGTCTCTTTTCCAAACTTTTTGAGATCGTGCCAAGTTCACCAACTACAATTAGTATCACTTTGACCCTCATATTCCACAGATTTTTCAATTCTCTGGCAAGGTCTAGGTATTTGTCTATCTTTTCGTTTTCCTTCACATTCACCTTGTGATCAGCTGGGACTTCAAATCTACCAGTTGGCAAGTTCTCTTTCTTTTTTTATTTTTTTTATTTTTTTGTTAATCAAAACTAGACTCGAAAAGGGTTGATATACCGTAAAACAAAATAATCAACAAACCCAGGTCCTTTTGTTTATCAAAATGACTTGATTCGACATTAAATGACCCAAAAAGGGTTGATATGCCGTAAAACAAAATAATCAACCTACCAACCATATATTAACAATAATAAAATAACAACAATTTATTTATTAATACTACAGTAACTACTTACCTTTTATTTGGTAAATTGGTGTATGTATCTCTAACAACCAAAGTGTCAGTTTTTAAAAAATCTGACATCATCCGCCATTTTTTTTATTCGTCTTTTCCTATAACTCATTTGAAATTCACGTTTTAACTCCCTCAGACTCCAGCGAAAGACCATCAGCTAACGATGTTGTGAAAAACTCACAGGAGTTAACATGATTAGCAAGATCTGTGGATATACAACAGTATGATAATTTGATTATTGCTTTTGTTATGTTTACTTAAGAGCTATTTCAAAATAGTTCAATATGTAAAAAGTATAATAATCTCTGGTGAAATTCTTCATTCATTTTTTCTTTTCTCTTCTTTTTGCTCTTTTTTTTACTTTCATTTCCTTTCTTTCTTTCTCTTTCTCTCTCTCTCTCTCTCTCTCTCTCTCTCTCTCTCTCTCTCTCTCTCTCTCTCTCTCTCTCTCTCTCTCTCTCTCTCTCTCTCTCTCTCTCTTAACAGTCGGTTGAGAGATCATTATAGACTGTCCTTATGCCAGACTACGCAAGCGCCTGAAAAATACATATGCAAATTCATTTCTATAACCGTGCAGACATGAAATGTATCTTTTTCACATATGCAAATGTGTTTTCAAGAACTTTGTATCAATATACCTACCTGAATGGCTGTATGAAAAGCGTTTTTGCATATTCATAATTAGACAAAGGAAGGAACGAAAATAAAAAAAAACTCTCTCGCAAAGTCAGTATATTTAATACAGAAAAGGAACTGCTAATCAAGAAGTTTTAAAAAATAAAAATAAAAATTAAAAAAATAAGAAGTATTTGTTCTTTTGTTTTTTTGGGGGGGGGGTTCTACTTTGTTTTGGGTATTTTTTTTTTGTTTAGTTTTGTCTTTTGGGTATTTTTTTTTTTTGTTTAGTTTTGTCTTTTTGGTTATTTTTTTTATTGTTTAGTTTTGTCTTTTTGGTATTTTTTTATTGTTTAGTTTTGTCTTTTTTGTTTTTTGTTTTTTAATTTTTTAAAAAGAACTTTTCTCTTTCGTCTTAAACAGAATTCATAAACAAATGCGAAAGAAGAGAAAAAAATTCGACTCGATACAAAAATTTGCATGAAGCTATATTCATTTCAATTTTGGGTTAAAAAAAATGGAGAGAAAAATAATAAACAAAAAAATAAACGAAACGAAACGAAGCCAAAACAAAAGAAAATTCGAGGCGTATCTATAATTATGCATAACCAAGAGAAGAAAAAAAACAAAGTTGTATATTAATACCCACGCTGTAAAGGAAGGCTGTCATAACACGATGGATTTATTTTAAAAGAAAAAACTCGCAAGCCATTTACAGTTAGAACAACTTTGTCCCGTCTTTGTAGCTCTGAAAATTTAGTCTTTTCAAAAGAGTTCCCGCTTAAATCGAACAACGGACCTAAATTCCACCATCGTATGTCAACCCGCCGAAAGAGAAAATACCAAATATCAGAGAATTAACCGAATTTAAAGAAATTTTCAGTGTTGATATAAAAAGTAAAGTAAAGTAAAGTCGCCGGGGAGGCCTAATGTCGGTATCAGCCAAACAGCGAGGGAGTCTATCCCATTTTCACTAGCGCTAGACTAATGAGATTATTTTAGCATCTGTGGTGGTGCGCCACACCTACCATCAGCTCCTCACTTTACCGCACAGATCCCTGTGCTACTCATACGCTGAGTTAGCGAGGACCGGTATCGAACCAGGAACCTTGTGGTTTCTAGCCGAACGCTCTACCGACTGAGCTAACCCGGCCCTGTGTGTTGATATATTAATGGTTTATTTCCTATAAGTCAAACATAAACAAAGGGGCACCACTCTTGACGGATAAATTATTTATTTTCCCATTAAACTAACCCTAAACCCTAACCCTAACCCTCCTAACTCTTTTTTCCTAGTAGATCAATGAATAAATAAATAATTTATCTGTCAAGAGTGGTTCCTCTTTGTTTATGTCGGACTTATAGGAAATAACTATTAATGAATAAAATATATAATGCAGCAATTATTTTATTTTAAAACTTTTACATTTTTTCAGGTCAGTTAACTTTGAACCACGTATCTTTGAAAATCTGTTACGCCTCAAAGATATGAGGTTCAAAGTTAACTGACCTGAAAAAATGTAAGAGTTTTCAAATAAAATTACTGGTGCATTATATTGTTTATTCATTGATAGGTTATTTCCTATATATATATATATATATATATATATATATATAACAAAACGTGACTCGTTTGGACCACCCATTGAGCTCTGAGTAGATAAATGAGATTAGGAAAAAGTGAGTTTGCAAAGCGAAATATTCTTTTTAAAAATGATTTTAATACTTTGTACAAGCATTAAAATCATTTTGTAAGTTCTCTAAGAAAGGGAAGGTTTGACCTAATTTAAGCTACGGGTTGCCGCTTGTGAAATTTAACATGCAAATACTTTTCAAATTCTCCCATCTCTCTCTTTCTCTCCCAGAGAAACTCACATATATAACGAGGAGGTAATCAAGAGATACATTGAGAGGAAAAAAGTGATTGGCAGAATTTAAAGTAAGAGATTGGTCAGTTTTTGTCTTAATTGCAAACAACTTATTAGAACCATTTAAAATGGAATTTTTTTCAAACATAATTCAATCCTAAAAGTAACGAATAATTTAGCATAATTTTCGTGTCATTAAACTAAACAGTAAAAAAGCCTTTAGGATACAAAAGTTGATTCGCTCAGCTTTAGTATAATAATAATAATAATAATAATAATAATAATAATAATAGGGATTGGAAAAGGGTCTGGAAAGATTGGAAATCAGCGGAAGGGTTGAAACCATTCAGAACACTGCACTGCTGCAATCTGGCAGAATACTCAGAAGAGTCCTGGAGACCTGAGAAGACTTGTTGTCACTCAGACTCCAGTGAAAGACCATCAGCTAATGCTGATGTGAAAACTCAAAAGGAGTAAATAATAATGTGTGTGTGTGTGTGTGTGTGTGTGTGTGTGTGTGTGTGTGTGGCTGAGAGTGGAGGAAAATGTCATATAACAACACTGACCACTATATTCATTTGATATATATATATATATATATATATATATATATATATATATTATTATTATTATTATTATTATTATTATTATACGAAAGTTGAGCGAATCAACTTTTGTCTCCTAAAGGTTTTTTTACTGTTTAGTTTTACTAGTACTAGGCACATCGAGTGAAATATCAATTGAACTTAGTCGTTTTTGTTGTTATATCCACATTTTCCTCTACCGTTAACCACATTTTGTCGGATTTATTCAATCCTCCACACGCATATATATATATATATATATATATATATATATATATATATATATATTGTTATATATCGTTGGCGGGATGACAACGGGTGCTTTTTTGTATATGTGATAATTAGCGTTCTTTAGGGTATTTATTAGAACAAATGTAGTAGATTCAAATTTACTTAAAAATAAAAATAAAAAATAAAAATATGAAATAATAATTTTTTTTAGAATAAATAAATAAATAAAAATTAATTTAAATATATATAATAAAATATTGATTTAATAGTGTTCTTTGTTTTGTTGTTTTCTATTGGTCGTTTTAGTTTATGCTAATAAGTGATTTATTTGAATCACGGTGGTAAGTACTATATTTAATGCGTTTGCTCCTAGTCTCTTTAGTCAGATCTTAGCCCCATTAAGCGAACTTTTAGTATGACTCATTAGCGACTCGAGTTTCATCGATAGAAGGGTAGCTCGTAACTCGATTAATTTAAAAGTAACCCTGAAGAATCTATCGATGAAACTCGAGTAGGTTACTCAATTCATTTATCGACATATTGAGCACTTTGTATATATATATATATATATATATATATATATATATATATATATATATAGTGCTAAGGATCATTCATGTGGGGTTCAACTGTAATGTTAACCGTAGTGAGAACTCGATGCGCCTAGTACCAGTAAAACTAAAGAGTAAAAAAGCCTTTAGGAGACAAAAGTTGATTCGCACAGCTTTAGTATAATAATAATAATAATAATAATAATAATAATAATATATATATATATATATAATATATATATATATATATATATATAATAATTTATTTTTAATTTTTAATTATTAGTCTTAACAATTAATTACTGTCAAGAGTTTTTGCTCCAAGCACATATGACCAATTAAGAAGGCTCGAACCTGAGTCAGCGAAATTTACAGTCGCAATATAAATACATTTAGGAAGTTCCTTCTATTAGGTGGGGGGGGGGTGAATTTAAAAAATAAATAAATAAAAAACATCTTGTTTATGCCTTTCGTCTTAATTGGAGATGGAGCCAACGAAAAATTGGGTTTGCCGACACTAGATATTTTCCAAATTAGCTTAATGTTTCCTTCCGGGTAGACGGGTACAACTGATATGTGCGTGGTGATTATAATGGAAGAGGAAGACTGGGAGAGTGGGTGAGGTTAAAAAAAGGAGGAAAGGTAGAGGGTTGCAGAAAGAGTTTTTTTCTTTCTTTCTTTCCTTTTTTTTTTAGTGATATGATAGTGACAGCACTGCTCAGGGGGTGATGGAAGGGGCGGATGATTACTGATAGTGACGTTGATTGTGATCGTGAAGAGATACACAAGGCCAGTGTTGGTGATGTTCGTGATCATAATGCCTAAGGTTATAAATTATGACGTGTACGATGACAAAAGTTAGGACTTCCCTTTTAAAAGGAAAGTGATTACTAAAATGATGAGGAACAACAACTAGAAAAAGAAAATACGTAGATATTTTTATTTAAACAAGTCAGGCACAAGGCTGGAGCGATTTTTTTATAGGACCAGTTTATCTCAGTCTTTAGAGCGTCCGCCTAGTAACCACAAGCCAGGCACAAGGCCGGAGCGATTTTATTTTATTTTATATTTTTAATATGACCGGTTTAGCTCAGTCGGTAGAGCGTCCGCCTAGTAACCGAAACATTCTAGGTTCGATACCGACCCTCACCAACCCAGCGTACGAGTAGCACAGGGATCTGTACGCTAAAGTGAATAGCTGATGGTAGGTGTGGCGCCTCACCTCAGAGGCAAAAACTGTCTCCTTAGTCTAGCACTAGTGAAAAGAGGGTAGACACCCTCGCTGTCTGGCTGATATCGACTTTAGGCCACCCCGACAACTTTTCATTTTTTCAAACTAGTCGAAATCATGGAATTTTTTTTTTTTTTTTTTTTTTGGTTTAATGAGAACTCCAAGGATTATTATATAAACTAGCAAAAGTATTTAAGTTTTAATGTAATAAAATATATCAAATTAGAAAGACTAATGGAATATATAATTATTTACTAAGCTTAGCTTAGATGTGGCACAAGGCCAGAAGTATGGGGTGCCCAATGAGAATTGAACTCACTAACAATGGTCTGCGAAGTGAGTTCGCTAACCATTACACCACGTGAGGTACCCCTAATGGAACTATATTAGAACACATGAATCACATTTCAGCATTAAATAATTCATAAGGGATTGATATGCCGTTAAATAAGTAAACAAAACCAAAACCATTCTATAAGTATTTCATAGTTATCTTCAATATCTCGAGAATGTCTGTGATTTTTAAAAGAACTATCAGAAGTATGCGCTCCCTGTGCGCAAGTATTTAAGTTTTGATGTTTGTTTGTTTGTTTTGTTTTACGGCATATCAACCTCAGTGGGTCATTTAATGCCGATAAAGTTTTGAAATAAATCAATTCTTAATGGATAATACAATTTTTTTATAAATACATTTTTCTATTTAACCCATAGATGGGACCCTAACAGGTACTACCACTCCGGGTCAGAGTGGACCAGGGAACAATGGTGATGAAGGGGTGCTCCACATTCCCCAAACCTCCAAACTGGAACCTCACCATCAGATAGAGTTTAACGTCATTTCCAGGACATGTAGACCCGCAGCCACCGCCTTCTAGCACCCATATGATAAAAAAGGGTTTGGGGCTTGCCATAAGGGTAATAGGGTTGGGAAAAATCATATAGGTGCTAGGGCTTGATGTGACCAGCCGATTGATCGGAGGGGGCCTCTCCGACCGCCCGTCTAGCCCAAGATAGGGCCAAAGTGGAGTATTGCATGTCATGAACTGCTCATCCACCTGGGCTCTATCCTTAAGCATCACGGGGTCACCACCCACGGCCACAGGTGGCCCCATTGGGGGAGTCTTACCCCTCTGCAGAGGTGCAGTCGGTGCATTCTAACGCCCCACCGACAGGGCGGCGCAAGTGTTTAAGTTTTAATGTAATAATATATTAATTTAGAAAGACTTACGAATATATCCAATTCACAGTGCGAAACATGAAAGGTCAAATTCTTTTAAGGCGATTCTATTTTGTTATTAATCGGCCATTTTAAATATCTTATCTGTTTTTTATAATATATATTATTGCTGTTTTTTATTAATCAACAAAATCACACACACTATATATAATAGTAATATATATATATTTGATGTATATCTGTGTGCCAGTATTTTTAAGATTATGCAATCAAGAAACAAATAGACCTAAATTTATTTCCCTCATTTCTTTTTCCTAAATTATTAAAGAAATAACTTTTCTTAATTGTTATTTATTTAAAATCTCATTTGGTTGTAAATATTATTTATCATTAATTTTTGGTTTATTATTAATATTATTAATAATTTCTTTTATTAAACTATTCAAATTTTCTCTGTACAAATCTCTATTATTAGAAGCTAACTAATTTAAAAAAGAAATATATAATTCTCTTCACTCTGAGTGTCTGTTATGAGGGGAAAAATATATATGTTATAAAATTCTTAAAATTGGTGAACGTTTAGTCACTGCTAAGGTATTAAAAGAAATACAAATTATGTAGATGAGTATATAACTCGCACAGTAGTTATTTATTTTTTTTAATTATATATATACAGACGTTAACAAAGACCTTTCTGAATTATTAACTAGTTACCTGTTATTAAATATGTTATTAACCATTACCCACAATTCCGCAAATCACAAGATGCAACCTAACAGAAATTAATAGATAATTCTTATTTTGTTATTCTAATAATTAAAATAAGCTGGGGACAATCTCTTTGTGTTGCAAAAGAAATAACTGTGGAAAATGAAAACCAGTGGTTTTTTAAATTCTATATATAAATAATAAAAATTTATGAAACAAATTTCATCCAACGAAAGTACCATCGCGCCATTCTGATTACTGTTGTCTTTGGAGGTAATAATATTTTTTCTTCACCCATTGGAATTATTAAATATATAAGCTTCATTTTAGCTGCCAAAGATATATCAATTGACAATTCAAAATACCCGCCCAATCTTCATTCCTTATCACTTTACATATTGGTATTGCTGATAAAGTCTATTTGGGGCCCAGTTACTGAAAAATTAAAATTTACAATCTCTAATCATTTTAAATAATGTCTTTTTTCAAAAAAATGAGTTATTTAAGTTATATAACAAAAAAATGCACTCACTGTTACTTTGAGTTATATTTTTATTTTTAAAATATAATTTTGAAAAACAGATGAAGGAAAGTGCTTTTTGAAATATTTGCACACGATACATATGTATATATTATGGGTTTTGCTGCTAACTTTCCCAGGGGGCAGGGACAAAGGATATATTTGGAATATATGTATACTTATGGTAACCCTGTTACATGATAAGGCATTCCGCCTGGAGAAGGTGCTGCACTTGGCAGACATATGTAGTGTAGCAAGTATTAGCCGCTGGAACCGGTCGCTGACTGTAGTGGGTGTGATGAACCAACCCATGCCGTGTGGATCCAGTGTGGAGAAATGACCTGTGTTTGCCCAAGCTGATCCATGTGTATATCTATAGAGAGATGGATCTTGCTTTCAATCTTTCGTGTTTACCAGAATTCTATAGTGGAGGCTACGAATCTTTCATTGAGAAACGTCTTTCTCACTCAGTGCCTCATATTATAAACGGTACTTGTTAAGTCTGCGCATCAGAGAGAGAGAGAGAAAGAGAGAAGCATATTTTGCCTATATACGTATGCATGTGTGTGGTCAGTGTATGTGTTTGCTGTAATGTGTTGGATATGTATGTAAACATGTTGTGTGTGTATATAGGCATAGTCTCTCTTTCTCTCTCTCTCTTCTAGATGCAGACTTAACAAGTACCGTTTTATATGAAGGCACTGAGTGAGAAAGACGTTTCTCATGAAGATCGTGCCTCCATATAGAAACTTTGGTAAACAAGAAGAATTGAAAGCAAGATGCCATCTCTCTATAGATCATACACATGTTATCAGCTTGGGCAACACAGGTCATTTCTCTCACCACTGATCCACACTGCATGGGTGGTCATCACCCCACTACAGTCAGCGACCGTCCAGCGTAATACTTGCGTACACTAACATATGTCTGCAAGTGCAGCCCCTTCTCCAGGGCGAATGCTATCATGTAACAGTTACCAGTAAGATATAATATATTCCAAATTATCCTTTTGTCCTGCCCATTCTGGAAAAGTAGCAGCAAAAACCCATGATATATCCATATGTATGTGTGCAAATTTTCAAAAAAGCACTTTTTCCTTCATCTGTTTTCAAATTAATATTTAAAAATAAATATAACTCAGTAACAGTGAGTGCATTTTTTTGTTATATAACGTTAATAACTCATTTTCTTGAAAAAAAGAATTATTTACAAATGATTAGAGATTGTAAACTTTTTTTTTAATTTTTCCAAGTAACTGGGCCCAATAGACTTATCAGCAATACAATTATGTAAGGATAGGAAATGAAGATTGGGGGCGGGTATTTTTGAAAATGTTCAAAATTGATATATCTTTGGGCAGCTAAAATGATAGCTTATATATTATAATCTCCAAAGGGTGAGAAAATATATTACGCCCCAAAGACAACAGTAATCAGAATGGCGCGATGGTTACTTTCGTTGATGAAATTTGTTTTCATAAATTTTTTATTATTTATATATTAGAATTAAAACACTGTTTCATTTTCAACAGTTTTATTTCTTTGCCACAAAGAGATTTTGTCCCAGTTATTTAATATTAGAATAACAAAATAAGAATTATTATTATTTCTGTTTAGGTCATTGTGATTTGGGATTGTGGGTAATGGTTAATAACTTTAATAAGCAGGTAACTAGTAAAAATTTCAAAAGGTCTTTTGTTAAGGTCTGTTTTAAAAATAAAAAAAATAAATAAATATCTGTGCGAGTTTAGTCTCATCTACAATATATTTGTATTTCTTTTAATAACTCTTAGCAGTGACTAAACGTTCACAATTTAAGAATTTTTTTTCTCTATATTTTTCCCTCATAACAGACACTCAGAGTGAAGAGAAATTAATATTTCTTTTTAAATTTAGTTAAGCTTCTAATATAGAGATTTGTAGCAGATGAAAGTTTAACAGAAAAAAAAGAATTATTAATAATATAATAAATAAGCAAAATTAATGATAATATAATAAAAAACCAAATGAGATTTGTAAATAAATAACAAAATAAGAAGTATTTCTTATAATTTTTGAAACAAGAAATGAAGAGGAAATAAATTAGGTTTATTTTTTCTTGATTGCATAATTTAAAAATACTGCAGCACAGAATACATAATATATATATATATATAATATTATTATGTGTGTGTGTGTTTTGTGTGGCATTTAAAAACAGCACTATTTTATTTTAATAAAAACAGATACAGATATAACAAATGGCGAAATAAAAAATAAATCGCTTAAAAGAATTTTGACCTTTTTCATGGTTAGCAACCTGGTGAATGATATATTCAAGTCTTTCTAATTTAATATATTTTATACATTAAAACTTAAACACTTGCGCCGCCCTGTCGGTGGGGCGTTAGAGCAACCGACTGCACATCTGCAGAGGGGTAAGACTCCCCCAATGGGGCCCACCTGTTGGCCGTGGGTGGTGACCCGTGATGCTTTAAGGATAGAGCCCAGGTGGATGAGCAGTTCCATGACAATGCAATACTCCACTTTGGCCCTATCTTGGGCTAGACGGGCGGTCGGAGGAGGCCCCCTCCGATCAATCGCTGTCACATTATTGTCAAGCCCTAGCACCTATATGATTTTCCCAACCCCTATTAGACCCTTTAGGCAAGCCCCCAAACCTTTTTAATCATATGGGTGCAGAAGGCGTGGCTGCGGCTACATGTCTGGAATGACGTTTAAACTCTATCTGAATGGTGAGGTTCCAGTTTCTGGAGGTTTGGGGAATGTGGAGCACACCTTCATAACCATTGTTGCCTGGTCCACTCTGACCCGGAGTGGTAAGTACCTTTAGGGTCCCATCTATGGGTTAAATAGAAAAATGTATTTATAAAAAAATTGTATTATCCATTAAGAATTGATTTATTTCAAAAACTTTATCGGCATTAAATGACCCACTGAGGTGATATGCCGTAAAACAAAACAAACAAACAAACATCAAAACTTCAATACTTTGCGCACAGGGAGCGCATACTTCTGTAGTTCTTTTAAAATCACAGACATTCTCGAGATATTGAAGATACTATGAAATACTTATAGAATGGTTTTGGTTTGTCTACTTATTTACGGCATATCAATCCCTTATGAATTATTTAATGCTGAAATGGTGTCATGTGTTCTAATATAGTTCCATTAGGGGTACCTCACGTGTGTAATGGTTAGCGAACTCACTTCGCAGACCATTGTTAGTGAGTTCATTCTCATTGGGCACCCCATACTTCTGGCCTGTGCCACATCTAAGCTAAGCTTAGTAAATAATTATATATTTCATTAGTCTTTCTATTTGATATATTTTATTACATTAAATTAATACTTTTGCTAGTTTATATAATAATCCTTGGAGTTTCTCATTAAACCAAAAAAAAAAAAAAAAAAAAAATTCCATGTTTCGACTAGTTTGAAAATGAAAAGTTGTCGGGGTGGCCTAAAGTCGATATCAGGCCAGACAGACGAGGGTGTCTACCCTCTTTTTCACTAGTGCTAGACTAAAGGAGACAGTTTTTGCCTCTGAGGTGAGGCGCCACAACCTCACCATCAGCTATTCACTTTAGCGGTACAGATCCCTGTGCTACTCGTACGCTGGGTTGGTGGGGTCGGTATCGAACCTAGAATGTTTCGGTTACTAGCGGCGCCTCTACCGACTGAGCTAAACCGGTCATATTAAAAATATAAAATAAAATAAAATCGCTCCGGCCTTGTGCCTGGCTTGTGGTTACTAGGCGGACGCTCTAAAGACTGAGATAACTGGGTCCTATAAAAAAATCGCTCCAGCCTTGTGCCTGACTTGTTTAATAAAAATATCTACGTATTTTCTTTTTCTAGTTGTTGTTCCTCATCATTTTAGTAATCACTTTCTTTTAAAAAGGGAAGTCCTACTTTGTCATCGTACACGTCCATAATTTATAACCTTAGCCTTATGATCACGAACCTCACCAACACTGGCCTTGTGTATCTCTTCACGATCACAATCAACGTCACTATCAGTAATCATCCGCCCCTTCCATCACCCCCTGAGCAGTGCTGTCACTATCATATCACTAAAAAAAAGAAGGAAAGAAAGAAAGAAAAAAACTCTTTCTGCAACCCTCTACCTTTCCTCCTTTTTTTTAACCTCACCCACTCTCCCAGTCTTCCTCTTCCATTATAATCACCACGCACATATCAGTTGTACCCGTCTACCCGGAAGGAAACATTAAGCTAATTTGGAAATATCTAGTGTCGGCAAACCCAATTTTTTTCGTTGGCTCCATCTCCAATTAAGACGAAAGGCATAAACAAGATGTTTTTTATTTATTTATTTTTTAAATTCACCCCCCCCCCACCTAATAGAAGGAACTTCCTAAATGTATTATATTGCGACTGTAAATTTCGCTGACTCAGGTTCGAGCCTTCTTAATTGGTCATATGTGCTTGGAGCAAAAACTCTTGACAGTAATTAATTGTTAAGACTAATAATTAAAAATTAAAATAAAATTATATATATATATATATATATATATATATATATATATATATATATATTATTATTATTATTATTATTATTATTATTATTATTATACTAAAGCTGTGCGAATCAACTTTTGTCTCCTAAAGGCTTTTTTACTCTTTAGTTTTACTGGTACTAGGCGCATCGAGTTCTCACTACGGTTAACATTACAGTTGAACCCCACATGAATGATCCTTAGCACTAATATATATATATATATATTATATATATATATATATATATATATATAGAGAGAGAGAGAGAGAGAGGTTAAGGTTAAGAAAAAACAAAATACAAAGTGCTCAATACAATGTCGAGCATAAATTTATTTAAGAATGGAAATGAGTAACCTACTCGAGTTTCATCGATAGATTCTTCAGGGTTACTTTTAAATTAATCGAGTTTACGATTAATCTTTAGTGTTATAAACATGCCCGTTTAATTTAAAAGTAACCCTGAAGAATCTATCGATGAAACTCGAGTAGGTTACTCATTTCCATTCTTAAATATATATATATATATATATATATATATATATATATATGAAGATAAATCTAATGAGTCAGACGAACCTACTAAAAGTTTCGCTTAATGCTCTTCAGGGCTAAGATCTGACTAAAGAGACTAGGAGCAAACGCATTAAATATAGTACTTACCACCGTGATTCAAATAAATCACTTATTAGCATAAACTAAAACGACCAATAGAAAACAACAAAACAAAGAACACTATTAAATCAATATTTTATTATATATATTTAAATTAATTTTTATTTATTTATTTATTCTAAATTATTATTTCATATTTTTATTTTTTATTTTTAATTTTTAAGTAAATATGAATCTACTACATTGTTCTAATAAATACCCTAAATAACGTAATTATCACATATACAAAAAAGCACCCCGTCGTCATCTTAATCCCGCCAACGATATATAACAATATATATATATATAATATATATAATATATAATATATTATATGCGTGTGGAGGATTGAATAAATCCGACAAAAATGTGGTTAACGGTAGAGGAAAATGTGGATATAACAACAAAAACGACTAAGTTCAATTGATATTTCACTCGATGTGCCTAGTACTAGTAAAACTAAACAGTAAAAAAACCTTTAGGAGACAAAGTTGATTCGCTCAACTTTCGTATAATATAATAATAATAATAATAATTAATATATAATATATATATATATTATATATATATATATATTATCAAATGAATATAGTGGTCAGTGTTGTTTATATGCACATTTTCCTCCACTCTCAGCACACACACACACACACACACCACACACACACATACACACACACATTATTATTTACTCCTTTTGAGTTTTCACATCAGCATTAGCTGATGGTCTTTCACTGGAATCTGAGTGACAGCAAGTCTCCTAGGGTCTCTAGAACTTTTCTGAGTATTCTGGCAGATTGCAGCAGTGCAGTGTTCTGAATGGTTTCAATCCTTCTTCTGATTTCCAAACTTTCCAGACCCTTTTCCAATCATTATTATTATTATTATTATTATTATTATTATTATTATTATTATTATATTAAAGCTGAGCGAATCAACTTTTGTATCCTAAAGGCTTTTTTACTCTTTAGTTTAATGACACGAAAGTTATACTAAATTATTCGTTACTTTTAGGATTGAATTATGTTTGAAAAAAAAAATCCATTTTAAATGGTTCTAATAAGTTTTAATTTGCAATTAAGTCAAAAACTGACCAATCTCTTACTTTAAATTCTGCCAATCACTTTTTTCCTCTCTATGTATCTCTTGATTACCTTCTCGTTATATATGTGAGTTTCTCTGGGAGAGTAGAGAAAGAGAGAGATAGGAGAATTTGAAAAGTATTTGCATGTTAAATTTCACAAGCAGCAACCCGTAGCTTAAATTAGGTCAAACCTTCCCTTTCTTAGAGAACTTACAAAATGATTTTAATGCTTTGTACGGCCGTATTTATTTTTAAAAAGAATTATTTCGCTTTGCAAACTCACTTTTCCCTAATCTCATTTATCTACTCAGAGCTCAATGGGTGGTCCAACGAGTCACGTTTTGTTATATATATATATATATATATATATATATATATAGGAAATAACCTATCAATGAATAAACAATATATATGCACCAGTTATTTTATTTGAAAACTCTTACATTTTTTCAGGTCAGTTAACTTTGAACCTCATATCTTTGAGGCGTAACAGATTTTCAAAGATACGTGGTTCAAAGTAACTGACCTAAAAAATGTAAAAGTTTTAAAATAAAATAATTGCTGCATTATATATTTTATTCATTAATAGGTTATTTCCTATAAGTCCAACATAAACAAAGGGGGACCACTCTTGACAGATAAATTATTTATTTATTTATTGATCTACTAGGAAAAAGGAGACGGAGGGTTAGGGTTAGGGTTTAGGGTTAGTTTAATGGGAAAATAAATAATTTATCAGTCAAGAGTGGTGCCCCTTTGTTTATGTTTGACTTATAGGAAATAAACCATTAATATATCAACACACAGGGCCGGGTTAGCTCAGTCGGTAGAGCGTCGGCTAGAAACCACAAGGTTCCTGGTTTGATTCCGGTCCTTGCCAACTCAGCGTTATGAGTAGCACAGGGATCTGTGCGGTAAAGTGAAGAGCTGATGGTAGGTGTGGCGCTCCACCTCAGATGCTAAAATAATCTCTTTGGTCTAGTGAAAAGGGGATAGGCTCTTTCGCTGATTGGCTGATACCGACATTAGGCCGCCCCGACGACTTTACTTTACTTTACTTTTTATATCAACACTGAAAATTTCTTTAAATTCGGTTAATTCTCTGATTTTTGCTATTTTCTCTTTCGGCGGGTTGACATACGATGGTGGAATTTAGGTCCGTTAAGTTCGATTTAAGCGGGAACTGTTTTGAAAAGACTAAATTTTCAGAGCTACAAAGACGGGACAAAGTTGTTCTAACTGTAAATGGCTTGCGAGTTTTTTCTTTTAAAATAAATCCATCGTGTTATGACAGCCTTCCTTTACAGCGTGGGTATTAATATACAACTTTGTTTTTTTTCTTCTCTTGGTTATGCATAATTATAGATACGCCTCGAGTTTTCTTTTGTTTTGGTTTCGTTTCGTTTCGTTTATTATTATTTTTTTTTTCTCTCCATTTTTTTTAACCCAAAATTGAAATGAATATAGCTTCATGCAAATTTTTGTATCGAGTCGAATTTTTTCTCTTCTTTCGCATTTGTTTATGAATTCTGTTTAAGACGAAAGAGAAAAGTTCTTTTTAAAAAATTAAAAAACAAAACAAAAAAGACAAAACTAAACAATAAAAAATACCCAAAAAGACAAAACTAAACAATAAATAAAGACAAACTAAAAAAAAAATACCCCAAAAGACAAAACTAAACAATAAAAAAAATACCCAAAACAAAGTAGAACCCCCCCCCCAAACAAACAAACGAACAAATACTTCTTATTTTTTTTTAATTTTTATTTTTATTTTTTTAAAACTTCTTGATTAGCAGTTCCTTTTCTGAATTAAATATACCGACTTTGCGAGAGAGTTTTTTTTTTATTTTCGTTCCTTCCTTTGTCTAATTATGAATATGCAAAAACGCTTTTCATACAGCCATTCAGGTAGGTATATTGATACAAAGTTCTTGAAAACACATTTGCATATGTGAAAAAGATACATTTCATGTCTGCACGGTTATAGAAATGAATTTGCATATGTATTTTTCAGGCGCTTGCGTAGTCTGGCATAAGGACAGTCTATAATGATCTCTCAACCGACTGTTAAGAGAGAGTGAAAGAGAGAGACAGCGAGAGAGAGAGAGAGAGAGAGAGAGAGAGAGAGGGAGAGAGAGAGAGAGAGAGACAGAGACAGAGAGACATAGAGAGGGAAAGAAGGAGAGATAAAGAAAGAGATAAACAGAGAGAGAGAGAGAGAGAGAGAGAGAGAGAGAGAGAGAGAGAGAGAGACGAAAGAAAAGAAAGGAAATGAAAGTAAAAAAAAAGAGCAAAAAGAAGAGAAAAGAAAAAATGAATGAAGAATTTCACCAGAGATTATTATACTTTTTACATATTGAACTATTTTGAAATAGCTCTTAAGTAAACATAACAAAAGTAATAATCAAATTATCATATGTATATCCACAGATCTTGCTAATTATGTTGACTCCTGTGAGTTTTTCACAACAGCGTTAGCTGATGGTCTTTCGCTGGAGTCTGGGGGAGTTAAAACGTGAATTTTAAATGAGTTATAGGAAAAGACGAATAAAAAAAAATGGCGGATGATGTCAGATTTTTTTAAAACTGACACTTTGGTTGTTAGAGATACATACACCAAATTCCCAAATAAAAGGTAAGTAGTTACTGTAGTATTAATAAATAAATTGTTGTTTTTTGTTATTGTTAATATATGGTTGGTAGGTTGATTATTTTGTTTTACGGCATATCAACCCTTTTTGGATCATTTAATGCCGAATCAAGTCATTTTGATAAACAAAAGGACCTGGGTTTGTTGATTATTTTGTTTTACGGTATATCAACCCTTTTCGGGTCTAGTTTTGATTAACAAAAAAATAAAAAAAATAAAAAAAAGAAAGAGAACTTGCCAACTGGTAGATTTGAAGTCCCAGCTGATCACAAGGTGAATGTGAAGGAAAACGAAAAGATAGACAAATACCTAGACCTTGCCAGAGAATTGAAAAATCTGTGGAATATGAGGGTCAAAGTGATACTAATTGTAGTTGGTGAACTTGGAACGGTCTCAAAAAGTTTGGAAAAGAGACGAGAGGAACGGGAAATCAGAGGAAGAATTGAGACCGCTCAGACCACTGCATTACTAAAATTGGCTAGAATACTCAGAAGAGTCCTGGATACCTGAGAAGACTTTGTTACATAATTATTGGATCCCTAATACTTATATAAGGTAGTGTAGAAACATAATGGCGATTAGTGCAGCCCACGGCCTTGAAGGATGTGACAACGCTTGACCTCACTCTCGCCTTGCCTTCTGGGGATAAATCGTGAGAACCGGAAGGCATAGAAGACCCTGTCTTCCGGTTTAAGGATAGTAAGTTTCAGTCAGTTAGCAAGTAGGAGCCGAGCTCGTAGGATGTGCGCAGATGTCTGGTTTGGGGATTTACAAATAAAGTAACATCAAAGTAAATCGAAGTCTTGTGTTTATTACCTAAAAACTAACAATGACACAGGGCTTCTGAAAAGGAGAAATCCTTAACAGAAACCAGACCCGAAGTCCCCAAGAAAGTCCAGACCTTAGAAGAGACCAGACCAAGATGTTAGAAGATAGAACCAAAGCCGGTCAGAAGAGAAGACGACTAGAAGTAAGAAGTAAGAAGGGGTATACAACAGACTTGTCGTCTCTCGAACTCCAGTGAAATACTATCAGCTAACGCTGGAGTGAAAAACTCATACTAATACTTACTAAATCAGTGGTTCCCAAACTTTTTTGTATGGCGACACACCAATGAACTGTTTAAAACTTTCGTGGCACAGCCATAAAAGGAATACATTCTCAATTTCCAAGAATGAAAGAATACCACCTGGACCCTAACTAAACGTCTTGAGAATAAGCTAGATGGGAGCTGCACAAGGATGCTGCGAGCAGTGTTGAACAAGTCATGGAAACAGCACCCCACAAGGAAACAGCTGTACGGTCACCTGCCCCCCATCTCACAAACTATCCGAGTGAGACGGACAATGCACGCAGGACACTGCTGGAGAAGTAAGGATGAACTCATAAGCGACGTTCTCCTGTGGAAGCCAACACATGGATATGCAAGTGTGGGGCGCCCAGCAAGGACCTACATTGACCAGCTATGCGAAGATGCTGGCTGTTCCGCGGAGGAGCTTCCAGGTGCAATGAATGATAGGGAGGGTTGGCGTAAGATTGTTGTCGATACCCGTGCTACATGCGCGACATGATGATGATGATGAATAAAAGTGAATGTAGTGTTACAACTCTAGACACTAGTGTGTTGGTGTGGATTCAACCTATAGGACCTATTTCATGCACTAAGATAGGATCTACTGGAACAGTGAACAACGTCTTGCATTGAAATTCTGCGTACAGTTCATCAGTTCCAATCCTCACCAAGACGGTTTACATATTGCCCTACATAGTTACATTGAAGTTTTTTCCTACTATATTGCAGTTTCTACTACATCTTATTATAATGGAGATTGTGGGTTTTTATGTCTGTAACCGAAACTATACTATCTATTCAAGTCACAATTCCCTTTGTTATTTACGTCACATTCTCTATGATTTTATTTTTTATTTAAACCTCAATTATTAATAAAATTGTTTTACATCATTAAGGCTGTTAACCATATCTACGTACTAATAACATGCAATTGTATTTATATGTACAACAAAATAGCAGTTTACAGTGTGAATGGAAGGCTAATTTGCATATTGATATTTAAAATTTTATTTTAATAAATATATGCTTAGTATTATTGATTTCTAATTGTTTGGTTTTATCTTATTGAATATGAGCAAAAATCTCGGGGATAAATCTTAAAAGAAATAAATTAACAAGAAAAAATAACTGTAATATCATTCTTTACTTCCTATTTTAACTAAATAGTTAAATTAGGAAAATTTACCAATGAAAGACGGGAGTAAGTGCAAATGATGGAAGAGTTAGTTTCAAAGCTGTTCTATTTTTCAATCATACCCCCTCGGTTCCAAATATTTTATCTGAATTCTTATTCAGTTTCATTGGCGTTTCTAATTTAACATATTTTATTATAGTAAAACTTAAATACTTGCACCCGTAGGGTGCATATATTTGCTAGTATATATAATATATAGGCCAGACTTTGTTGAAATAATATTTTCGTTTATACCTTAAATATTGAATACTTTGCCGCGACACACCTAATGACATCTCGCGACACAGCAGTGTGTCGCGACACATAGATTGGGAACCACTGT
>CM042180.1:29986101-29988601 GCA_023376005.1 Doryteuthis pealeii
ACACACACACATATATATATATATATATATATATATATATATATATATGTGTGTGTGTGTGTGTGTGTGTGTGTAAATGCCTGATTGTCTGTTTCCAATACAAATCGATATGGTCCAATCTATAAATGTCTAAATAGGTTCATTAAGAGAATATCTAATCCTGAATTTTCACGAACACATTTTTGGGTTTTGCTTCCGGGGTCATTTGAGGTCACGGCTAAACAAATTAATAACAAAACAACTGTATTCATTGTCAAAAAAACTATTGAAAACGCAATGAAAATAATTCGAAAAACATCTATATATTAATACTGGTATTAGTCAGTTGACCTAAAGTCGGTATTAGCGAGAGAGTCTAACCCCTTTTCACTAGCGCTAGAGCAAGGAGATTATTTTTGCGTCTGAGGTGGAACGCCACACCTACCATACTCTGAGTTGGCGAAACTTGTGGTTTCTAGTCGGATGCTCTACCGACTGAGCTAAAGCGGCGCTTACTGGTATCAATACTGGTATTATATTAATACTTATATCATATTAATATATGGAAGCGCGTGGTGTAATGGTTAGAGTTGTAGTAAATGGTCTCGTCGACTCGAGCTCAAATCCTGGACGAGGCTGTTTGCATTTCACGCAGCGCTAATACCCTTGGGAAAGGTATGAATCCAAGTACACTTCCTCCAAATAGTAGGGCGAACTGGGCTCATTATCCATAGCTAGGTAAACATTCTATGAGAAAGAAAACTCTGAATTCAAACCTGTTAAACTACGCATAAGAAATTGATCTTGTGTCACATCCTGCTCGTGCGGGTGTATATATATATATAATATATATTATATATATATATATATATATATGAAAAGGTAAAATGGATAATAATCCGACAATATGGGAAGAAAAGTTTATAGAAAAGAAACAACAAAATGTTATATGTTTTGCTGACAAACGTTTGTTTCGACCCTATGAAGAGGTCTTTTTCAAAGCAAATGGAAAAACGAAATAAAAATATCATAGATCCCGAGGCACAATAATATAAATTTTTTTTCACACACACACACACACACACACACATATATATATATATATATATATATACATTAATACTGGTGTTCCTTAACCTTCCGACCATTATCATCTTAGAACACACTCTTGTTAAAAATGAGACAGTCCAAATCGTCCATGATGAAATGCAAAAATGTAAATCCTGATTATCCGGTGTTGCTTATTCGCCGAATTCTTATTTCTTATTTTCGACCCGAAAGTTTCCGAGTTCGACAAGAAAAATCGGAAAAAGACAGGATAGAACGTCAACCGAAACGTTGTGTATATAACAATAAAGATGAGGACAACAGACACATTTTCCCAGCTGGTAGGGGTATAGTCAAAACATTTGATATACTTGCAGACATCCTTATATCGCAGCTGGGGCAACCAATCTGTCTCTTACCAGATGAAAGCTATGCATAGAGGATGTCCCTTGGGATTCGTCCATCATCCATCCGGCGGATATGGCCTAGCCAACAGCGGAGACGACGTTGTCTCTGTAGTGAACAAAAGCTGGAAAGTTGAGCTCTCCCTAGAACTGCTGTGTTAGTAACCCTGTCCGTCAACGGTCCGTATATATAAGCGATAAAGTGAGCAGCTGATGGTAGGTATGGTGCTCCACCTCAGACGCCAAAACAATCTCCTTGGTCTAGCGCTACTGAAAAGGAGATAGAATACCTCGCTGTATGGCCGATACCAACCTTAGGCCACCCCGTCGACTCGACTCGACTATTTAGGAATGATTTAAGGGTTATAATTATCATTTCATTTGTTGTCTCCGTTATATCTTGGTGATGAACAATAAATAAATAAATAAATAAATAAATAAACAAACAAAAGGCCACAAGGGGAACGCAGACCCCACAAAATTCACTTACAAATTCGGCGAAAGTTGATATGCCAGTAGACAAAGAAATGAAACCAAACTCGCCCCACAGTAATGGGCTATATAGTAGATCAGGGATCGGCAAACCCCGGTCCGTGGGCCAAATCCGGCCCTGGAGTGGTTTTCGTCCGGCCCTAGAGTGGTTGTCGTCCGGTCCGCCAACTGAACAGCTGGACTTTGACTATCCAATTAGTATCGAATTGCATTTGCACTAATGAACCAAGGCAAATATGACGTCACACTTTTACGTCATGAATATATCTAAACTGTAACAGACAACGGCTAGTGTGCCGTCACAATTTCATCTCGTAGGTTCATATACTCCTTTTATTTATATATATATAAAAAAATTCATCTGAACACCGCGTGCATCAAAACCAAAGCAAGTTTGTTTTATTATCAATTTTTTTAAACACAGATTTAACGTCATAACATCATATCACGTGAACACGATCCACGTCACATAAACGTTAAACAAGCCATAATTAAAAAAAAACAAATTTTAGCATTATATCATCCCATCGCGTGAAAACGCTCCACGTTTATATAAACTCTAAAAAAAAAACTACTGG
>CM042180.1:29998601-30006101 GCA_023376005.1 Doryteuthis pealeii
CTTTCAAATGGAAATTTTTTTTCAAGATAATATTAATTTTTATGCAAGTTTCATTGTGTTAAATATAGGGGGGGGGGTAAATTTCACAGGGAAAATTGGTGGTACCTAATATTTGTCGAAAGTATCTTAACGGTTTTTAGTTAAAAAAAAAAAAACAAGAAAAGAGGGAAATTCATTAGGTAGAAACTAATTGAACAATATTTCTCCTAATTAATATTACAGTTATTTCTTCTCTTTTAAGATTTATCCCCGAGAATTTTACTCATATTCATACTAAGCATATATTTATTAAAATCAATTTTTAGATCAATATGCAAATTAGCCTTCCCATTCACACTGTACATATAAATACAATTGCATGTTATTAGTATGTAGATATGGTCATGTTTATTTATGTTTAGTGTTTAAACACTAAACTTCATATAAGTTATTAAACTACCTCGCATTTTTACTTTTAAAATTTATTATTGTTATACATTTACTTGTTATTGTAATTTAAAAAAAAAAAACTTTTATATAGAGTGATATTTGTTTATTATTGAAACATCGTAACAATTGCAGTATATTGTATTTCACATTTAAATGTTAAGCTAAGTGTTACTAAAAATGTATGTATATATATGTAGTTTGCATAGAGTATGCAGAAAACATGAAACTCTGCTGGCCAATTTTGGAGATGCGTGGTCAGTGTGGCAGGTCTGGTTAATCACATGAAATCACATGAAAGCAATCCGATTGCAATTGTTGTCTCTCCCATGCCACACCCAGATTCCCAACATGAAAACTTTTCATGCCTCTGCTGGACTAAATATGCCGAAGAGCTGTTGGTCTCAGACGTCACATAAGAGTTCACAGAGATGCGTACACCGTGCCTGTCCTCTTGTTACATAATAATTGGAACCCTAATACATTTTTAAGGTAGTGTAGAAATCATTATGGCGATCAGTACAGCTGATGGCCTTGAGAGTGAGTGACAACGTTTGACCTCACTCTGACCTTGCGTTCTGGGGAATCGTGAGAACCGGAACCCCGATAGAAGGCCCTCTTCCGGTTTAAGGATACTAAGTAAGTAAGAGTCAGTTAGAAGTTAGAAGCCAAGCTAGCAAGATGTGAGTCTCACTGCGCAGATTGTCTGGTCTGGGGATCTACGAATAAAGTAACATCATCGTAAATCGAAGTCTTGTGTTTATTACTAAAAACCAACAATGACACAGGGCTTCTGATAAGGAATGATCCCCAACAGAAACCAGACACGGGAATCCTCAATAGAAGACCAGACGAGACTTTAGAAGATATACCAGACCAAGATAGATGATAGACGATCAGAAGCAAAGCCGCCCAGAAGAATAGACGACCAGAGTAAGAAGTAGTAAGAAAGGTATATAACGTTATATGCTGATTTGGCTTAGTGAAAAGACCAGTATATAACATATACCTATTTAGTGCCGGTAAAGAAGGCGCTATGCAACACTCTCAGTCAACAACGATCGCCATGAGTACCAAATTTTCTCTAAGATATGCAAGTCGCTGGCAGAGCTGAATTGTCATCAACGAGCTCACAAACGGACAATGAATGAATGAGTGGCATTCGTCTGACAAGACGCTGCAATCAACATGTATATATGTATGTATCAAGAATCGGTGGACTGGACACATAGCGTAGTGGATACAGGCATTGGGTGAATACAGTTCTAAGAGACAGTTATCTTTAGGCTGCAGGTTCAATCCTGGTCAAGGGCGAGTGTAACATAGAATGATAATTAACACAGCTTAACACTTCATGGTTAGTGGAATGAGAATAGTATACTCCCGTGGATTGAATAAAGGGTTAGGTCCAAAGTTCCGTGATGGCTCCCGATTACGACAAGAAGGTTGCCGATTACGACAGGCAGGTTCCAGAGATCGAAGAGAAGGTTCCCAAGTCCGACAAGAAGGCCGGTGGGAACATCGGCCGAAACGTTGTACAGATAACAATAAAGATGAGGACAATGGTTCGACTAATTCAAATCATACAAATTATCAAGCCTCATCTAAAAAATTCAGAGTACCTTGAATGCTTGTAGAAAAATATAGATAATTTAGCGTTCTGTTGTCTGTCTATCTCAGTCGTTCTCTAATAGAATGACGTAATCAGTTTCCGTTCCTTCCGGTGCATTTCTTAATTTGTCCCTATTTTTTATTCTTCCTAAATTAATTGTGGCACTTGTATCTTCCTTCCTGTCTTATATTTTAATTTCAAAACTTTTTTGTTTGTTTTATACTAGCCCCTTGCTTCCTTTCTTCTTTGCTTACTTCCTTCCTTGCTTTCATCCTTCCTTTTTCATTCCTTCCTTCTTTCGTTCTCACTCTCTTTCACTAACTCACTCTCTCTCTCTCCTTTTTATTTTTATTTGTCCCCTTTTCTTCTTCCTAAATTAATTATGGCACTTGTATTTTCCTTCCTGTATTCTATTTTATTTTCAATCCTTTTTTTTTGTTTTATACTTGCCCCTATCTTCGTTCGTTCCTTCTCTCTCTCCCCCCTCAAACTCTCCCTCTCTCTCTCTCTCACACTCTTGCCCCTTTTTTATCTCTCTCTCTTTCTCTCCTTTTTTATTTTCATTTCTTTCCATTTTACACCCTCCTTCCTGTCTTCTATTTTAATTTCAAACCTTTTTTTATTTTATACTTGCCCTTTTTCATTCCTTCCTTCTTTCCTTCTCTCTTTCTCTTTTTTCTCACACTCTTCTTCTCTCTTTCTCTATCTCTTTCTCGCACTCTTCCCCCTCTCTCTCTTTCTCTCTCTCTTATTCGTCCCTCTCTCCCTCTTTTTCTCTCTTACTCTCTCTCTTTCTCTTACTCTCTCTCTTTCTCTTACTCACCTCTCTTTCTCTTCTTTTTATTTTTCATTTCTTTCCATTTTACATCTTCCTTCCTGTCTTCTATTTTAATTTCAAACCTTTTTTTATTTTATACTTGCCCCTTTTTCATTCCTTCCTTCTTTCCTTCTGTCTCTCTCTCTCTCTTTATCACACTCTTTCCCCACTCACTCTCTCTCTCTTTCTCGCACTCTTCCCCCTCTCTCTCTCTCTTATTCGTTCCTCTCTCCCTCTTTTTCTCTCTTACTCTCTCTCTTTCTCTTACTCTTTCTCTTACTCACCTCTCTTTCTCTTCTTTTTATTTTCCATTTCCTTCCATCCAACCATTTCATCCCCCATTTTTTTTATTTTTCATTCTATTTCCGTTTCCTGTCAATCACCTTCTGTTTGCCGTCATTTTTTGATTCCTTCCTTCTTTCCTTCTTTCTTTCTCTCTTTTTATCACACTCTTCCTCACTCACCCTCTCTCTCTTTCTCGCACTCTTCCCCCTCTATCTCTCTCTCTTATTCGTCCCTCTCTCCCTCTTTCTCTCTCTTACTCTCTCTCTCTTACTCTCTCTCTTTCTCTTACTCTCTCTTTCTCTTTCTCACCTCTCTTCTTTTTATTTTTCATTTCCTTTTCATTTTCCATCCCCTATTTTTTTATTTTTCATTCTATTTCCGTTTCCTGTCAATCACCTTCTGTTTGCCGCCATTTTTTGATTCCTTCGTTTATTTGACTTTTTGTTTTAACTTTTTTTCTCTTCTCAAATTTTTTTTTTTTCTCCATTTTACAAAACAACATTTCTATTTCTTTTCACTTCAATCCTCTTCCAGGAGCCATCTTTAATTATTTTGTGTATTCAAATAAATTCTACTAGCCCTTTATCAGTTCAGGTAATAATTCTGACTCTTGGAAAAGTTTAATTCTATATAGCTATCCATCTTTATATATATATATATATATATATATATATATATATATGTGTGTGTGTGTGTGTGTGTGAAGAAAGGAAGTGAATCCGACGGTATGTAGTATATAAGAAAAATGAAAAAACATAGGTTTAAATGGGTTAAGTGGTGAGTTTATTGGCCGACGCTGCAGTGTTTCAACCTATTAATTAGATCAACTTCAGGGCATTTGTTGGTATATGGAAGGTGATAAGAAATTTTTATCACAGAATAACGAGAAAAGCGAGTGATAGTCCTTGTTATTCAGTTTGTTTAAAGATTTTTGAGGTTTGAAAAAAGGGGAGACGGTTTGAAATATGACGTCAAATATTCTATTTTATGGCGTGAGTATGGGACGGTGTAAGTGTATATATATATATATATATACATTTGAGATCACACCTCCCATTAACCAAAAATACCTGTGGATATGCCGCCTGCACCATCAACTTCTTATTCTCCGCAAATTCCACGAACATCCCCCATCGTCAACCGTGGGGTGAGGAGAAAAAGTTGAAGAGAAAAGAAAGCGGTAAAACGACTACGTCTAAATCCAAAAAAGAAGAAATATTAAAAATTATATGTATATATATATTGTTATATAGTAAGGTCACGTGAGTATTAGGAGGAGAGTCCGTCGTCTAAGTACTTCAAGTGAGTTCTGCACAGAGTAATCTGTGTGTTCTTAAATAGTGGCTAGAACCATCGCCACTGTTGAGGTACAGGGAAGATGGGTCGTTCTATTATATCACCCCCCCCCCTCAGCTAAATTCTTCCGTTGGAATTTAACTTTTAATATTTCTTCTTTTTTGGATTTAGACGTAGCCGTTTTACCGCTTTCTTTTCTCTTCAACTTTTTCTCCTCACCCCACGGTTGACGATGGGGGATGTTCGTGGAATTTGCGGAGAATAAGAAGTTGATGGTGCAGGCGGCATATCCACAGATATTTTTGGTTAATGGGAGGTGTGATCTCAAATGTATCGTATAACACTTCCATAGGAATCTCTACGTCGTTATGCTCGATATTTTCAATATAGCCTGATTTGATTTACATGTCTCTTGTGATCAAATCGCTTTCCCTTGATGATGTAGATCACTGTTCCAATTCTTTTGGTAACAATACCGTCCTCCCAGTAACTCTTTCCAGTTCGATAGTTCATTAAAAAAAGTCTTTATCACCCGTTTATACATTTTTGTATTAAAATTCATTTTTCTTTTTGGAATTTTCTTTTTCGGCCTTGGTAGTAACCTGCTGTCGAATACAGATCTTATCTTTCGTGCAAACATTAGTTCTGCTGGTGATAGCTTTGCACTAGTGTTTGGATTTGGTGTAATCCTGTATACAGCAAGAAATTTCTGTATACTACGTTCGTCCGTATCTAGTCCTTGTTTTTTTTCTTAATGCTTTTTTGAATGTATCCACGAACCTTTCTGCCTGCCCGTTGGACCTTGGATTGTAGGCAGGTGTCGTGATGTGTTCTATGGCCAATGATGAGCAGTAACCTTTAAATTCTTTACCTGTGAACATTGTAGCATTGTCGCTGACCAGTATTCATGGGGTTCCAAAGCGACTGAACACTTCGTCCAATGCTTTGATGGTGTTCGTAGATGTAGGGTGTCTAAACTTGTAAATTTCCGGCCATTTAGGAAAAACTATCAGTGATGATCAAGTAATAGTATCCGTTCAGTGGTCCTGCATAATCTATATGCACCCGCTCCTATGGGATGTCGGTCTTTGGCCAGGGTTGAGTTTTAATCGGAGGGGCTTTAGCTGCTAGTTGGCAACCCCTGGTCCATGCGTGGCCAATACGTATAATTCATCATCAAAGATTTCATACGAGACATACCCGGATGGTCTGTGTGAAACTCTTTAAAAATCTTTTTTTGTAAAGAGTGTGGCATTACCACCCTATTAGCGTACATAAGCATTTGATCGCAGATTGAAAATGGAGATACTTTTGTTCCCTTTTCGTTTCTTTCATTCAATCTGACTTGCTTTTTCTTTGCCGAATAAAATCGTCCATTTCAGCGGCTTTTTAAATGTCTTCCAGGGTGACCGGTAACTCTCGAATAGTATTAATCAGTAACCCTGAAAGCTCCTTTTCCTCCTTCAATGATGCTATCACTGTTTCTTCCAAAGGTTCGGTGTTCTTTGGAATTAGTCTCGAGAGACCATCTGCGTGACCCATTTTTTTTCGATGAGATATACTCCATTTTGAAATTGTAGTTTAGAAGTATAATACCCCATCGTTGTAACCGGTTCGCTGTATGTGTCGGTATACCTTTTTTGAGCCAAAAATCGTTAGTAGAGGTTTGTGGTCCGTTTGTAGTGTGAATACTCTACAATGTACGAATCTATGAAATTTCTTGATAGCATAAACAATTGAAAGACTTTCCTTTTCAATTTGACTGTAATTTTTTTCTGCTGGTAGTAATGTTCTGGATGCATGAGCTATTGGTTTTGTCGACTCCTCTTCAAATCTATGGAGTAGAACTGCCCCGAGTCCATACTGGCTTGCGTCCGCTGCTACAATCAGTTCTTTATTTGGGTCTAAGTGTGCTAGTGTGAGGTCTGATAGTAGACATTCTTTTATTCCTTGAAATGCCTTTTCGAACTCTATAGACCAACACCATTTTTTACCCGTTTTTAGTAGTTCATTTAATGGGGCTCTTAGCTCATATATTCTCGGTATATATATACTATAATAACTTGCTAGACCTAGAAATGCCTGTAGCTTCGTTACATTGTCCGGTGAGGGCATATTTTTTATGGCTTTAGCTCTTTCTGGGTCAGGTTTTCTACCCTTTTGATCAATTATCTGTCCCAGATATTTCATTCTATCCATAGAAAATTCACACTTTTCAGGTTCTAGCTTAAACCCATATTCATTAATTCTTTTAAATACTTCCCGAACATGTTTCCTATGTTGTTCCATATTTTCGCTTTTTATCAGTATGTCGTCCAAATACGCCATAGCGTATTCTAGACCAGCCACCATACATCCAGGATCTGTTGGAAAAGGCTCGGTGCCACTTTTAGTCTAAATGGCAGACGTTTTAGGGTATACAAACCCCGATGTGTATGGATGGTTAAGTATTTGGAACATTCCTCATCGACTTTAACTTGTAGATATGCTTCTGACAAGTCGATTTTAGAAAATAACTTTCCTCCGTTAAGCTTGGAAAAAATGTCTTCTGGAGTTGGAAGCGGATGGCTATGATCCCTTATACAGTCATTTAGGCCTGTCGAAAAATCGGTGCAGACTCTTATTTTTTTCTTTACGTATACTATCGGTGACGCCCAATCTGAATAATCCACCTTTTCGATCACTCCAACTTTCTCTAGTCTTTCGAGTTCTTTGTTTATTACCCCCAAAGATGAAAAGGCTACATTTCTTTTAGGTTTGAACACTGGTTTTACATTTTCTTTAATTTCGAATCTTACTTCGGTTTTCGTGCAACAACCTAAACCCTCAGAAAATACTTGAGGAAATTCGTATTTTAGTTCTGTTAAAAATTCCTCTGTTTGTCTGGATTTATTTTTTTTCTCCAGCGTCTAATTTATTACAGAAAGATTTTATAGACAGCTCCCATAAGTCAAATAAAATTATCCAGTCAATATCGAAAAGACACGAATTCTTACCTGGTACAACGTATACTTTTGAATTATGCGTTTTCCCACCAAAACACACGTTAGACTCGAATTCGCCT
>CM042180.1:30013601-30018601 GCA_023376005.1 Doryteuthis pealeii
TTACTTCTCTCTTCATTTCTTTTCGTTGAACCACCACCTTTCTGTGTCTCTTTTTCAATCTCATTATTTTCTTTATTAACTTTCCCTTTACTCTAAGATGTACTGACTATTTTCCAGATACCATATGAAAATAACACCACAAATGCGCACGCGCACACACACACACACATACATACCTACACACACGTGCGTATATATATATATATATATATATATATATATATATATACTTTTTTTTTCTTTGATGCGGTACCAAGTTTCTTGGTACAAGGTGATTCTAGGTGGGTCCTAATTCTCTACCAGTAGTTTGTTGTAGAGTTCAGGTTCCGTATGAGAGCTCAATGTTTAATTATTGTAAACAGAGCAAAGTTATTTGGGAATAAAAGGACTTAAATGCCTTGGGTATCGTGGTTATGGACCATTTCCACTCGCGAGTATGCTCGTGTGAGTGGAAATGGTCCATAACCACGATACCCATGGTATTTAAGGCCTTTTATTTCCCAATATATATATATATATATATATATATATATATATATATATATATATATATATATGTATGTATGTATGTATGTATGTATGTATGAAAGTGTTGACTTACCGGAGAAATTGGTCTCAATGCTTAGTTGATATAAGTTTCACAATGATAAGACAGCGATATAACAAATATAAAGTGCTCAATACGTAAGTAGAACGAATTTATTAATGGTATATATATATATATATATATATATATAATATATTATATATATATATAGTCACCAATACAATTAAAAGTTCGTATTACCAATGGTTTCGGATGAGTTCTATAATAATTTATTTCAGAAACGACTAATCCTTTAGCATCATGACAATCTCTCTATTATTCATTGCCCCAGGGAGGTCCTCTGTGCAGCATACAGTATCCGTGCAGAGTTGGTTAATGTAGGTCCTTGCTGATCGGTCCGCATTAGCATGTCCATGTGCTGGCTTACACAGGAGAACATCGCTTATGAGTTCATCTTTGCTCCTCCAGCAGTCTTTAGCATGTCTCGTCCGTCTCACTCAGATGGTTTGTGAGATGAGGAGCAGGTGGCCGCACAGCTGCTTCCTTGTGGGGTGCTGTTTCCACGACTTGTTCAAGACCGTATGCCATATGGGCGTGTAATACCTGAAACCATGGGTAGCAGCGTGGTGGATGTGAGACACGGCGGATGAACCCAACATGGGCCGACGGTGTATCTCACAAGATGCTGGCTGAATGAGCCCAAAAGCGGGCCAGCGGCCAGGATCAAACAATTCAGTCAGGAAACTACTGCTCTTCATCTCTAAGTCTAGTGTCTATTGATGAGTTAACAAAACAGCCACCAAAAGGTATCGATAACATCAAGCCAACCAAAGGACTAATCCTTAGTGTGTTAAAATATCACAAAACTATTCATTAATTCTCCTGAGTAAATCCTATAAAAATACTTTTTAATTCAATTCTACTTTAACTTTACTAGCGAAAATATGCACCCTTCAGGCACAAGTATTTAAGTTTTAATGTAATGAAATATATTGAATTAGAAAGTCTAATGAAACTAAGTAAGAATGCATATAAAATGATTTGAAACAGAGGGATGTATAATCGAAAAATAGAACAACTTTGAAACTAACTCTTTCATCATTTCCCATTACTCCCGTCTTTCATTGCTAAATTTTCTTAATTGAACTATTCAGTTAAATTAGGAAGTAAAGAACAAAATTACCGTTATTTCTTCTTGTTAATGAATTTAAAAAAATTATCCCCGGGATTTTTGCTCATATTTATTAAAATAAAACCAAACAATTGGAAATCAATAATACCAAGCACATATTTTACTAAATGTAGTAAAAATAAAATAAATAAATAAATAATAAGTTTTAAGATCAATGTGCAAATTAGGCTTCCTGTTCACACTGTAAACCGCTATTTTGTTGTATATATAAATACAATTGCATATTATTTGTATAGATAAGGCCAACAGTATTAATAATTTTAAACAATTTTATTAATAATTGAGGTTAAAATAAGGATAAATTTTTGACTCATTTTTTATTTTACCTTGACTCATTTTGTGTTTTTTTGTTATCTAGTTGAATCTGATCATCTTTTGTTGATCTCTAAATGGCTCGCTTGTATCTATCGAAGTCTTGATGAACTTGAAAGTAATGAAGAAATTCTGGCCAAAATTTGCAATATCAAAATGATTCAATGAGTAATGGCAGACTCATAGCATTAAAGAGGAATCGTTTTTCTTACCGCTGAAGAATACACAATCTAAAGCAAACAAAAATATTTTTTTTTAAGTTTTTTTTTTATATTATTTGTTATTTTACTATGTAAGAAACAAGACTATTGATGAATTTTCATGGTAAAATGATTGTGTGGTAAATATATCGTGTGGTAAAATGTGATTGTGTTGGTAAATATATCTTGTGGTAAAATGTGATTGTGTGGTAAATATATCTTGTGGTAAAATGTGATTGTGTGGTAAATATATCTTGTGGTAAAATGTGATAATTGAGGTTTAAATAAAAATAAAATCATGGCAAATAGCTAAAAAATTGTGATTTGGGTACTGATATAGTTTCGGTTACGATAGACTCACATTCTCCATTATAATAAGATATATTTTTATAAATTAGATTAAAATTATCTACGAAACCAAACGAGAAGTGGACGAATATCTGTTGCAATAAAAATTACTTTAAATACTTCGAACCAAAAATAAATTAGCTGTACTTTTGAATGTTCGCTTATGTCAAACTTTAATTTCATTATCCTTTTTCACACACACCACACACACACACAACAGATCCGCACACACACACACCACACAAACACACACACCATATATATATATATATATATATATATAATTATATATATATACAAAGATTTGGAGGCAATTTACAATGCAATATGTGTTGAATTTATTTAACTAGTACTTTCAATAACTCTGAAGATGGAATTTTATTCCGAAAATATTTAGTTTTGAAAAAAAAAACAAGAAAAGTTAAATAAATTCAACACATATTGCATTGTAAATTGCCTTCAAAATCTTTATATTACACATAAACACAATGCTTCAAAGATACTATAAAGAAACAAACTTTATATATAATATACATATATATATGGTGAGTTTGGTTCTCAGTTTGTATATATATATATATATATATATATATATATATATAGATATATAGATAGTAGATAGATAGTGAGTTAAGAGTAAGAAATGAAATCCGACTGTATATGTATAGATAAAGAGGTATGAAAAACACAAATATGTTATAATTCTTGGGGCTGTCTCTCTCCTTATCTTCCCCAAAGATGTTCTTACCACGTACCTACTTCCCCTTCTATAAAACACATGTATGATCTAGTGATTCAATAAGGCTGAAGAAGCTGAATCCATATTCCAGCGAATATACTATACAATTTTTGTCTGAGTTTTGTTCTTTCATTCCTTATTTTACCACATTTATATATGCATAACATATATACGAATATAATATATACACACCAAGAACTAGACTCACCATATATATATATATATATATATATATATATATATATATAGTAATATATATATATATAAATATATATATATATATGTTGTGTGTGTGTGTGTGTGTGGAACAAAAAGAACGAAACTCAGACAAAGAGTGTAGGATATATTTCGCTAGAGCTTTGAGCTCGGCATCATCAGTCATTTTAAATGAATTATCAGGTTATCATATAAGTGTTTATACAAGGGGTAGTGTGGCGGGAGAGGTGGATAGGAGAGGAGGTCAAGTGGTGGGTAAGCATTATTGAGGAGAGGTTTTGAATGGTCATGCAGGCATCATTGGAGAGGAAGAAAAGGAAGAATAGAAGGGGAGAGAGATAGAGATAGTGAACAGGGAGAAAGTAGAGAGATATATTGTAAAATAGACAGGTTAGGGGCTCTAGCGAAATATATCCTACACACTTTTGTCTGAGTTTTGTTCTTTTGTTCCTTACATCTCCATCACATTCTGTCGGATTCATTCCAATCCTCTTCCCACAACACACACACACACACACACACACACACGTATATATATATATATTATATTATATGTGTGTGTGTGTGAACGTACGCAAACAGTTTGTTTGATATGGCTATGCCGACAATTTTTGGGAGAATATGTGGTTAATTGAAGAGAGAAATGTACATACAGAGAATGACTTTTTCTCGATTTGTTTACGCTTTGCATTTGAACAGATATATTCGCCTAATTCATTAATTATCAACTGATTAATTTTCAAATTAGGCATGACTTCAATTAAGCACACACACACACACACACACACACACACACACGCATATATATATGTATATGCTGATGAGGCCTAATAGGCCGAAATGTACATACAGAGATTGATTTTTCTCGATTTGTTTAGCCTTACATTTAAATAGGTATGCCCGCCTAATTAATTAATTATTAATTAATTAACTTTCAAAAATTAGGTACGACTTTCAATTAAGCACATATTCTCCCAAAATTGTCGGCTAAAAAAAGCCATATCATAAACACATCGCTAATGTGTATTTACTTATCATTATATATATATATATATTATATATAATATATATTATATATATATATAGTATAAGCCTAATCTTTACAGATCATTGCCTTCCCTCACAATCCATAACTCACTACCAGAACCCTTCCTTATATATTACAGTATTGATTTAAAAAAACACTATTCTAATAACCATTGATCCACGGAGAACGTGATTATGTTGACTGTTTTACTCAGCATAAACTAAAAAAAAAATTTTTTATCAAAATCTCCAATCTCGTTTGTTCTCGCGTGATTTTGGTGGTGAGAATACGAAAAGGAGACAGGTGAACAAAAGAAGAAAGGCAGAGAAAAAAGAACAGAAACTACGGACAAAAGAATATATGGAAACTAATCTTAAATATATACAAAAATGATATATATTTATTTATTATTATTAGTA
>CM042180.1:30021101-30052761 GCA_023376005.1 Doryteuthis pealeii
ATCAAATTGTCCATCTATTCGAAAGTTGTGTGTTAGTATACTGAATACTGATACCAAAAATTAGGGTCCTATCTATGGGTTAAATAGAAAATTTGTTTACAAAAAAATTGAGTTTAAAAATGTTCTTCCAAACTATCGCTACGAATCATTCAAAACTTTGCTGGCATTAAATGACCCACTGTAGTTGATATGTCGTAAAACAAAACAAAGCAAACGAACTCTTACGCTGAGTTGGCGAGGGCCGGTATCGAACCAGGAAACTTGTGATTCCTAATATCATTGTTAAATATGTCGATCAAACGAAAGAGAATTTTTATTAACACATTCCTCCAAGTTATTGTCAGTCTCAGGAGAGTTTCCCAATCATCAGACACGTAATTTGATTATTCTTAAAAGCTGAGCCTAACATTCTATTTATATCTGGCAACGACACCCCCAACCCAATCACTCCCCACCAATAAAGTTGGAGGCGTTGACGTTTGTGGTTAGCGTCAACAAAATACAAATAGGAATTTGTAATTATTAATGCATAAATATTTTGAGTCGAATGTACTCAACGACCTTTATTTTTTCTTTGTAGTTGGTACTAATAAGCATAAAAAGATGTTTATATATCTACTAGACAAAACGTGACCCATTGGGTCACCCATTCAGCTCTGGATAGATAATTGAGATTAGGGAAAAGGGAATTAGCAAAGCGAATAAAATTGAATATATATAATATATATATATATATATTATATATATATATATATATATATTGAAAAGTTTATTGACAGTACTGAATTTAAAGAATACGCGTAAAAGCATATGCATGTTGATAAAAGAATGTTTTTCTTAAAAAAAAAGTGAGGGTACCCTTATTAGATTTAAAATCTAAAATAAAATTATCTTTTTTTTTCGTCAATGCTCATCAGAGAAAAGTACATTGATAAGTGGTGTTTTTGTTGTTTTTTTTTTTTGTTGTTGTGTTGTTGTAAACGGTGGAATAGTTATATATATATATATATATATATATATATATATATATATATATATATATACGGCCGGACGAAACCCTTAAAATCATTTCGTAAGCCAAGGAAGTAAATTTTGATCTCATTTAAGTTACAGGTTGCTGGTTGTGAAATTTAACATAGAAATACATTTCAAATTTTCCTCTCTCTCTCTCTCTCTCTCTCTCTCTCTCTCTCTCTCTCTCTCTCTCTCTCTCTACTCTCTAGAGAAACTAACATTATATAATGAGGAGGTAGTCAAGAGATACATAGAGGGGAAGAAAGAGATAGACACAGAGTAAAGTAAGAGATTGGTTGGTTTTTTACGTAATTGCAAATTACGACTAATTAGAACCAATTAAAACAGAATTTTTTCAAACATAATTCAATCCTAATAGTAAGGAATAATTTAGTATAATTTTCGTGTCATTAAACTAAACTTTAAAAAAGCCTTTAGGAAGCAAAAGTTGATTAACTTAGCTTTAGTATAATAATAGATACCTGCTTATAAATTCAGATTTCTTAGCAGTGCTACCCGGAGTTGCCCTGGATTTAAAGTTACAAATTAAACACTTATTTATATATCTCTTATCATAATAGATATTGTGTGTTTTTCTGTCTGTAACCGAAACTATATATTTCTACTCAAGTCACAATTCCCTTAGTTATTTACATCACATTCTCCATGATTTTATTATTATTTATTATATTTTATTATTATTTATTATCTATAGTTAGCGGAATGAGAACAGGATACCCCCATGGACTGAATAAATGGTTAGGTTCAAAGTTCCGTGATGGATCCAGATTACGACAAGAAGGTCCTTATCACGACAAAAGGTTCCGGGTCCGAGAAGGTTCCCGAGTCCGACAAGAAATACCTGAAAAAGACCGGAGGGCACATCGATCGAAACGTTGTACAAACAATAATGAAGATGAGGACAATAGTCCGAATAATACAAATAATACTAATTATCAAGCCACATCTAAAAAATTCAGAAAAATAGTGTAGATAACAATAAAGATGAGGACAATAGTCTGAATGATACAAATAATACTAATTATCAAGCCTTATCTCAAAAATTCAGAGAAATAGAAAAAATAATGTTTTTGAGGTTTGATATAATACCATTCCTCATTTTGTGAAGTGACAATATCTATGTGATTATATGACGATATTTTAAATACTATACGGCCAATAGTGTGGGCGTAACAAGGCTGTCGCTAAGCAACCAAGCCGCCTACAAGACTTAGTACAAAACTGCACGACACACGACCATTTTGTTGGTTTAAGAATTTGTATACAGTTAAATGGTTTTAAGTATTCCTATCTAACATTAATAATTAAATTCAATTATAATCACTTGATATCTTAATTATTGATATCAAATGTGTATAAATACAGATATATGATATCAAGTATCTTCCTTCCATCTTCTCTTTCTTTTCTTTCATTCTTTCTTATATGAAACCGGAGTCAGAAAAATTCCAATGATATTATATATATATATATATATATATATGGGAGAATATGTGCTTAATTGAAGTCATACCTAATTTGAAAATTAATTAGTTATAATTAAATGAATTAGGCGTGCATATCGGTTTAAATGTAAGGCGTAAAAAAATCGAGAAAAAGTCAATCTCTGTATCGATTTGTTTACGCCTTACATTTAAACCGATAAACTAATTAATTTTCAAATTAGGTATGACTTCAATTAAAGACATAATCTCCCACAAATTGTCGGTTATCGCCATCTCAAATACATTGTTTGTCCACTTCATATATATATATATATATATATATATATATATATGTATATTACATTGACATTTTTGTGACCCCCGTGTCATGTTTTTTACCCCTTTATCGGACAGAGTGGGCTAGTGATAACCACATGCTATATATATATATATATATATATATATATATATATATATATATATATATATATGAGAAGTAAATACACACGCGGTGTGTTTATGATATGGCTTTTTTTTAGCCGACAATATATATATATATGAGAAGTAAACAAACAGACGATGTTTGTGATATGGCTATTTTCAGCCGACAATATTTGGGAGAATATGTGCTTAATTGAAGTCGAACCTAATTTTATGAAAGTTAATTAATTAATAATTAATTAATTAGGCGGGATTACCTATTAAATTTGAGGCTAAACAAATCGAGAAAAATCAATCTCTGTATGTACATTTCGGCCTATTAGGCCTCATCAGCAGAGCTATAGATACATCTGTTTGTTTACTTCTCGTAAGTTCGTGTAGAGGTCACTTAAGAGGATATAAATACCTACTCCTTAACAAAACGAAGAATTGCTATTGACAGTCAGCTTGACAATCAGTTTCGAATCGCACCGGGGCGGTCTTTGTATATATAGCTCTGCTGATGAGGCTAATAGGCCGAAATGTACATACAGAGATTTTTCTCGATTTGTTACCTCAAATTTAATAGGTAATCCCGCCTAATTAATTAATTATTAATTAATTAACTTTCATAAAATTAGGTTCGACTTCAATTAAGCACATATTCTCCCAAATATTGTCGGCTGAAATAGCCATATCACAAATATATATATATATATATATATATATATATAATATATATAAGTTAAGAGAAAGGAAATGAATCCGACTGTATGAGTATAGATAAAAGGATATGAAAACAACACAATATGCTGTTAAAGTGAAAACATTTTATAACATATTCATAACTAATATTGAACAATATTTCGATTTAATAAAAATAATCTTCAGAGCATGTCTTTTACTCCGGACTCATCAAGAGAGGAGACGAAAATAATATGAATTCAAAACGAAAACATTGATGTTGCAAAAAAGTTAAGCGGTAGTTTCAAATATAAGCACATCCGCTACGCGTTTCTCGGTCAGCGACAGTCATGTATATCTTAGTGTAACAGTTTTTGAAAAAGAAGACATATTTCAAATTCGACAATAGACAAATTCTCTTTTTCAAACAGGATGAGTATATATATATATATATATATATATATATATATATATATATATATATATATATATATATATGTGTGTGTGTGTGTGTGTGTGTGTGTGTGTGTGTGTACGTATGTGTTAAATATTATGATAGTGATAATATACTTCCGTTAGGATAGCGTAGACGCTGAGTCAATGGCGCCTGCTAACTATCAGTTTCTCGCCCATGCGATCACTACTTAATGATTTAGATGAAATCTATGAATGAATCATTTAGACATGATCTGAATGAGATCTATTACCCATATATGGGACCATATAAGTACTACCCCCCAACCAGGTTACAGTGGACCTGATAGTATTGCCAACAAACTGGTGATTACACACTCACCAGTGCTCCAAACCCTGTCGGCTGGGGCTTTAGAATATACACCGGCTGCACTTCTGTAAAGGGGTAAGACCCCCTCAATGGGGCCAAATGTCGGCCGTAGGTGGCGACCCATGATGCTTAAGGAAAGAATCCTGATGGATGAGCAATCCATGATATGTAACATTCCACTTTGGTCCTTACTTGGGCTAGGCGGTCGGTCGGTCGGAGAGGTCCCCACCGATCAATCGGCTGGTCACGTCAATTCCTAGCACCTATATAATTGTCCCAACTCTATTGCTCTTATGGCAAGCCCCAACCCGTTTTATCATATATGTGCTAGGAGGCGGCGGCTGAGGGTTTTCATATCCTTGGAATGATGTTAAAATCTATCTGATGGTGAGGTTCGACTTCTGGAGGTTTGGGGAATGTGGAACACCCTTTCATCACCATTGCCCACAGATCCACTCTGACCCGGAGTAGTAGTACCTGTTAGGATCCCATCTATGGGTTAAATAGAAAAATGTGTTTATAAACAAACTGAGTATCCAGTAAAAATAAATTTATTTCAAAACTTTGTCGGCATTAACTCTTAATGTCCTATATCGCCTCATTCCACCCGTCCGAAGTCACATTCATTTTTCTAATCTACCCCAAATGAAAGCCTTTGTTTAAATGTAATATTAAACATATCTAGAAGTCTTTAATTCAAGGGAAATAACTCGGGTAACTTTAAATGAAAATACCATTTTTAGCCATTTATTGATAAACCCTTATAGGAATGGAGCTCTGGACTTTTAAATTCTCAACAGGATGTTAAGTTAAATGACCCACTGAGGTTGATATGCCGTAAAACAAAACAAATCCAATGCTCCATAAAAGGAATCTCCCTACCGGAAGCAGAGTAGTGTCATATCCAAGACGTCCCTTATTTTTGGGGTGGGGGTGAGTTCTACCCCCAAACAGGGGGTACAGTTAGCATCTTCTAACGCCGCTGATACTGCCATGTTTTTCGGTACGTTAGTGATTTAATCTAGATGAGGTGCCATAGACACATCCTTGTGTGAAAAGGAGATTTTTTTAAACGATTAATAAAATATAATGGACTTCAACGTAGGGAGACTAGAAGATCATATACGCAGTGTTATCTGCCGATGAGTCCTAGACATGTCCAGACACGCTGACCAAACCACATACGACTCTCTCACCCCTTCGATATCTCTGTGTGACCAATACCGCTCTATCCTATTCAACCAGCGCCTTCTAAGATATAAGATATTTCTTTCGGTGGTCTCGATTCAACCCTCTCCGTGTCTACATCTTCGGCTACTTGTCCCTTTTAACAACTAGTCTTAATCAGCAAACCCCGGGGTCAACGGCCCAGTGAGGTTTAATGGGTTTAAAGAAGTGATGCTATCGAGTTTATCTCGTAGAGCAATAAGCGGGGCAGGGTTTCATAAAGAAACGCCCCCCCCCCTACACCGGAGAATGACCGACAGATTTGACGATCTTATAAAGTTTAGGCTACAATAGTCGTCACGTGTCAAATTTGCACTTAGTGACAACTGTATTTAGCAGCGTTTGACCGTGCGCGCGGGGGGGGGGGGCACTTAGTAAAAGTGGTCAACTTTGAGGTCAACTGAAGTCTATGTCATCAATTTACTTTTATTCTTTTAACACTATATCAAATTAATTGATATTGATATCGTAGGAGGTGGGGGTGGGGAGATCTCAACGTAGTTTTCACTAACGAGGAGAGAATTCGGTAATTTATGAGGAAGTGCGTCCCGGTCTCCCGCTTCAAAAACCGCTACCCGGTGACTATAAAAAAAACAACCGTCGTAATTCTTGTTTATTTATCGTAATTTGTCGTAATTCTTGTTTAGATATGAAGATGGATATATTGTTTGGAATAGACTGACATAGATAGATAGATAAACAAACAAAATAATATAGATAGACACGAACAAAAGGAGATAGATAGAGAGATATTTTCGACAAGTAAATGTATTTGGGGGGGGGGTCGCTTCTTTTTTTGTCGTAATTCTTGTTTATTTAAACTAAAAACAAGACATTAAACAAACATGAATAAAAAAAATCTTAGTGTTTAAAGTAATATAGATAAATATGAACAAATTGAGATAGATAGATAGATAGATGGATAGTTTTGAATAGACTGAGCTGGGTTGTTATTTTAATAGTCACCGGGCAGCAACTCTTGAGGCAGGAGACCGGGACGCACTTCCTCATAAATTACCGATAATTCTTTTTGGTTTTAATTTAGTTTAAGTTATGTTTAAATATATTTTACTTATTTGTTTAGAAATTAAAGAAAAAATATTTAGTCCACATTTAACGGTTTATCCAGGTCGTAATATCAACAATTCATTTCTAAGATTAGAATTCACTAACGAGAAGAGAATCCCTTTTGATTTGAATGAAGGCTAAGTTATGTTTAAATATAATATTTTATTTGTTCTTATACATTAAAGAAAAATATTTAGTTAATATTTAACTGTTTATATAGGTTGTGACATCAGCAATTCATTTCTAAGATTGTTTATGTAATAAAATAACAAATTGAGATTTAATTATAAAATGGATTTCTTCGAGAACCAAACGAATACCCTTCATCAGGCATCTGCCATATTCTGAATGTCTTGCTGCCCTGGGAATGGATTCGTTGAAACTTCGGCGTCTGGCAACTGACCTGGTAAACGCTCATAAGGTCATTAATCATCTTAACAACAGCAACCTTGAGCACCTTTTTGATTTCCATGTTTCTAACACATGTGGGCGTGCCTACAAAGTCAGAAAACAGCACTTGACTTTCGGAAACATTTTTTCACGCTCAGTTGCCGAGGCATGGAATAAGCTGCCTGCGTCCGATGTGGGCTGCCGAAACACTGCATCTTTCAAAGCCTCCATGCTTCCTGTAGTCCACCAACACTATACCCCATCCACACACATAGGCAGCACCCGCACACATACATGTATATTATTACTGGATGCTGTTCATGTTCCTGACACTAATACATTGTTCTATGTACTAGACATGTGACTTTAATGAGTTGTGGTGCACCTGAGTACTGTACACAATAAATTTCATTATTATTATTATTATTATTATTATTATTATTATTATTATTATAGAATCAAATTCTGAATTCTTACATTTTTGAAAAAAAAAACAAAAAAACAAACAAAACAAACAAAAAACTTGTATTAAAAAAACAACAAACTTTGTGACTTACTGTCATATATTAAAATATCACTGCCGACAATCAAGTTGGAACACTTACCCTAACTCGACTCAGTCGGGGGTCCAGTGTGCCTCGGCCACTGGATCAGGGTAAGTTAAAATTAATAGCGTCGATCCCAGGGGGCTATCCCCCCAGGCAATACCTGCCCCCTTGGGGGGTAGGGCTGGATTTATTGCCCAGCGTCTGATGCGCCCCCCTTGAGGGGGAATGCCGAAGGGATCGACGCAATTTTTGTTCTTTTCCACCCATGAGCTTCGGCTTGTGGGTGGCCCCACGTTAAAACGTATAGCTCTTAAGTAGACACGTCAAACGTTGTAATAATGAAATTATCATAATGTCGTATATCCACAGGTCCTGTTAGTAGAGAGATTTAAATCAAGATTATTATACTTTTTACATACTGAACTATTTAGCAATAGCTCTTAAGTAAACATATCAAACGTTGAAATAGTTGAATTATCATACTCTGTTATATCCACAGGTCATGCTAGTGAATGATATCTCTTAGGTGGGTGATCATTTAAACAACACCAGATACTGCACGAAACTTGATATCAAAATGACGTACCCCCCGCTCCTCAAAAACCTATCAACCAACAAAATCGTCTACTTGATTCGTCATTAGATAACCCGAAAAGGGTTGATATGCCATAAAACAAACAAAGCAAGCAAGCAACCTACGAACCACTATAAAAAATAAAGGATGTTTTGAGAATGTACCAGAATTATGAAGAACAAAGTGTTTTTGATTTTACACGTCTTTATTTGTCTTCTGTACCCTTGAGTCTTTGATACAGTCGATGTCAATTTACCTTAAACTAAAAATATAACAAAACAAAGGATATAACAAATGCATGAATAAACCAGTTAACAAAAGAGAAGATTTCTATTACAATACGACTTACCAACTTTTACTTCCTCCAAGGCTGGTAGGGTAATGAGGTATTTGCCTCATACCACTTGTATGGGCTGGGCAAAAGGCCTCGTTTTAATGTGGGCCCACCCACAAGCCGAAGCTCATGGGTGGGAAAGAACAAAAATTGCGTCGATCCCTTCGGTATTCCTCCTCAAGGGGGCGCCTCAGGCACTGGGCAATAAACCCAGCCCTGCCCCTTTAAGTCAAGGGGGAGGGTGTTGCCTGGGGAGATAGCCCCCTGTGATCGACGCTATTAATTCAAACACACCGGTCCAGTGGCCGAAGCACACCGGGCCCCCGTCCCGAAGGCCGGGTTAGTTGTGGAATGAGGTATTTGCCTCATACCCCACTTGTATGGGCTGGGCACAAGGCCTCGTTTTAATGTGGGCCCACTCATAAGCCGAGGCTCATGGGAGGGAAAGAACAAAAATTGCATTCCCCCTCAAGGGGGTGCCCCAGGCACTGGGCAATAAACCCAGCCCTGCCCCCAAGGGGACAGGTAATACCTGGGGGGATAGCCCCCTGGGATCGACGCTATTAATTCAAACACACCGATCCAGTGGCGGAAGCACACCGGACCCCGTCCCGAAGGACGGGCTGGTCGTGTGGTGTGTATTTTCCCAGTACCCCACTCGTACCAGGTCAGGCACAAAGGCCCTATTAACGTGGGATCCACCCACAAGCCGAGACTCATGGGATGGCGGGTGAAAAATTGCGTGTATCCCGTCGGCATTTCCCCTCAAGGGGGGCGCCTCAGGCACTGGGCAATAAACCCAGCACTGCCCCTTTAAATCAAAGGGGCAGCTGTTGCCTGGGGGATGGCCCCTGGGATCGACGCTATTATTATAACTCAATCGGTCCAGCGGCCGAAGCTCACTGGACCCCCGACCCGAAGGACGGGCTGGTCGTGTAGTGGCATCAAGGTCTTTTTTTTTTCATAGCACATCGCATGCAAGTGACCCAGTATACGAAAAACTATGCTGCAATTCTGCTTTACTCGCAGAAGGCCGCGAGTTCGATCCTCGCCGAAACCGCCAACCATGCTGCAACAGGGAAAAACATGTTATCTTTATTTCCTTTTGAAAAAACTGTCTTTCCTTCAATCAGGATCAAGTGACAACCTCTCTTTTTGAAAATCGTCTTCTTTAAGACTCCCTACCCATTCCCCGCACACCCTGTAACTTTATACTTATCCATCGACATGTCACGGTGTATTTATGAATTTGAGCTGTGATCAATTCTTTTTAGGCCGAAGACTTTCAAAACAAAACAAAAAAAAAAAAATTGTTTACTATTTGAATATTCTATTAGAGGGTTTTCTAGATTTAATCGAAGACACTACAGGCGACATTGTCTGCGAGATCCAGTTGATAAAACCCGACAAACTGCTTATCACGTGATTGCTTTTCTCTTTTTTTTCTATCAGTCTTTGATTGATCTGATATCCCCCTCTCTCTCTCTGTCCTTCTCTCTCTCTCTCTGCCTGTTTGTCCTTCTCTCTCTCTCTTTCTCTCTCACTCTGTCCTTCTCTATCTGTCCTTCTCTCTCTTTCTCTCTCTGCCATTCTCTGTCCCTCTCTCTCTCTCTCTCTCTCTCTCTTCTATCTATCTATTTATGCCATTCTCTCTCTCTCTCTATCTATCTGTGCTTCTCTTTCTCTCTCTCTCTCTCTCTCTCTCTCTATCTATCTATCTATCTATCTGTGCCATTCTCTCCCTCTCTCTGCTCTCTCTCTCTCTCTGCCCTTATATATATATATATATATATATATATATATATATATATAATATATATGTCCTTATCTTTCTCTCTCTGCCCTTCTCCCCCCTCTTTCTCTCTGTCCACCTCACTCTGCCCTTATATCTCTCTATTTCTCTCTCTCTCTCCCCTCTCTTCTCTGCTCTTATCTCTCTCTCTCTCTCTCTGTCCTTCTTTCTCTTCCTATTCTCTATCTCTCTCTGACCTCCTCTCTCTCCTTCCCTTCCCCTCTATCCTCCCCTCTCTCCCTCTCCTCTCTCTCTCTCTTCTCTCTCTCTCTCTCTCTCTCTCTCTCTCTCTTCTTATCTCTCTTTGTCTCTCTGTTCGTTTTGTAAACAACATTTCTTCGGCAGATAATTCGTATTGTGCTGGGCGATGGATGGCACAGTTAAGTGTAAGCTTCTTTTTTGAGATCCAAAAGAGCGAAACAAACAAAGGGGGTGGGTGGGGGGGGTGTGGTACCTTGTTAGCACTGACAAAAATCAACATGTAAACAAATAGGACTTCAAACCAACCACCAGTATAAAGGGGGGGGGGATAGTAAAAATAAAATAAAAGAAAGAAAGGAAGAAAGAAAGAAAGAATGAAAGAAAGAAATGGTTTAAGAAAAAAGTGATAATGTAAGGAAGGAAAGAGAGAAAGAAAGAAAGACTATGATAAAGAATCCAGAAAGAAAGAAAGAAAGAAAGAAGAAAGAAAGAAAGAAAGAAAGAAATGGTTTAGAAAAAAGAGTGATAATAGGAAGGAAAGAGAGAAAGAAGAAAGACTATGATAAAGAATCCAGAAAGAAAGAAAGAATGAAAGAAAGAAAAGAAGGAAGGAAGGAAGGAAGGAAGGAAGGAGAAAAAAAGAAAGACAATAAGATAGAATGTAGAAAGAAAGAAAGAAAGAAAGAAAGAAATAGTTTAGGAAAAAGAGTGATAATGTAAGGAAGGAAAGAGAGAGAGAAAGAAAGACTATGATAAAGAATCCAGAAAGAAAGAAAGAATGAAAGAAAGAAAAGAAGGAAGGAAGAATGAAATGGTTTAGGAAAAAGAGAGACAATTTAAGGGAAAGAAAGGAAGACAAGAGAGAAAGAAAGAAAGAAAAAAAAAGAAAGACTAGGAGATAGAAAAACTAGAAAGAAAGAAAGAAGAAAAGGTTTATGAAAAAGAGTGATAATTAAGGGAAAGAAATGAAGGAAAGAGAGAGAAAGAAAAAGAGAAAGAAAGAAAGAATGAAAGAAATAAAGAAAAAAAGAAAGACTATAATAAAAAAATGTCGAAAGAAAAAAGAAAAAAGTCATTAAAGAAAAACAGTAATATGTAAGGGAAAGAAAGAAGGAAAGACTATGATAAAGAATGCAGAAAGAAAGGAGAGAAAGAAAAAAGAAAGATTAGAAGATAGAAAGACTAGAAGATAGAAAGAAAGAAAGAAAGAAAGGGTTTAGGAAAAAGAACGATAATTCCAGGGAAAGAAAGAAAGGAAAAGAAAGAAAGAAAGGCTATAATAAAGAATGCAGAAATAAAGAAAGAAAGTGATAAGAAGATAAGGAAAGGGAAGAAGGAAAAAAAAGAAAGAAAGAAAAAAGAAAGAAAGTGATAAGAAGATAAGGAAAGGGAAGAAAGGAAAGAAAGAAAGAAAAAAAAGAAAAAAAGTGATAAGAAAGATAAGGAAGGGAAGAAGGAAAGAAGAAAGGAAAAAAGAAAGAAAAGAAAGAAAAAAAAAGAAAAAAGAAAGAAAGAAAGAAAGATAAGAAAGAAAGAAAGAAAGAAAGAAAGAAAGAAAGAAAGAAAGAAAAAGAAAGGAAAAAAAAGAAAGAAAAAAAGAAAGAAGTGAGAAGATAAGAAGAAAGGAAAGGGAAAGAAAGAAAGAAGAAGAAAGAAAAAAGGAAAAAGAAAGAAAAAAGAAAGAAAGAAAGAAGTGATAAGAAGATAAGGAAAGAAAAGAAAGAAAGAAGAAGAAAAAGAAAGAAGAAAAAAAGAAAGAAAAAAGAAAAAGAAAAAAAAAGAAAGAAGTGATAAGAAGATAAGGAAAGGGAAGAAGGAAAGAAAGAAAGAAGAAAGAAAGAAAGGAAAAATAGAAAGAAAAAAAAGAAAAAGAATAAAAAAAAGAAGTCAATCAAGTACTTCTAAGATTCTAGATTAGTATCTACTATGGCAGATTTTTTTAAAAAGTCAGTGTCCCCTAAAAAGACATTTTCATTTTTGTTTTGTCATTTCTTCCTTCCACTAGACCCCCTTTTCCAGCTTTAACTTACTCGATACGCATCAGACAAACCATCTCTCGCTTTGTTAGCGTGCGCATGCGTGTCTAAACCCATTTTTTTATGTCGTCTGTTTTTTTTTTTTATTTATTTGTTTAGAATATTCCAGCTGATTTCAACAATACTGTTGTCTGGATGGTCTTAATTCTTCCTCTGATTTCCAGTTCCTCAAGTCTTTTTTCTAAGCTTTTCCTAACCGTTCCTAGTGCCCCATCTACTATTGGTAACACTTTCACCCTCATATTCCACAGCCTTTTCAATTCTCTTGCGAGGTCTAGGTATTTGAATGTCCTTTCGTTTTCTTTCATCTTCACCCTGTGATCTGCTGGATTGCAAAATCTACCAGTGGACAAAATTCTCTTTTTTCTTTTTGATCAATACTAGGTCCGGTCTTTTTGACTGGCATAAGGTGATCCTAGCTGCTGTGTTCTTTTGTCCTTTATTATAAGATATAGAGGCCGGTTTAGCTCAGTCGGTAGAGTGTTCGGCTAGGAATCTCAAGGTTCTTGGTTCGATACTGGCCCCCGCCAACTCAGCGTATGAGTAGCACAGGAATCTGTGCGGTAATTAAGGAGCTGATGGTTGGTGTGGCGCTCCACCTCAGATGCTCAAATAATCTCCTTGGTCTAGCGCTAGTGAAAAGGGGATAGACTCCCTCGCTGTCTGGCCGATACCGACATTAGGCCGCCCCGACTTTACTTTACCTTTCACACCAGTTCTTTTATCAATTAATGGAGAAAATACAAAAAATAGTAGCTGAAAACTTGCTCTATCCAGCCCTTACCAACGCCTATTTTATTTATTTATTTATTTATTGTGTGTATTTCTTTTTTTCTTCATTTTTTAGTTTTTCTTTACCGTGTGTTCAATCTGATGCCCGCCCTGTCGGCTGGGGCGTTAGAATGCACCGACTGCACCTCTGCAGAGGGGTAAGACTCCCCCAATGGGGCCACCTGTTGGCCGTGGGTGCCGACCTGTGATGCTTAAGGATAGAGCCCAGGTGGATGAGCAGTTCATGACATGCAATACTCCACTTTGGCCCTATCTTGGGCTAGACGGGCGGTCGGAGAGGCCCCCTCCGATCAATCGGCTGGTCACGTCAAGCCCTAGCACCTATATGATTTCCCAACCCTATTGCCCTTATGACAAGCCCCAACCCCTTTTTATCATATGGATGCTAGAAGGCGGTGGCTGCGGGTCTACATGTCCTGGGAATGACGTTAAACTCTATCTGATGGTGAGGTTCCAGTTTTGGAGGTTTGGGGTATGTGGAGCACCCCTTCATCACCATTGCTCCCTGGTCCACTCTGACCTGGAGTGGTAGTACCTGTTAGGGTCCCATCTATGGGTTAAATAGAAAAACTTGAGTTGATAAACAATTGTATTATCCATTAAGAATTGACTTATTTCAAAACTTTATCGGCATTAAATGACCCACTGAGGTTGATATGCCGTAAAACAAAACAAACCAAACCAAATCAACCTGATGCTACCTGGTGTGTCAGATACAACCCCGAGATAGTGAACTGTGGGTTGTATTTCAAGATGGCCGCCGAATCTTTTTTGTCCCTCTCTCATTCTTTACCTATCTCCTTTTCTTTTCTTTTTGTTTTTGTAAATCTAATTTATTTATTTATTTTTGAACTTGACCTTTGACCTTTATCCGGGCGTTCTGAGTTGTTTCATTGAAAAGGACTTGTGTCGGCCGACACGCCTCCGAGATGTCGCTTGCTAGCCCCACGTCACCCTATTATAGCGGCGACTATGTAACTAAAACCCTTACTGATTGGTATCTTTTTCTTCTAAGGATTTTCTATTTAAGTTTACAAGATTTTTTCGTTTGTGAACGACGACGACGACGACGGTCGCCGGGGCCTCCATCTTATTGTTTACCACATAGTTGATTAATACCATTTTGCGGCAAAAAAAAACCCCAAAAAAAACTTTCGAAAAAAATGTACACTACATTAGCAATAACAAAAGTATTTATAAACGTGCGTACGCTGACACACACACACACAACACACACACACACACACACACACACACACACACACACACACACACTTATACAAGGATGTTTACAAATCCCTAAGAGAGATCAATGTATGATGATTAATAAATTAATTATATACAGAGCAATATTTATATTTATAATAGCCAAATAACAGTGTGTGCCAGCGTAAGCACATTTATACTTTTGTCATTGTTAATGTAGTGAATATTTTTTCGAAAGGTTTTTTTTTTTTTGTTTTTGTTTGGTTTGGTTTTACGGCATATCAACCTCAGTTGGTCATTTAATGCCGATAAAAGTTTTGAAATAAATTCATTCTTAATGGATAATACAATTTTGTTTATAAACTCATGTTTTTCTATTTAACCCATAAATGGGACCCTAACTGGTACTACCACTCCGGGTCAGAGTGGACCAGGGACCAATGATGATGAAGGGGTGCTCCACATTCCCCAAACCTCAAAAACTGGAACTTCACCATCAGATAGAGTTTAACGTCATTCCCAGGACATGTAGACCCGCAGCCACCGCCTTCTAGCACCCATATGATAAAAAGGGGTTGGGGCTTGCCATAAGGGCAGTAGGGTTGAGAAAATCATATAGGTGCTAGGGCTTGACATGACTAGCCGATTGATCGAAGGGGTCTCTCCGACCGCCCGTCTAGCCCAAGATAGGGCCAAAGTGGAGTATTGCATGTCATGAACTGCTCATCCACCTGGGCTCCATCCTTAAGCATCACGGGTCGCCACCCACGGCCAACAGGTGGCCCCATTGGGGGAGTCTTACCCCTCTGCAGAGGTGCAGTCGGTGCATTCTAACGCCCCACCGACAGGGCGGAAATATCTTTGTATCAGAATTAATAAATGAACACCGGATTGTTAACTCTTATTCGGTTACTTTTTCTTTGCGACTCTTTTTTTCTCTTCTTCTTCTGATCTGTTGAGTCCCCCCCATATATATATATATATATATATATATATATATATATATATATATATATATAGTAGGAAGCGCGTGGTGTAATGGTTAGTCATGGGAAATGGACTCCTCGCCCCGAGTTCAAATCCTGGACATGGTAATTGCATTTCATTTAGCGCTAATATCATTGAGAAAGGTATGAATCCTACTCTCCCTCCAGCTATGGGTAAATAGAAGGGCAGACTGGGCTCTTTAACGTTGGTTAGGCAACCGGTCGAGGAGAAGGAAAACTCTGAATTCAAACCTACTGAACTCCGCTTAAGAAATTGACCTTGTGTCGCATCCTGCTCGTGCGGAGGGGTTGGTAAATATATATATATATATATATATATATATATGAAAACCTTGATTTTTCAAAAATAAATTTATTTCGGTTACCTTTGGCTCTTTAAGTTTCTCTCTCTCTCTCTCTCTCTCTATATATATATATATATATATATATATATATATATATATACATATATATATATATATATATATATATATATATATATATATACTAGACAAAGTACCCGGTACATGAACAGACTAAAAACATTTTTAGAAAACCCAGCGAGTGAGTGAGAAAGGGAAAAAACACGAGTAAGATTCAATAAGAGGAAAAGATTGCTGATAATGAGTTTGATTCTCACCGTGTGCACGATTTTTAACTTTGGACTAGTCTTAACTAATATGAGTTAATACAACTTGAATTTAATGCCAATCTAACCTTGGAGTGTATCATTTACAAGGTTTTTGATAATGAGTTTGATTCTCACTGAGTGCACGACTTTTAAGTTCCGGAGCAAAGTTAATACAAACAACTTGAATTTAATACGAATCTAACCTTGGAGTGTATTATTTACAAGATTTCTGATAAGTGATATATATATATATATATATATATATATATATATATATATATATATATATATATATATAAATTTTTTGCGGTTAAACAATCCCACACGTTAGAGTCAAGTGGAAGGCTTAGATTTCGTATGTTAGAATCAAGTTTAAATTTCAAGCTATGAAACTTCTCCGGATCATATTACCATAGAAGTAATTTTTTTAGATGTCACCCTCGCGTTCGTTTATTTAAAAGGGGTGGGACGAAAACTGGGTGGGTATCCGATCTCGCATTTGCCGTCATCTCGAGGGAAAGATTTTTTGTGTATTGTAACGAACAGTAAGCCTCTTGTATGAAAATCGTTTCTAATACATTTTTATAATGATAATAATATTTTCCAAAGCATTTTTATAGTAAAAACCACTTCCAATACTTTTTTAATAGTAAAAATCATTGTCCAATACATTTTCATAGTAAAAATCATTGTCCAATACATTTTCATAGTAAAAATCATTGTCCAATGCATTTTCATAGTAAAAATCATTGTCCAATGCATTTTCATAGTAAAACTCATTCTCCAATGCATTTTCATAATAAAAATCATTGTCCAATGTATTTTTATAGTAAAAATCATTGTCCAATATATTTTTATAGTAAAAATCATTGTCCAATGCATTTTTAAAGTACAAATCATTGTCCAATGCATTTTTATAGTAAAAATCATTGTCCAATGCATTTTCATAGTAAAAATCATTGTCCAATGCATTTTCATAGTAAAAATCATAGTCCAATGCATTTTCATAGTAAAAATCATTGTCCAATGCATTTTCATAGTAAAAATCATTGTCCAATGCATATTTATAGTAAAAATCATTGTCTAATGCATTTTCATAGTAAAAAAATCCGATAGATCAGTGAAGTTAAGCAGCGATGAGCATGTTCAATACTTAGATGGGTGACCATTTAACCAACAACAGGTACTTTAAATAATGACTTGGTTTAATATTTAACGACCCGAAAAGGGTTGATGAAACAAAAGAGTCAACCATCGAATAGTGCAACATGTAACCCTGCGCTGCTCGTAGCATGGTTGAGTTGTTGGCGACTAAACTAGGTTCCTTACCGGGCGTACAAATGAAGAGGGTGGCTAGGCACCCAGCAGGATGAAAAATGAGACTTGTCAAATGACAATTGAACCATCTTGTGTGAGGTTAACGGTCATCTGTCACACGTGTGCTGGGACGCGCGATAGGGGCAGGACGTTGCGTTGATAGTCGACCTGCTCATTCACTGCGACTGACCCTCCACCATCTGTCCGATATTTCATCTAGTCGCTGCATCCAGGGTGTGATGTTGAGAGCAGGCGTCTCGGCGTGGGCAACCCTTTATTCGCTGACACATGACACAGCTGTTCGATCAGATTGGTAGGTTGGTTGGTTGGTTGGATTTTACGGCATGTCAACCCTTCATGGGTTATTTTATGCCCAAGACATTTTTGTTTTATTCATCACAGGTATTTAATAATTTTTTTTTTAAAACCGCATACATTTTAAAACAACTTGTTCTCATCTTTATTGGTATCTACACAACGTTTCTGCTGATGCGCCGAATTTGGGGACCTTCTCGAACTCAGGTGTAGTCACCGACTGGTTACACACAGACAGACAGAAATTGTCATTTTTGTAGTAGATTATTACAATCTTTATTAGGGTCCGTTTAGCTCAGTCGGTAGAGCGTCCGAATAGGGACCACAAGGTCCCGAGTTCGATGCCAGCCCTCGCCAACTTTTGAGCGTATGAGTAGAAGTGCGGTGAAGTGAGTACCTGACACCAAAACAATCTCCTTGGTCTAGCGCTAGTAAAAAGAGGATAGACTCCCTCGCTGGCTGGCTGATACCGACTTTAGGTCACCCCGATTTTACTTATTACAATCTTTAGATGTGGAAGAAAAAGGGACGGAAAAGTTAACTTAGTTTAGCACGAAGCCAGATATATGAGCCACCCGGTGAGAAGCGAAATCACTGACAATGGTCCGCTAGCCTAGATTACTAACCTATTGATGTGGACTAGCCTAGCTTACCTTTCGTAGAGAGTAAATAAGCTGCTCCAAAACTATTTGTACACCGCTGTTTTAGAACATCTGGGGATTCCTGAGCCTGTTCCAGAGCGCTTCGGCCTCTGAAGTGGCTAGGTAAAAAAATTAACAGCGTCGATCCCAGGCAATACCTGCCCCCTTGATTTAAAGGGGCAGGGCTGGGTTTATTGCCCAGCGCATAAGGCGCCTCCCTTGAGGAGAAAAACCGACGGGATCGACACAATCTTTGTGCCTACCACCCATGAGCTTCGGCTTGTGGGTGGGCCCACATAAAAATGCCCTTGTGTCATGCACTCATAAGTGGGATGAGAGGCAAATATTGCTGAGACTGCGAAGATTACGGAACCATAACGCGAACCGTCTACCACGATATTTTTAACACTTTGTTGCGAATTACTCTAGGTCTGGCGCAAACTGTATTTGGAAGGACTAGTATATTATATATTATATATACCAGCAAATATATGCACCCTCCGGGTGCAAGTATTTAAGTTTTAATGTAATAAAATATTAGTATTAGATTAAATCAGAAAGGCTAATGAAACTAAAAGAGATAAAAAAGAAAAAGGAGGGGGTATAATCGAAAATAGAAATGAAACTTAGCTCTTCCACCACTTCCGTTTTTCATTGCTGAAATTTTCCTTATTTAACTATTTAGTAAAATAGGGAATAAATATAAAAATGACAGTTATTTTTCTTGTTAATGAATTTCTTTTAGGATTCATTGAAGAGATTTTTGCTTATATTCATTAAAATAAAACCAAACAGTTAGAAATCAATAATACAAACACATTTTTTAAAATCAGTTTTTTAATATCAATATGCAAATTAGCTTTCGTTTCCACTGCAAACTGCTATTTTTTGTATATATAAATACAATTGCATGTTATTTGTATGTAGATATGGACAACACTAATAATAAAGGTGAAGCAATTTTATTAATAATTGAGGTTTAAATAAAAATAAATCCTGTAGAAGGTGACGTAAATAACTAAGGGAATTGTTACTTGAATAGTAATATAGTTTCGGTTACAGACAGAAAAACACACATCTCCATTATATTAAGATATATATAGTATATTATATAGAATATTGTATGATCCGGTATACAACACCTGTTATACCAGGTGAGGTGACTATACTTATTGTCGTAGGTTCAACTCGGTAGCACACCTTGTCACAATAACCAGGGCCGGGTTAGCTCAGTCGGTAGAGCGTTCGGCTAGAAGCCATAAGGTTCCTACTTCGATACCGGCCTTTGCCAACTCAGCGTATGAGTAGCACAGGGATCTGTGCGGTAAAGTAAGGAGCTGATGGTAGGTGTGGTGCTCCACCCAGATGCTAAAAATAATCTCCTTGGTCTAGCGTTAGTGAAAAAGGGATAGACTCCCTCGCTGTATGGCTCATACCGACATTAGGCCGCCCGACGACTTTACTTTACTTACTATTAGTATACAAATACAAAAAGACTGAAACACACGTATGTATATATACATCTCTATTAATAATGGAGATTCGCTTCCGGTTTTTGTCTGTAACAAAAACTACGTCATTGCTTACGTCACACTGCCTAAAATCGTCATAACAGAATAAATACACTCAAAATTTGAGCATGCAATGTTAGACAGTCCTCATTGTTTTTTAAACAAGTTTTAATAAATACATACCTGATATTATCTATGTATATATAGTTTTTTTATTTTAATATATATTAAAGTTATCAGAACTAAATTTTCCATTTCAATTTTTTTATTTTTTACTCCTTTAATAAATTTATTTTATTTTTTACTCCTTTAATAAATTTGATGATTTTACTTTACTTATGATACAAACTCTCTGATATTAAATTTTCAACTCCCATCCCCTCAGGCAATATTTATTTTACGCCGCCCACAAGGCGTTTTTTTATTTTGCTAGTACATATGAATATATTTTGGCAGCATTTTTTCTTTTATGCATGTTTTGTTGAACTCAACGGACACTACTTGTCAAACGAGTTTTTTTTCAATCCTTTCTAATTGTCTTTCTAATTGTTAAACAAGGTCAACTTCGAAACCAGCCAATAATTTCCCGCTAATTCTCCTCTCACCATTCCCCATAACATTCTTATAAACTTATGAGTCCCATCCTCCTACTTATTCTTACTGCAACTGTTTGTTTAAAAAGAAACAATGGAAACATCTCACCAGTTCCACACCTGATGATGGCACTATTTAGAGCAGAAAGTGCTCATGTTAGAACCTTTGGTGGATTCATACACCAATTCCACGCTGGTATAAAAAGATGGCCAGACAATTAGAAAGGATTGAAAAAAACTCGTCAGACAAGAATTGTCCGTTGAGTTCAACAAAACAAACATACATATAAACACGTACATGTACACATGTCTAAACACAAATTTCCTTTTATCGTTAAATACTATTTAAAATCATTATATATAAATCATTATATATATGAACCACCCAGTGAGAAGCGAAATCACTGACAATGGTCCACTAGCCTAGATTGCTAACCTATTATTATAAATTGGGTTGGTTATTTTGGTAATCGATAAGGAAGGACATTGCAGTAAGAGAAATGATGCGAGGAGAAGATTGTTTTATTTTTATTTTTCAAAAGAAAGGGAAAAAAAATTAAATTCAAATTTTGTCTAGCTTTCTGTAGTATATCTTGCAAATCAGTTTATATATATATATATATATATATATATATATATATATATATATATATATATATCCAATCTTTTTACATTATTGCATTCACTTTCATATTGAATAGTCCGAACTAATTTTAAACTTTTAAACAATGGTCCAAAACATCATCATATTTATGCATGATCTGATTGTTTGGTTTGTTTTTTTTACGGCATATCAACCTCAGTGGGTCATTTAATGCCGATAAAGTTTGGAATAAATCAATTCTTAATGGATAATACAATTTTTTATAAATACATTTTTCTATTTAACCCATAGATGGGACCTTAACAGGTCCTACCACTCCGGGTTAGAGTGGACCAGGGAGCAATGGTGATGAAGGGGTGCTCCACATTCCCCAAACATCTAAAACTGGAACCTCACCATCAGATAGAGTTTAACGTCATTCCCAGGGCATGTAGACCCTCAGTCACCGCCTTCTAGCAGCCATATGATAAAAAGGGGTTGGGGCTTGCCATAAGGGCAATAGGGTTGGGGTAATCATATAGGTGCTAGGGCTTGACGTGACCAGCCGATTGATCGGAGGGGGCCTCTCCGACCGCCCGTCTAGCCCAAGAACGGGCCAAAGTGGAGTATTGCATGTCATGAACTGCTCATCCACCTGGGCTCTATCCTTAAGCATCACGGGTCGCCACCCACGGCCAACAGGTGGCCCCATTGGGGGAGTCTTACCCCTCTGTAGAGGTGCAGTCGGTGCATTCTAACGCCCCAGCCGACAGGGCGGTGCATGATCTGAATTTGAACAAAACTAATATGAGTTTTAAAAAAAAATAGCCATTAGTTATTAGCTATTTTATTGTAGGTAATAATATTATTTTTAAATTTCAATTGTTTTCAGAAAGATAATCCATTTTAAATGTAAAAATATATTTCAGAGTTTAACCTGACATGCCGTTATTTAAGTAAGTAGTAAAAGAAGATTTTTTAACTTATTTTCTAATCCATAGAAACTTTACATTATACAATATCTATTTATTAAATCATTTTCTACTGACTCACATGCAATGATCATTTTTCACATTAGTGTATCTTTATGTTTGTTTATTTAACACATTTCAACCCGAAAATTCTTTGGCTTTCCTAAAATATATGTTGTATCTGGTGGTCTTAAAAATTACTTAGAACTTTTTTTTATTAATCTATTATACCAGGTGATGTGACTATAAAAAAGGCTGCCAAAATATATTCATATGTACTAGCAAAAAAAAAAAAAAAAAAAAACGCCTTCTGGGCGGCGTAAAATAAATATTGCCTGAGGGGATGGGAGTTGAAAATTTAAAATCAGAGAGTTTGTATCATAAGTAAAGTAAAATCATCAAATTTATTAAAGGAGTAAAAAATAAAAAATTTGAAATGGAAACTTAGTTCTGATAACTTTAAATATATATTAAAATAAAACAAACTATATATACATAGATAATACCAGATATGTATTATAGTCGTTGGCTCAACTCGGTAGCACACCCTGTCACAATAAGCACCCATTACTATTAGTATACAAATACAAAAAGACTTAAACACACGTATGTATACATACATACATATGTACATATGTACACGTACACGTATATGTACACACGTTTAAACACAAACTTCCTTTTATCGTTAAATACTGTTTCAAATCATTCTATATGAATCATTATATCCTTTGCGACGCCTGCCTTTCCTGTTCATCGTCTGAATGAAGCCGCAAATCTGAAGTCTTCTCTCTTTTTTGTCCAGCCAGAGCGGCGACAGCGACGATTTACCTGCGTAAGCATCTCACCTGTAATTAGTCACAGGTAGAGGTTAGTTTACCTGATCGCTGCAAAGTGAGCAACTCGGTCGAGACAGAGAGAGAGAGAGAGAGAGAGAGAGAGAGAGAGAGAGAGGGGGACGGATATTACTGGTCAGAGAGAGAGAGAGAGAGAGAGAGAGAGAGAGAGAGAGAGAGAGAGAGAGAGAGAGAGAGAGAGAAGAGAGAGAGAGAGAGAGAGAGAGGAGAGAGAGGAGAGAGAGAGAGAGAGAGAGAGAGAGAGAGAGAGAGAGAGAGAGAGAGAGGAGAGAGAGAGGAGAGTGAGGGAGAGAGAGAGAGAGAGAGAGAGAGAGAGAGAGAGAGAGAGAGAGAGAGAGAGAGATTAGAAGTAGGGGAAGGACATTACTAGTCACATGACTGTCCAAAGGAAGAGAGAGAGAGAGAGAGTAGGAGGGACGGACTTTACTGGTCCAGAGAGAGAGAGAGAGAGAGAGAGAGAGGAGAGAGGAGAGAGAGAGAGAGAGAGAGAGGCGGAAATTACTGGTCACACGAGAGAGAGAGAGAGAGGGAGAGAGGGAGAGAGAGGAGAGAGAGAGAGAGAGAGAGAGAGAGAGAGAGAGAGAGAGAGAGAGAGAGAGAGAGAGAGAGAGAGAGAGAGAGAGAGAGAGAGAGAGAGAGAGAGAGAGAGAGAGAGAGAGTGGAAATTACTGGTCACACGAAAGAGAGAGATACTGAGGGAGAGAGTGAGGGAGAGAGTGAGTGGACATTGCTAGTCACCGAGAGAGAGAGAGAGAGAGAGAGAGAGAGAGAGAGAGAGAGAGAGAGAGAGAGAGATGGGGGCAGCGGACATTACTGGTCACACGAATGTCCAAAGTAAACACGGACACTGCACAAACAATTTCCGGGGAAAAAAAAGAGAAGAAAACGTTTTTTTCGGAGACGTACGTATAATATATATATATATATATATATATATTATATATATATATATATAGACAATTACGAGGCCTTGACCTGTTATAGAAATGTAATTATATGCCCACCTGCTGTGAATCGATGGAGCGTAAGTTCTTCTTTCATGTGACTGGTCATGAGTTTGATCATCACCGAGCGCCCTCCTATTAAGATTTTTCGGGCTTTTTCCTTTTCGTTATTGTTATATACATATGTCCATCGGATTAAATAAAGGGTTCGTTTTTATTTTTTACATATCTATTCAACCCTACCCTAACAAGTACTGCCACTCCGACTCAAAGTCCGCCCTGTCGGCAGGGGCGTTAGAATGCACCGACTGCACCTCTGCAGAGGGGTAAGACTCCCCCAATGGGGCCACCTGTTGGCCGTGGGTAGCGACCCGTGATGCTTAAGGATAGAACCCAGGTGGATGAGCAGTTCATGACATGCAATACTCCACTTTGGCCCTATCTTGGGCTAGACGGGCGGTCGGAGAGGCCTCCTCCGATCAATCGGCTGGTCACGTCAAGCCCTAGCACTTATATGATTTTCCCAACCCTATTGCCCTTATGGCAAGCCCCAACCCCTTTTTATTATATGGGTGCTAGAAGGCGGTGGCTGCGGGTCTACATGTCCTGGGAATGACGTTAAACTCTATCTGATGGTGAGGTTCCAGTTTTGGAGGTTTGGGGAATGTGGAGCACCCCTTCATCACCATTGCTCACTGGTCCACTCTGACCCGGAGTGGTAGTACCTGTTAGGGTCCCATCTATGGGTTAAATAGAAAAATGTATTTATATAAAAATTGTATTATCCATTAAGAATTGATTTATTTCAAAACTTTATCGGCATTAAATGACCCACTGAGGTTGATATGCTGTAAAACAAAACAAACCAAACCAAAAATCCGACTCAAAGTGATAGTAATGAAGGGGTACTTCACACTCCCTAGAGCTCCAGAATTGTAACCTCACAACTAGATACAGTTTAACATCTTACCCAGGACATTAAAAACCTTCAGTCAACGCCTTTTAGCACATATATGACAAAAATATACATAAATGCTAGGTCTTAACGTGACCCCAGCCAATTGATCAGAGGGTGTCTGTCCAACCGTCTATCCCAAATAAAAGATAAGGTGAATGTTGCAATTCATGGGTTCCTCAGCCACCAGAATTCCATCTTTAAGCATCACGAGTCGGCCTGCTCATTCATTGCGACTGATTCTCCGCAAACACTCCGATATTTCATCTTGTCACTGCATCCAGGAGGTGATGTCGAAAGCATTTTTTTCGACGTGGTTAACCCTTTACTCACTATTGAGCTGTTCGTTCAGATTGGTTGGCTGGTTCGTTGGTTGGATTTTGTAGAATAAGCATCATACTAACCTCCACAGGAAGGGTGTTACTAGCGTCCAGTTACCAGACAAAAAGAAAAGACAACGTAACCGAATACGCTCTGCACTAAATTGCTTGAACATAGTCAAATGTTCAGTTTATATAGATGAAAGTGTTCACTTTAAAACCAACAACCAATCAGGACCCAGGAAGTGAGCATAACCCAAATACACAAGTGGAATAATCTAATCTACTATTTAAACAACCTACCAATTTTGAATCCTCACACCATACTCAGCTTGCATTACACCTGGATGATAATCACTCCACGAATCTCTACAGATTTTACGGCATGTCAACTCTTGTTGGGTTATTCTATGCCAAAAAATGCTTTATTCCTTTTTTGTTGGGTACTTATTTAAAAGAATTGAAACACGTTTTTTGAAGTAATTTTTAATCTATTGAACCCATAGACGGGACCCCAATAGGTACTACCACACCGGGTCAAAGTGGATCTGAGAGTAATGCCAATGAAGGCGTACTCTATACTCCCATCAGTTCCAGAATTGGAAACTCGCAACTAGATGCAATTCATCGTCACACAAAGAACAATAAGACTCTCGGTCATCACCTTCTGGCACATGTAGGATACAAAGTGCGTGGTGTAATGGTTAAAGTCATGGGAAATGGACTCGTCGCCTTGAGTTCAAATCCTGGACGTGGAATTTGCATTTTCACTTTGCGCTAATACCCTTGGGAAATGTATGAATCCTACTCCCCCCTCTAGCTATGGGTAAATAGTAGGGCAGACCGAGCTCTTTAACCTTGGTTAGGAAACCGGTCTAGGAGAAGGAAAACTCTGAATGCAAACCTGTTAATTCCGCTTAAGAAATTGACCTTGTGTCGCATCTTGCTCGTGCGGAGGAGTTGGTAATATATATATATATAATACAAATCGTGGTCACCTCATGTGGACGCAATGGTTAGCGAGCTAGTTTTAGATAAAACCATTGTTATGAGCTCGTTCTCACTAGGTACCCCATACTTCAGGGCCTTGATAGCCGCATCTAAGGTTCGCCCTTTAGTAAATAAGGTATCTATAAAAATCGTGGGTGTGTTGCCACAGAGGACTACGATTCGTGACAATCATATATTGTAACAAGAGGTTTGGTTGAAGCGCCTGGTGTTGTAATGGTTGAAGTCATGGTAAATGGGACTCGTCGCACCGAGATTCAATTCCTGGAGTGGTTAATGCTTTTCACTTACCGCTAATTACCCTTTGCGGGAAAGGTTATGAATCCAGCTATGGATAAATAGTAGCTGCAGAACTAGGCTCTTTAACCTTGGTTAAGGCAACCCGTCTAGGAGAAGGAAAACTCTAAATTTAAACCTGTTGAACTCCACTTAAGAAATGACCATTGTGTCACATCCTGCTTCATGCGGCAGGGTTGGTAGGACAATAAGTGATAGTATGTACAGGGGCTTTGGACGCGACCAGCCGATTGATCAGGAGGGGGTTTTCTTCAGACCGCCCGTCTAGCAGATAGTATTAAAGGCTCAAAGTGGAATGTCGCTTGTTTTGCATAGTAAGTAAATAATGAGAAGATTGCGTTTTCCTGGTCCTCTGCCTCAAAAATTGCAACACCGGTGACTATTCAAAAAAATTAACAACCCCAGCTACGAGTTCGTAATTCTTGTTAATATTTATTCGTAATTTGTCGTAATTTTGTTTTAGTTATTGAAGATGGATATATAGTTTGCGAATAGACTAGATTGATAGATAGAAAACAAACAAAAATAATATAGATAGATATGATACAAATAGAGGGATAGATAAGATAATTTTCGACAAATAAGATTGATTTGGGGGGGGCGCTTCTGTTGTATTTCTAATTATCTTGTTTTTATTATTAAACTAAAAAACAAGCACATTTAAACAAACATGAATAAAAAAAATCTTAGTTATTATAATAAAGAAATATAGATAAATATGACAATATTGAGACTTAAAGATACATAGATATGAAGATGTGATAGTTTTTGAATAGACTAGATGGGTCGTTATTTTAATAGTCCCGGGTTAGCAATTTTAGGCAGAGAACGGGACGCACATTCCTCATAAATTTACCGTTTTGACTGCTCAGCCACTAGGAGTTTGTTCTAAGTATCATTGGGTTTGCACCAGCCAACAGAGAGTCACATTTAGAGGTCAACCACCCTACAGAAGTGCAGTTGGCGTGTAGGTATCCGCCCCTGTTTCACTGGAAGAGTTATCTTCCCTTGTTGTTTCACGTATTCCAATCGCCACCAGGCGCTCTGTCACTATTTAACAGGCATAGGGCAACATAGTTTGAATTCTCGAATTATATCTTCGTCCGTGACATGACGAACACCATGGATTTAGGACAGTTTGTCTACACCCCCACGCATATAACGTAGTAAGTGACATTGTCTTATGGACTCTCCATAACTTTTTGTTTGTAGGTGGGACTACCTATGGACACGTAACATGGACTTACCCAAAGGGTATATATAAACAGAGCAAGCTACTTTCAAACGAGAGTAGCAGATACATGTTCTTCGTGTTATGCTGTAACAAGGAAACCTTCCTCATTTTGTGTGAGACAATTCTATTAATTGTCTGAAAAGTATATTTAAAAAAATCCAATTTTTTTTTTTCTTATCGTTATTATATAAATCCTAGCACTTAATTCCCCGTGTTGAGTGATTATTTTATGGACCCCTAAATATAGGTCAGTATGAACACCTTTGTATTAATTTCCATCTTGTATCATTGTCCATTATTATCTGTTACTTATTATATCTCTCCTATGACTGCTTGAAAATGCACTAGGATCAATAATTGATTATTAACTCAATATTGACTTTCAATACATGTAACAGCACTTGGAGAAGATGACATAAATAAGGATGACTCCGAAAACAGGATGCGGTGTTTACTAGCGTCCAGTTACTCATGACGCAAGAAAACGAAAAGAACCAACTGTAAATACCTGTTGAATACTGCTCTGACCACTTAAATAGCTTTGGAAAAAATTACAGTCAAATGTTCATTTTATATGATCTATAAAGTGTTACCTTTTAAAACCACAGCCAATCAGGATCCAGGAAGTGAGCAAACCAATACACCAGTGAATAATCTAATCTACTATTTAAACAACCTTTTCAAGTCCGATCCTCAAACATATATCAGCTTGCATCACAAACTGGATTGATAATTCACTCCATGATCTCTACAGATTTTACGGACCATGTACAACTCTTGTTGGGTTAATTTTATGCCAAAAATTGGCTTATTTTTCCTTTTTGTTAGCTAGGTACTTATTTTAAAAGAAGATTGAAACATGTTTTTGAAGTAATTTTATACTAATTTGAAGTCAATAGATGGGACCCTCAATAGGAAAACTACCACGGCGGGTCAGCGGGGGGGATCTGGAAGGAGAGTAATGCCAATTTGAGTTCCAGAATTGGAAACTCGGCCACTAGTTGTCTGTTCAATAATTATAATTAACATTATTAAATCTTAAAACCCAACAGGCGTATTCTACAGCCCACCCGACAGCGCGGTGTGACGTAGGGACGTTGCTGAGTAAAACGTCTGGCATCAAATGTAGCGTTTGATGAACTGAATTGTTCTCACACAAGAACAGGTGTATTAGAGTAACACTAAAGATTCGATGGAAAAAATTTTAGAAAAATATTTATAATATCTTTTTAATTAGGCTAATTTTATAATTTGCTGGGGAAGTTGTCGAATCGATTTCCGTGCATAACCCACCCACAACCCAGACAGGTCTGATTTCATAACAATGATTTGGTTAAATCGCACTTAATCGCGATAAATTCCACAACGTATGTAGAAATGAATAACCCCAAAAAATCAGGAATTACCTAATTTCAATTAAAGTTTCAGTGTTGCATATATTAAAATAAATATTAAATACACCAGTTTGCATTACGGAGAATCAAACGAAGGATAATCTTTTACTCCCCTCAAGTTCTTGTGAAATCATATCTTAATAGTAGCGACACTTTAAATACGGTTGTTTTTTCTCTACCTCTCCTTCTCATCTCTCGAAACCAAACTACCAACGAAAGTTACTTTCAAGAGTATACAAAAAAACCCCCAAAAACCAAAAACTAACACTATATCTTTGATACTAGAATACCTCAGTGATAGAGTATATAAATTGTTGATATTTACACATGTCAGGCTTTGGTATAGGAACTTTTACAAAAAAAAATATATACATTAAATAAAATCTTATCACAATTTACTTTAATATCTTGAGTACTATCCAAAGATATCGTGGTCAATATCCATTATTTCATTAATATATCAACACTGAAAATTTCTATAAATTCGGTTAATTCCCTGATTTTTTGGTATTTACTCTCTCTCAATGACATACAGGAATGTGTGATTCTAGCGTCCGTTAAGTTCGATTTAACCAAAGAAATATATAATTATAAAAAAATAAAACATTAACGTTAGTATAAACCCCCACCTCTTAATAATCCCAGTGTTGATATATTAATAATAATTAAATTACACCAGTTTATTTTATTTAATTTTTTACATTTCTCTCATGTCAGATAACTTGAACCACATACTTGAGGCGTAACAACAAGATTCTTTCAAAGATACGTGGTTATCAATATATATGTTTAAGTTCAATATAATAATATCAAACATCTGGACAATCTATAAATTCGGTTTAATTCCCTGATTTTTGTATTCTTTCGGCAGGATGACATCCGATTGGTGAGCATATTTAGGTCCGCTCTAAGATTCAGATTTTAACCAGAAGAAATATATTATTTTATAAAATAATAACTATTAACGTTAAGATCGATAACCTATACTCTCAAAGAACAAAAAAATTGTCGAAAAAGGTCGAATCATAAAGTTGTACCCACCCACTCGTTTATATCTCTCACGAAGATATGTTTCAATTTAGAATGATTTATCAATTATTGTATACTCTCATGTTTGTCCTAATTCCTTAGTTTTAAGATTATAGATCAGAAAAGAATAAAACATATCTCATAAAATTAGTTAGTTACAAAGTAAGATTATCATACTCGATAAACTAAGTTGCAAGTATAAATATTATTCGTTGTGCCAGACTTATAACAATGAGGATTTAATTCATACATAAAGTTAGAAGAAAGAAAAGGTGAAAAAAAATAAAAAATATATACCTACCCAACGACATTTTATTGCAATTTCCCGGTAAAGGACGTTATTTGTGTAAGTATATACAAATATATGAAATCTACTCTACGAATAAAAACATTAAGTTACTTGGAAATAATGTATATATATATTATATATATATCAATAAATTTATAAATAAATACTTATACTCATATATATATATATATTATGCTTTAGAATGGAAATGAGGTGAACCTACTACCGAGAAGACCACATCGAACGGGCATGTTTATATTAACATAACATAAAGGATTAATCGAAATTCTCTGATTTATTTATAATATAAATACCGAAAGAATCTGCTCGATGAAACTCGAGTAGGCTACTCCAATTTCCACTCTTAATAAATTTAATGCTCTATATACTATCGAATTATATATGTATTTTTCCAAACTCCTCCTTAACTCTGGAATATTGTGCAGCTTCCATCGTGCGTTCTTATACCACCGGTAATTAATAACTTATACATATACAAAATATATATATGGTATATACATATATTGGGTGGATTTTACGGCATTGTCCAAACAACCCTAGGGTTATTTTATGCCGAATACGTTTATTATTCATTCTTGTTTAAAAATAAAATTTAAACTCATTTTTTCTAATAATTTTGATCTACATGTTTTACGGTGCGATATCAAACTCCTCCTGCAACCGACAAAGTTGAAAATCGATTTCACATTCTTGATTGCACTCAGACATTCTATTTAACTATAGATTGTTACTCTAACCAGGTTCTACCACGCGGGCTCAGAGTGGAACCTTGGGAATAATGGTAAGTGAATGATGCATGATTACTAGTTTAAAATTATCCAAACAATACTGCTTTCAAACAATATAGAATTTAGAAAGATGAAGTAATACTAGTCAAAATATTATTAATAATGATTGACAAAGGCAAGTAGAAAGGATAATACTAGTCAAAAATTATTAAAATATTGCGTTCAAAGTAAACTAGAATTTACTAGTTAAATTACTATTAATTAATGATTTACAAACTAACTAGAATTCGCGGGAAGATGATAAGGTTGAATCTTAGCTAAAAAGTTTATAATTGATTGTAATAAGTATGCAACACGTCTTAAAATTAGAGTCGGAGGTCATAGTTGAAAATTATTAATATAGTAATGACTGAAAAGGCCACTGGAATTTGGAAGATGAAGGATAACACTAACAAATCATAAATAATAATCGCTGATGGTGGTTGCTTCTGCAGCATGTGAGGTAACCTTGAAAATAATTA
>CM042180.1:30052861-30090361 GCA_023376005.1 Doryteuthis pealeii
AACCCGCTGTGTATAGGAACATCTGGGTGATTCCTAGCCTGCTCCAGAGCGCTTCGCCTCGGCGTGGCTAGGGTAACAAAATTAACAGCGTCGGATCCCAGGCAATACTGCCCCCATTGATTTTAAAGGGGCAGGGCTTGGGTTTAGTGCCAGCGCATAGGCGCCTCCCTGAGAGAAAAAACCGACGGGATCGACACAATCTTTGTGCTACCACCCATGAGCTTCGGCTTGTGGGTGGCCACATAAAATGCCCTTGTGTCATGCACTCATAAGTGGATGAGAGGCAAATATTGCTGAGGACTGCGAAGATTACGGAACCATAACGCGAACCGTTTACCCACGATATTTTGCACTTTTGTTGCGAATTACCTAGGTCTGGCGCAAACTGTATTTGGATGGCTAGTTATATATATATTATAATACTAGCAAATATATGCCACCCTCCGGGTGCAGTATTAAGTTTAAATGTAATAAAATATTAGATATTTAGATTAAATCAGAAAAGGCTAATGAACTAATTAAGAACTTCAGATAAAAGATTTTAAAAGGAGGGGGTATAATCGGAAAATAGAACAACTGGAAACTTTACTCTTTCATCACTTCCGTTTTTCAATGCTTAAATTTTCCTAATTTAACTATTTAGTTAAAATAGGAAGTAAATAATAAAATTACAGTTATTTCTTCTTGTTGAGTGTGAATTTCTTTTTGGATTTATGAAGAGATTTTTACTCATATTCATTAAGATAAAACAAACAATTAGAAATCAATAATACCAAACAACATTTTTATTAAATAGTCAGTTTTTTAAATATCAATATGCAAATTAGCTTTACGTTTCCACTGAAAACTGGTATCTTGTTGTATATATAATGCAATTGCATGTTATTAGTATTTAGGTAAGGCAACAGTTAATAATGTCGAACAGTTTTATTATTAATTGAGGTTTAAATAGAATAGAATCATGGAGAATGTGATGTAAATAATTAAGGGAATGTGACTTGAGTAGTAATATAGTTTCGGTTACAGACAGAAAAACACACGATCTCCATTATATAAGATTATAGTATATATAATAGAATATGTATGATCGGTATACAACACCTGTTTATCCAGGTGAGGTGACTATACTTATAGACGTAGGTTCAACTCGGTAGCACACCTTGTCACAATAACCAGGGCCGGGTTAGCTCAGTCGTAGAGCGTTCGGCGTAGAAGCCATAAGTTCCTAGTTCGATACCGACCTTTGCCAACTCAGCGTATGAGTAGCACAGGATCTGTGCGGTAAATTAAGGAGCTGGTGGTAGGTGTGGCGCTCCACCTCAGATGCTAAAAATAATTTTCCTTGGTTCTGTTAGTGAAAAGGGGATAGACTCCCTCGTTGTTATGGCTTCATACCGACATTAGGCCGCCCCGACGACTTTACTTACTTACTATTAGTATACAAATACAAAAGACTGAAACACACGTATGTATATATACATCTCTATTAATAATGGAGATTCGCTTCCGGTTTTTGTCTGTAACAAAAACTACGTCATTGCCCACGTCACACTGCCTAAAATCGTCATAACAGAATAAATACACTCAAATTTTGAGCATGCAATGATTAGACTGTCCTCATTGGTTTTTAAATCAAAGTTTTAATAAATACATACCTAATATTATCTGTGTATATATAGTTGTTTTTTTATATATATTTAAAGTTATCAGAACTAAATTTCCATTTCAATTTTTTTTTTTTACTCCTTTAATAAATTTATTTTTTTTTTACCCTTTAAAAATGATGATTTTACTTTACTTATGATACAAAACTCTCTGATATTAAATTTTCAACTCCCATCCCCTCAGGCAATATTTATTTTACGCCGCCCAGAAGGCGTTTTTTTATTTTGCTAGTACATATGAATATATTTTGGCAGCATTTTTTCTTTTATGCATGTTTTTGTTGAACTCAACGGACACTACTTGTTAGACGAGTTGTTTTTTTTCACTCCTTTCTAATTGTCTTTCTAATTGTTAAACAAGGTCACCTTCGAAACCAACCAACATATTCTCAAATGTCAATAATTTCCCGCCAATTCCCCTCTCACCATTCCCCATAACATTCTCATAAACTAATGGGCCCCATCTCCTACTTATTCTTACTGCAACTATTTGTTTAAAAAGAAACAATGGAAACATCTCACCAGTTCCACACCTGATGATGGCACAATTTAGAGCAGAAAGAGCTCGTGGTAAAACCTTTGGTGGATTCATACACCAATTCCACGCTGATATAAAAAGATGGCCAGACAATTAGAAAGGATTGAAAAAAAATCGTCAGACAAGAATTGTCCGCTGAGTTCAACAAAACAAACATACATATAAACACGTACATGTACACACGTCTAAACACAAATTTCCTTTTATCGTTAAATACTATTTGAAATCATTCTATATAAATCATTATATATATGAGCCACCCAGTGAGAAGCGAAATCACTGACAATGGTCCACTAGCCTAGATTGCTAACCTATTATTATAAGTTGGGTTGGTTATTTTGGTAATTGATAAGGAAGTACATTGCAGTAAGAGAAATGATGCGAGGAGAAGATTGTTTTATTTTTATTTTTCAAAAGAAAGGAAAAAAATTAAATTTCAATTTTGTCTAGCTTTCTGTAGTATATTTTGCAAATCAGTTTATATATATATATATATATATATATATATATATTATATATATATATAATATTATATCCAATCTTTTACATATTGCATTCACTTTCATATTGAAAGTCCGAACTAACTTTTAAACTTTTAAACAATGGTCCAAAACATCATCATATTTATGCATGATCTGATTGTTTGGTTTGTTTTGTTTTACGGCATATCAACCTCAGTGGGTCATTTAATGCCGATAAAGTTTTGGAATAAATCAATTCTTAAAGGATAATACAATTTTTTTATAAATACATTTTTCTATTTAACCCATAGATGGGACCCTAACAGGTCCTACCACTCCGGGTCAGAGTGGACCAGGGAGCAATGGCGATGAAGGGGTGCTCCACATTCCCCAAACCTCCAAAACTGGAACCTCACCATCAGATAGAGTTTAACGTAATTCCCAGGATATGTAAACCCTCAGTCACCGCCTTCTAGCACCCATATTATAAAAAGGGGCTGGGGCTTGCCATAAGGGCAATAGGGTTGGGAAAATCATATAGGTGCTAGGGCTTGACGTGACCAGCCGATTGATCGGAGGGGGCCTCTCCGACCGCCCGTCTATCCCAAGAACGGACCAAAGTGGAGTATTGCATGTCATGAACTGCTCATCCACCTGGGCTCTATCCTTAAGCATCACGGGTCGCCACCCACGGCCAACAGGTGGCCCCATTGGGGGAGTCTTACCCCTCTATAGAGGTGCAGTCGGTGCATTCTAACGCCCCAGCCGACAGGGCAGTGCATAATCTGAATTTGCACAAAACTAATATGAGTTTGAAAAAAATAGCCATTAGTTATTAGCTATTTTATTGTAGGTAATAATATTATTTTTAAATTTCAATTGTTTTTCAGAAAGATAATCCATTTTAAATGTAAAAATATATTTCAGAGTTTAACCTGACATGCCGTTATTTAAATAAGTAGTAAAAGAAGAATCTTTAACTTATTTTCTAATCCATAGAAACTTTACATTATACAATATCTATTAATTAAATCATTTTCTACTGACTCACATACAATGATCATTTTTCACATTAGTGTATCTTTATGTTTGTTTATTTAACACATTTCAACCCGAAAATTCTTTGGCGTTGTATCTGGTGGTCTTAAAAATTACTTAGAACTTTTTTTTATTAACCTATTATACCAGTTGATGTGACTATAAAAAATGCTGCCAAAATATATTCATATGTACTAGCAAAATAAAAAAAACGCCTTCTGGGCGGCGTAAAATAAATATTGCCTGAGGGGATGGGAGTTGAACATTTAAAATCAGAGAGTTTGTATCATAAGTAAAGTAAAATCATCAAATTTATTAAAGGAGTAAAAAATAAAAAATTTGAAATGGAAACTTACTTCTGATAAATTTAAATATATATTAAAATAAAACAAACTATATATACATAGATAATACCAGGTATGTATTATAGTCGTTGGCTCAACTCGGTAGCACACCCTGTCACAATAAGCACCCATTACTATTAGTATACAAATACAAAAAGACTTAAACACACGTATGTATACATACATGCATATGTACATATGTACACATGTACACGTACACGTATATGTACACACGTTTAAACACAAACTTCCTTTTATCGTTAAATACTGTTTCAAATCATTCTATATGAATCATTATATCCTTTGCGACGCCTGCCTTTCCTGTTCATCGTCTGAATGAAGCCGCAAATCTGAAGTCTTCTCTCTTTTGTCCAGCCAGAGCGGCGACAGCGACGATTTACCTGCGTAAGCATCTCACCTGTAATTAGTCACAGGTAGAGGTTAGTTTACCTGATCGCTGCAAAAGTGAGCAACTCGGTCGAGACCGAGGAGAGAGAGAGAGAGAGAGAGAGAGAGAGAGAGAGAGAGAGAGGGTGGGAGGATATTACTGGTCACATGACTGTTCAGAGAGAGAGAGAGAGAGAGACAGAGAGAGAGAGAGAGAGAGAGAGAGAGAGAGAGAGAGAGAGAGAGAGAGAGAGAGAGAGTAGAAGTAGGGGAAGGATATTACTAGTCACATGACTGTCCAAAGAAAGAGGAGGAGAGAGAGAGAGAGAGAGAGAGAGGAGAGAGAGAAATTAAGAGAGAGAGAGAGAGAGTGAGAGAGAGAGAGAGAGAGAGAGTGGGGCGGAAATTACTGGTCACACGAGAAAGAGAGAGAGAGAGAGAGTGAGGGAGAGAGGGAGTGGAAATTGCTGGTCACACGAGAGAGAGAGAGAGAGAGAGAGAGAGAGAGAGAGAGAGAGAGTAGAAGTAGGGAAGGACATTACTAGTCACATGACTGTCCAAAGGAAGAGAGAGAGAGAGAGAGTAGGAGGGACGGACTTTACTGGTCCAGAGAGAGAGAGAGAGAGAGAGAGAGAGAGAGAGAGAGAGAGAGAGAGAGAGAGAGGGGCGGAAATTACTGGTCACACGAGCTAGAGAGAGTGCGGGAGAGAGTGAGGGAGAGAGGGAGTGGACATTGCTGGTCATACGAGAAAGAGAGAGAGAGAGAGAGAGAGAGAGAGAGAGAGAGAGAGAGTAGAAGTAGGGAAGGACATTACTAGTCACATGACTGTCCAAAGGAAGAGAGAGAGAGAGAGAGAGAGAGAGTAGGAGGGGACGGACTTTACTGGTCCAGAGAGAGAGAGAGAGAGAGAGAGAGAGAGAGAGAGAGAGAGAGAGAGAGAAGGAGAGAGAGGTGGAAATTACTGGTCACACGAAAGAGAGAGATACTGAGGGAGAGAGTGAGGGAGAGAGTGAGTGGACATTGCTAATCACACGAGAGAGAGAGAGAGAGAGAGAGAGAGAGAGAGAGAGAGAGAGAGAGAGAGAGAGATGGGGGCAGCGGACATTACTGGTCACACGAATGTCCAAAGTAAACACGGACACTGCACAAACAATTTCCGGAGAAAAAAAAGAGAAGAAAACGTTTTTTTCGGAGACGTACGTATATATATATATATATATATATATATATATATATATATATATATATAGACAATTACGAGGCCTTGACCTGTTATAGAAATGTAATTATATGCCCACCTGCTGTGAATCGATGGAGCGTAAGTTCTTCTTTCATGTGACTGGTCATGAGTTTGATCATCCCGAGCGCCCCCCTATTAAGATTTTTCGGGCTTTTTCCTTTTCGTTATTGTTATATATATATATGTCCATCGGATTAAATAAAGGGTTCGTTTTTATTTTTTACATATCTATTCAACCCTACCCTAACAAGTACTGCCACTCCGACTCAAAGTCCGCCCTGTCGGCAGGGGCGTTAGAATGCACCGACTGCACCTCTGCAGAGGGGTAAGACTCCCCCAATGGGGCCACCTGTTGGCCGTGGGTAGCGACCCGTGATGCTTAAGGATAGAACCCAGGTGGATGAGCAGTTCATGACATGCAATACTCCACTTTGGCCCTATCTTGGGCTAGACGGGCGGTCGGAGAGGCCTCCTCCGATCAATCGGCTGGTCACGTCAAGCCCTAGTACCTATATGATTTTCCCAACCCTATTGCCCTTATGGCAAGCCCCAACCCCTTTTTATCATATGGGTGCTAGAAGGCGGTGGCTGCGGGTCTCCTGTGAATGACGTTAAACTCAATATGATGGTGAGGTTCCAGTTTTGGAGGTTTGGGGAATGTGGAGCACCCCTTCATCACCATTGCTCACTGGTCCACTCTGACCCGGAGTGGTAGTACCTGTTAGGGTCCCATCTATGGGTTAAATAGAAAAATGTATTTATATAAAAATTGTATTATCCATTAAGAATTGATTTATTTCAAAACTTTATCGGCATTAAATGATCCACTGAGGTTGATATGCTGTAAAACAAAACAAACCAAACCAAAAATCCGACTCAAAGTGATAGTAATGTAGGGGTACTTCACACTCCCTAGAGCTCCAGAATTGTAACCTCACAACTAGATACAGTTTAACATCTTAACCAGGACATTAAAACCTTCAGTCACCGCCTTCTAGCACATATATGACAAAAATATACATAAGGTCTTAACGTGACCAGCCGATTGATCGGAGGGTGTCTGTCCGACCGTCTATCCCAAATAAGAGATAAGGTGAATGTTGCAATTCATGGGCTGCTCAGCCACCAGGATTCCATCTTTAAGCATCACGGGTCGGCCTGCTCATTCACTGCGACTGATTCTCTGCAAACACTGCGATATTTCATCTTGTCACTGCATCCAGGAGGTGATGTCGAAAGCATTTTTCTCGGCGTGTGTAACCCTTTACTCACAAATGAGCTGTTCGTTCAGATTGGTTGGCTGGCTGGTTGGTTGGATTTTGTAGAATAAGCATCATACTAACCTCCACAGGAAGGGTGTTACTAGCGTCCAGTTACCAGTGAAAAAGAAAAGACAACGTAACCGAATACGCTCTGCACTAAATGCTTGAACACAGTCAAATGTTCAGTTTATATAGATGAAAGTGTTCACTTTAAAACCAACAACCATTCAGGACCCAGGAAGTGAGCATAACCCAAATACACAAGTGGAATAATCTAATCTACTATTTAAACAACCTACCAATTTTGAATCCTCACACCATACTCAGCTTGCATTACACCTGGATGATAATCATTCCACGAATCTCTACAGATTTTACGGCATGTCAACTCTTGATGGGTTATTTTATGCCAAAAGGGTTAATGTTTAATTCCTTTTTTGTTGGATGTTTATTTAAAAGAATTGAAACACGTTTATTAAAGTAATTTTTAATCTATTGAACCCATTGATGGGACCCCTATAGGTACTACCACACCAGTGGATCTGAGAGTAACGCCAATGAAGGCGTACTCTATACTCCCATGAGTTCCAGAATTGGAAACTCGCCACTAGATGCAATTCATCGTCACACAAAGAACAATAAGATTCTCAGTCATCACCTTCTAGCACATATAGGATACAAAGCGCGTGGTGTAATGGTTAAAGTCATGGGAAATGGACTCGTCGCCCTGAGTTCAAATCCTGGACGTGGAATTTGCATTTTCACTTTGCGCTAATACCCTTGGGAAAGGTATGAATCCTACTCTCCCTCTAGCTATGGATAAATAGTAGGGCAGACTGCGCTCTTTAACCTTGGTTAGGCAACCGATCTAGGAGAAGGAAAACTCTGAATGCAAACCTGTTAAGCTCTGCTTAAGAAATTGACCTTGTGTCGCATCTTGCTCGTGCGGAGGAGTTGGTAAATATATATATATAATACAAATCGTGGTCACCTCATGTGGCGCAATGGTTAGCAAGCTAGTTTAGATAAACCATTGTTAGTGAGCTCGATTCTCACTAGGTACCCCATACTTCAGGCCTTGTGCCGCATCTAAGGTTCGCTTAGTAAATAAGTATCTGATAAAAATCGTTGGGTGTGTGCCATCAGAGACATACGATCGTGACAATCATATATGTAACAGGGTTTGGTTGGAAGCGCCTGGTGTAATGGTTGAAGTCATGGTAAATGGACTCGTCGCACCGAGTTCAAATCCTGGATGTGGTAATTGCTTTTCACTTACCGCTAATACCCTTGGGAAAGGTATGAATCCAGCTATGGATAAATAGTAGTGCAGACTAGGCTCTTTAACCTTGGTTAGGCAACCCGTCTAGGAGAAGGAAAACTCTAAATTCAAACCTGTTGAACTCCACTTAAGAAATTGACCATGTGTCACATCCTGCTCATGCGGAGGGGTTGGTAAATATATATGTAACAGGGCTTGACGCGACCAGCCGATTGATCAGAGGGGGTTTCTTCGACCGCCCGTCTAGCAGAAGTAAGGGCCAAAGTGGAATGTCGCTTGTTTTGACAGTAATATATGAGGAAGTGCGTCCTGGTCTCCTGCCTCAAAAATTGCAACACGGTGACTATCAAAATAACAACCCCAGCTCGTCGTAATTCTTGTTTATTTATCGTAATTTGTCGTAATTCTTGTTTAGTTATGAAGATGGATATATAGTTTGGAATAGACTGAGATTGATAGATAGATAAACAAACAAAATAATATAGATAGATATGAACAAATAGAGATAGATAGATATTTTCGACAAATAAGTGTATTTGGGGGGGGGGGCGCTTCTTTTTTTGTCGTAATTCTTGTTTATTTAAACTAAAAACAAGACATTAAACAAACATGAATAAAAAAAATCTTAGTATTTAAAGTAATATAGATAAATATGAACAAATTGAGATAGATACATAGATATGAAGATGGATAGTTTTGAATAGACTGAGATGGGTCGTTATTTTAATAGTCCCCGGGTAGCAATTTTTGAGGCAGGAGAACGGGACGCACTTCCTCATAAATTACCGTTTTGACTGCTCAGCCACTAGGAGTTTGTTCTTAAGTATCATGGGTTGCCACCCATAGCCAACAGAGAGTCACATTAGAGGGTCTTACCACCCTACAGAAGTGCAGTTGGCGTGTAGGGTTATCCGCCCCTGTTTCACTGGAAGAGTTATCTTCCCTTGTGTTTCTGGTTTCCACCACCAGGCGCTCTGACTATTTAAGCAGGCAAGGGCAAAGTTTGAATTCTCTATCTTCTCCGTGACTTGACGAACACACATGGATTAGACAGTTTGTCTACACCCCCACGCATATAACGTAGTAAGTGACTTTGTCTTATGGACTCTCCATAACTTTTTGTTGTAGGTGACTCACCTATGACACGTACATGGACTTACCCAAAGGGTATATATTAACAGAGCAAAGCTACTCAAACGAGAAGTAGCAGATACATGTTCTTCGTGTATGCTGTAACAAGGAAACCTTCCTCATTTTGTACATTGATATATTGCTGAATACATCTGTTCCCTACATTTTATCCCCGTGTTGAGTGATTATTTATTGACCCTTAAATAGGTCATAACACTTTTATACTTCCATTTTGTATCTTGTCTCATATATCTGTTACTTATATATCCTCCATGCTGTATAATTATAACAATTGACTTTAATACATGACAGCACGTGGAGAAGATACATATAAGATACATCCGAAACAGGATGGGTGTTACTAGCGTCCAGTTACCAGACAAAAAGAAAAGACCACGTAACCGAATACGCTCTGCACTAAATGCTTGAATACAGTCAAATGTTCAGTTTATATATATAAAGTGTTCACTTTAAAACCAACAGCCAATCAGGATCCAGGAAGTGAGCAAAACCCAAATACACCAGTGGAATAATCTAATCTACTATTTAAACAACCTATCAAGTCCGGATCCTCACAACATATTCAGCTTGCATCACAACTGGATGATAATCACTCCACGAATCTCTACAGATTTTACGGCATGTCAACTCTTGTTGGGTTATTTTATGCCAAAAAATGCTTTATTCTTTTTTGTTGGGTACTTATTTAAAAGAATTGAAACATGTTTTTTGAAGTAATTTTTAATCTATTGAACCAATAGATGGGACCCCAATAGGAACTACCACGCCGGGTCAGCGTGGATCTGAGAGTAATGCCAATGAGTTCCAGAATTGGAAACTCGCCACTAGTTGTCTGTTCAACTAATTATAATTAACATTATTACATCTAAAACCCAACAGGCGTATTCTACAGCCCCACCGACAGCGCGGTGTGACGTAGGGGACGTTGCTGAGTAAAACGTCTGGCACAAATGACGTTTGATGAACTGAATTTTAGTCTCGCACAGACAGGTTGCATATTTTTGCTAGTCACACTAAAGTCGAGGAAAAAATTGTTTAGAAAAATATAAGTGAATATCTTTTAATTAGGCTAATTTTATAATTTGTCTGGGGAAGTTGTGCGAATCGAACCGTTGCATCTACCCACTCGCTATATCCTCACGACAGGCTGTTTTCAATATCATAATGATTTGGTTAAATCGCACTTAACGGACCTAAATTCCACCAACGTATGTAGAAAGAAAAAATTACAAAAAATCAGGGAATTAACCGAATTCAATTAAAGTTTCAGTGTTGATATATTAATAAATAAAATATATAATACACCAGTTTGCATTACGAAATCAAAGAGGATAATCTTTATCAATATTCTTGAAATTGAACACTTAATTAGTAGACACTTTATACTGTCATGTAGGTTGTTTTTTTCTTCTTTGGCCATCGGAAGCGAAACCACTACCAACGAAAGTTCTTTCAAAAAGTATAAAAAAAACCCCAAAAAACAAAAACAAAACACTATATCTTTGATACTAGATACCTCAGGATTATTTTGATATATAAATTGTGATATTTACATGTCAGGCTTTTGGTGTTAAAGGTTGAATTTTACAAAAAAAATATTATACATTTTATTTAAAAACTTTTACATTTTTTCATGTCAGTTAACTTTGAACTACGTATCTTTGAGGCGTAACACAGATTCTCAAAGATACGTGGTTCAATATATATTTTATTCATTAATATATCAACACTGAAAATTTCTATAAATTCGGTTAATTCCCTGATTTTTGGTATTTTTTTCTTTCGGCAGGATGACATACGATGGTGAAATTTAGGTCCGTTAAGTTCGATTTAACCAAAGAAATATATAATTTATAAAAAAATAAACATTAACGTTAGAATCGATTTAACCTATCCTCTAATTAGGCTAATTTAATAATTTGTCAGTGTTGATATATTAATAAATAAAAGATATAATACACCAGTTATTTTATTTAATTTTTTTTACATTTTTTCAGGTCAGATAACTTTGAACCACATATCTTTGAGGCGTAACACAGATTCTCAAAGATACGTGGTTCAATATATATTTTATTCATTAATATATCAACACTGAAAATTTCTATAAATTCGGTTAATTCCCTGATTTTTGGTATTTTTTTCTTTCGGCAGGATGACATACGATGGTGACATTTAGGTCCGTTAAGTTCGATTTAACCAAAGAAATATATAATTTATAAAAAAATAAACATTAACGTTAAGATCGATTTAACCTATCCTCTAATTAGGCTAATTTAATAATTTGTCTGGAGTAGTTGTGCGAATCAAACAGTTGTACCCACCCACTCGTTATATCCTCACGACAGATATGTTTTCAATATTAGAATGATTTTATTATTGTTAATTACTTTGCAGTTTTTGTTTTTAGTTCCTAATTCCTTAGTTTTAAGATATAGTAATCAGAAAAGAAGTACGAATTTTTCTTACATATTTGACATTAGAACAAAAACTATTAGTTAGTACAAAGTAAGATTATCATACTCGATAAACTAAGTGCATATTGTATAAATATATCGTGTGCCAGACTTTTTAACAAGAGGATTTAATTCATACAAATTTAAGAAAGAAAAGGTGAAAAAAAAAATAAATAAAAGGAATTCCTACCCAACGACATTTTTATTGCAATTTCCGTCTAAAAAGGACGTATTGTGTTGTAAGTATATACAAATATATGAAATCTACTCTAAGATAAAACATATATACTGGAATAAATTATATATATATATATATATATATATAATATATATATATATATATATATATATATATTTTTAAGAATGGAAATGAGTAACCTACTCGAGAAGTCCCATTCCAACGGGCATGTTTATAACATAACATAAAGATTAATCGTAAACTCGATTAATTTAAAAGTAACCCTGAAGAATCTGTCGATGAAACTCGAGTAGGCTACTCATTTCCACTCTTAAAATAAATTTATGCTCTACATTGTATTGAGCACTTTGTATTTGTTTTTTCTCAACCTTAACCTCTGGATATTGTGCGCTTCCAACGATCGTTCTTATACCCACCGGTAAGTTAATACTTATACATATACAAATATATATATATATACATATATTGGGTTGGATTTTACGGCATGTCAACAACCCTAGGGTTATTTTATGCCGAATACGTTTATGTTTTATTCATTCTTGTTTAAAAATAAATTTAAACTCATTTTTTCTAATAATTTTTTATCTACTTGTTTATTTGTTTGTTTTACGGCATATCAACTTCGGTGGGTCATTTAATGCCGACAAAGTTTTGAAAGCGATTCATTCTTGATTGGCACATTTTTTGAGTCATTTTTAATCTATTTAACCTATAGATTGTACTCTAACAGGTTCTACCACTGCGGGCCAGAGTAGACCTGGGAATAATGGTGATGAGTACTAGTTAAAATTATCAACAATACTGCTTTCAAAACAATTAGAATTAGAAAGATGAAGAATAATACTAGTCAAAATTATTATTAATAATGATTGACAAAGCAAGTAGAATTAGGAAAATGAAGGATAATACTAGTCAAAATTATTAATAATATTGCGTTCAAAGTAACTAGAATTTACTAGTTAAAATTACTAATAATAATGATTTACAAACTAACTAGAATTCGGAAGATGAAGGATAATACTAGCTAAAAACTTTTAATGATGATAATAATTGACAACACGTCTAAAATTAGAGTGAGGGATGATACTAGTTGAAATTATTAATTGTAATGACTGACAAAGCAACTGGAATTTGGAAGATGAAGGATAACACTAACTAAAATCATTATTAATAATAATTCGCTGATGGTGGTCTGCTTCTGCAGCATGTGAGGTAACCTGAAATAATTATTTGATAGTTTTTTGTTTGTTTTTTAATCCAATGCCAGACACCACATATTGGCGCCAAAAATGACGTGAAGAAGAATAGAAAATGGGATAACATGTCTTAGCTTGTCGTATAAAACTTCATTCTTTTTACGGTTCATGGCGGGTATTATTTGGCTACCCGCAACTCAAAGTGGGACACAAGATCAGTTTAATAGTCGGGTGCCTCGCAGGAAGCAAAACTTCTTTCGAGGCATGGGTGCTACATTTTCGGTATTCCCCTTCAAGGGCGCTTCAGACAACGGGAAATAAACCCGACCCTCTTACCCCTACCAGGCAATAAGGACAGTTGATGCATGAGGATACCCTCTTAAACTAACACGGATTGATACTACCAACCAACCCCAATATGGGTAGCATCGCTTGATCTCATTCAAACACTCAAGCATACCGAATTTCGAAAAAGACTTTAGACACTTACTGTTATCTTAACTACAACCATATTTAGAAGTGCCCCTGGCATAATGATAATTGAAATTATATATATATATATATATAATATTTTTTGCTTGAAGGCAATTACAATGCATGTATCACATAAAATTCGATACTTTTTTTAATAGAAAATGAACTTGACAAGTGTAATCCCGGCAAAGGATCGCTCGGTGTGTAGAACATCGTACAGACTGTTTCGACTTTATTAAGTCTCATCAGCGATGTATACTAACGACTTCCCTCCGACAGAAATCGAAACCGGGACCTCAGCAGGCATAGTCGAAGACCATATTACCTCGGTCACAGTACACAGCGAACAATCCCTGCGAAATTAACCTTGTCAATGATACTTACACGCCTCTACCATAATAGGTAAGGGGACGTTATATATATATATGATGGACTCTCCCATCGATCGACGTATGAGTGTTCATACAATGAACACCCACACAGTGATTTGTTTATAGTGGTGAAGGCTTGTGTTGGACCATCCACACATTTTGGCACAGTCGGTAGGAAAGAATTGGTGCATCAAGGGTTGCCACAAACCCAATCAACGACCGACCTCAGGAATTTTGAATTCAGAGTTATCCCTCTCCTAGACTGGTTACCTACCCAAGGTTAAAGAGCCCAGTCTGCCCTACTATTTAACCCATAGCTGGAGGGAGAATATATGGATTCATACCTTTCCCAAGGGTATTAGCGCTATGTGAAATGCCAACAGCTTGAAGGCAATTACACACACACACACACACACATACACACAACACACACACACACACACACACACACATAATATATAATATATATTATTATATATATATATATTCGTAGACGGGTCAATCGGTTAAGTTCAGTATTAGGATGATTCTATGTTGGACCTTTCTTCTACCCTTGGGGCTCACAAGTTTATACGAATGCATCCAACAACTCTCCCTCCAGCTATGGGTAAATAGTAAGGCGGACTGGGCTCTTTAAACTTAGATTGATAATCAGTCTAATCTGTTCCAATTGGATACATGACCTAGTGGATAAGGTAGTTAGGTTAAGACAGTTGTAAGTGTCAGTTATCCCTGGATTCCGGGTTCAATCCTGAGTAACGGCAGTAACATAGAAAAATGATTAACACAACTCCTACCTCAACTATGGTTTGCGGAATGAGAACAGGATATCCCCGTGGACTGAATAAAGAGTTAAGTTCAAAGTTCCGTGATGGCTCCCGACTACGACAAGAAGGTTTCCGAGTCTGACAAGAAGGTTCCCGAGTCCGAGAAGGTTCCCGAATCCGACAAGAAATACCTGAAGAAGGCCGGAGGGTATATCGGCCGAAACGTTGTACAAATAACAATAAAGATGAGGACAATAGTCTGAATAACGCAGATAATACTAATCATCAAGCCTCATCTTAAACATTCAGAGAAATAGGAAATCAGAAGTTTTGCTAACTAATCAGAAGTTGACGAATATTTATCAACACTTACGATAATTTTATAAAAAAATATGAACAGTATTGATTTTATTACTACTATTATTATTATTATTTTATTACGATTTGTTGCTCGAATTTTTTACTTTATATATTGAATTAAATTCACTCAAAAAAATTGGGGTAACGAACTTTCCTTTCGCCGTGTCGGTTGGGGCGTTAGAATGCACCTCTGCAGAGGAGTAAGACTCCCCCAATGTTATTGATATACCATAAACCCCCACCAACCTATAGCCACATTCTCAATAATACTTTAGATCGTCTTCTTGGCGGGGGGGGGCACCTTTTACCGGCCTTTATATTGTAAACATTAAATTAATCATTTCTCCAACTGTTAATATCTCACACACTCCCTAAAGGCCAAATATCCACTCGCCCCCCCTCAGATTTTTCGAGTTTAAAATCAACATAACTTGGCCAATTTTTGGAATTGGAAGCTCAAATTTGGGGGATTGCCTAATTTTAACATAGTCCACACCTGTACAAATTGAAGATGGTGGGTGACAATTTTACTTTTTTGTGGATGATTTGATATGGAATTAGCCATTTATTAACAATTTTACTGTGTCCTTTTAGATTTTTATGCGCCAGGGATGCAGGATACGTACCTATCAGCATCTCTGATATGTCCCAGGAAGGGATATATTAGTAGAAGTAGCTGAGTAGTGGGTTCACGGTAACAGCGTGGTACAATCGAGCTGGTAAGTAATAGTACTGGTGTGACGTCGTATTAGTAGAACTATTAGGCGTAGTAGTAGGCATTGTACCTCTACATTGCTCTGTATTTATGGCTGACATCAGCCAATCACATTACTGTGATGTGGGACCCAGGTGCATGCATATTCATTACATCAATCTCTGTGCATTCTTATTTGATTTTCTTAGTCTTTCATTATATTAAAACTTAAATACTTATGTCCAGAGGGTGCATATTTGGCTAAACTTGCAAATTAAAATGGAAAATCTTTTTTTAAATAAATACTTTTTAATTTTAAACTAATATTGTTATTGTTGTTTTTTTTAATCATAAAACTTTAAACGAAAGACATTTTTTTCTTTTTTTTAATGAAATTATGTAAAAAAATCGTCCGTTGATTTTGTTTAATAACAACCGGTGAAAAGCCAAATTTCATTCCAATGAAAACATCTCGCAAATTATGGGCCGGGTTAGCTCAGTCGGTAGAGCATTCGGCTAGAAATCACAAGGTTCCTAGTTCGATACCGGTCCTCGCCAACTCAGCGTTATGAGTAGCACAGGGATCTGTCCGGCTGATACCGTTAATAGACCGTTCGGCAGAGTGCTTATAACACAATACGTTAACAAGTTTATGGCTCAATGAATAATCACATCGACTTTCCAATAAATTCAATATTTACCGTCTTAGCTCAGTCGGTAGAGCGTTCGGCTAGAAACCACAAGGTTCCTAGTTCGATACCGGTCCTCGCCAACTCAGCGTTATGAGTAGCACAGGGATCTGTGCGGTAAAGTAAGGAGCTGATGGTAGGTGTGGCGCTCCACCTCAGACGCAAAAACAATCTCCTTGGTCTAGCGCTATTGAAAAGGGGATAGACTCCCTCGCTGTCTGGCTGATACCGACATTAGGCCGCCCCGACGACTTTACTTTACTTACTTACGCGTAATTAAATTAGAACTTAATAGCAAAATCTTTTTTTTTACAAAAATACTTTTTAATTTTAAACTAATTTTGTTATTGTTTTATTTTTTTAATCATAAAATTTTAAACGAAAGACAGTTTTTTTTTGGTTAATGAAATTATTTAAAAAATCGTCCGTTGATTTTGTTTAATAACAACCGGTGAAAAGCCAAATTCCGTTCCAATGAAAAAATCTCGCAATTGGGGTGCCTATTGGTGACTTGATCCGTCCGTCTCTTTTTCCACTTGACTTTAAGCTGGAAAAGGCTATTTAAGAAGCAATAACCTAGAAAGGCCATCTTGATGCAGTGTTATTAAAACTAGAAATAGGTCTGAAGAGTGGAAAATGTGTGTAGAGTCATGAGGCTAGAAATAACATTAGACTATTATTCTACTTGTTTATATGTAAGATCATTACACTTGGCAAACAGGACGAGACGCAATAATCATTGCTCAACTGTCATGGAGGAAAAGTGTCTCCGCGATTTGGTTTTAATATCATCCATGTTCTTTCTTTCTTTCTTTCTTTCTTTCTTTCTTTCTTTCATTCTTTCATTCATTCTTTCTTTCTTTCTTTCTTAATATCAAACATGCCCTTTCTTTATTTTTTCTTTCTTTCTTTCTTTCTTTCTTTCTTTCTTTCTTTTTCAATATCTCAATTCTTTTTTCCAGCCCCTTAATAACTATCTTAACTATCTTAATAACTATCGACAATTTTTCTTTCTTTCTTTCTTTTTTTCTTTCTTTCTTTATTTCTTTCGTAATATCAAACATGCCCTTTCTTTCTTTATTTTCTTTTCTTTTCTTCCTTCCTTTCTTTCTTTCCTTCTTTCTTTCTTTATTTCTTTCGTAATATCAAACATGCCCTTTCTTTCTTTATTTTTCTTTCTTTTCTTCCTTCCTTTCTTTCTTTCCTTCTTTCTTTCTTTCTTTCCTTCGTTTTTTTAAAAATATGTTTCTCCCTTCCTTCTTTTTTCCTCTCTTTCTTTATTTTTTAATATCTCTATACTTTTTTCAGCACTTCTTTCTTTCTTAATAACTCTCGATTCATTTTCTTTCTTTCTTTCTTTCTTTCTTTTCTTTCTTTCTTTCTTTCCTACCTTCGTTTTTTAAAATATCTCTCGTCCTTCCTTCTTCCTTTCTTCCTTTCTTTCTTTTTTTTAATATCTCAATTCTTTTTTCAGCTCCTCTTTTCTTTCTTTAATAACTATCGACAATCTTTCTTTCTTTTCTTTCTTTCTTTTCTTTTCTCTTTCCTTTCTTTTCCTTTCCTTCTCTTTTTCTTTTTTCTCTTTCTCTTTCTCCTCTTTCTTTCTTTTTTTCGTCGGGTAATATCAAACATGCGGCCTTCTTCCTTTTTTACTTTCTTATTTCTTCCTCTCTTTTCTTTGTCTCCCAATTTCCTTTCTTTCTGTTCCTTCGTTTTTAAAATATATTTCTCTCCTTCCCTTCTTTCTTCGGCTCCCTTTCCTTACTTTTATATTCTATTTCCTTTTTTTTCAGCACTTCTGTCTTTTCTTAATAACTCTCGATCCATTTTCTTCCTTTCTTTCTTTTTTTATTCCTACCTATCTCTCTTCTTTTTCTTTCTTTCTTTCTTTCTTCCCTTTCGTTTTTCTTTTTTTTTTATTATCTCACCCAATTCTTATTTTTTTTTTTATTTTTTTCAGACCCCTCTTTCTTTCTAATAATTTTCCACATATTTTCTTCCTTTTTTGTCTTTTTTTCTTTCTTCTCTTTTTTCCCTTTTCTTTTCCCTTCCTTTCCTTCCTTTCTTTTTCTTGCTTTCTTTCCTTCTTCCTTCGTTTTTTTTTAAACATCTTTTCTTTTCTTTCGACTTGCACCTTCTTTTTTTTTTCCTCCCTTTCTTTATTTTTTAATGGATCTCTCTCTACATATATCTCTACTCTATTTAATCTCATATCCTCTATCTCCTCTATTTTTCTTTTTGCAGCCGCCTGGTTTTATGTTTCTTTCTTAATAACTCGGAATCGCAATTCTTTCTTTCTTTTCTTTCTTCTTCTTTTTCCTTTTTCCTTTTTTCCTTTGAAATATTTCTTCCTAATTTCTGGCTGTTTCATTTCAACGCACGGCACACTCCCCCTCTGTTTTCGGATCTGTCTTCATCCCTTTATTTCTTGCCTCTTTTCTGTCTTCTTTCTTTTTCTTTCCTTTCCCATTCTTTATAATCTCCTACATTCTTTTCTTTTCTTTCTATTCTTTTTCTTAATATACCACTTTTTTCTCTTCCTTTCTTTCTTTTTTCTTTCTTTGTTTTCTTTTTTTTTCTTTCCTTCTTCTTGTCCACACATTCTTTTTTCTTTTTTTTTTCTTTTTTTCTTTTTTCTTTTTAATACTCCTCGTCATTCTTCCTTTCTTCTTTTTCCTTTTCTTTACAGATATCACACATATTCTTTCTTTCTATTTTTTTTTTCTTTTTTTTCCTCTTTCTCTCTTAAACCNGATAGATTCTTCAGGGTTACTTTTAAACTTAATCGAGTTTACGATTAATCGTTTGGTGTTATAAACATGCCCGTTGGAATGGGACTTCTCCGAGTAGGTTACTCAATTTCCATTCTTAAAATAAATTAATAAGTATAATATTATATATATAATTTATTCAGTAGTATATGTTTTAAATTCTTAAGAAGTAGATTTCATATATCGACTATACTTACAACACAATACGGTCCTTTTTTAGACGGAAATTGCAATAAAAAATGTCGTTTGGGTAGGAATTCCTTTTATTCTTTTCTTTTTTTTTTTTTTAACCTTTTTCTTTCTAAACTTGTATGAATTAAATCCTCTTGTAAAAAGAACTGGCACTCATATATTTATACAATATGCACTTAGTGTTAATCGGAGTATGATAATCTTACTTGTTGTATAACTAATAGTTTTTGTCTAAGCGTCAAATATGTAAGAATAAAATTCGTACTTCCTTTTATGAAATTACTATATCTTAAACTAAGAATTAGGAACTAAAAACAAAAACTGCGAAGTAATTAACAATTAATAAAATCATTCTAATATTGAAAACATATTGTGTGAGGATATAACGAGTGGCGTGGTACAACCTGTTCGATTTCGCACAACTACTCCAGACAAATTATTAAATCTAGCCTAATTAGAGGATAGGTTAATCGATCTTACGTTAATGTTTTATTTTTTTATAAATTATAATTTCTTTGTTAATCGAACTTAAGGACCTAATTTCACCATCGTATGTCATCCTGCCGAAGAAAAAAAATTACCAAAAATCAGGAATTAACCGAATTTTATAGAAATTTTCAGTGTGAATATATTAATGAATAAAATATAATATTGAACCACTATTCTTTGAGAATCTGTGTTACGCCTCAAAGATAACGTAGTTTCAAAGTTAACCTGACCTGAAAAAATGTAAAAAATTTTAATAAAATAACTGGTGTATTATATATTTTATTATTAATATACAACACTGACAAATTATTAAATTAGCCTAATTAGAGGCATAGGTTAAATCGCATTCTAACGCCATTAATGTTTATTTTTTTATAAATTATATATTTCTTTGGTTAAATGAATTAACGTGACTAATTCCAGCCAATCGTATGTCATCCTGCCGAAAGAAAAAAAAACTAGAAAATCACGAAATTAACCGAATTTATAGAAATTTTCAGTGTTGATATATTAATGGAATAAAGATATATATTGAACCACGTATCTTTGAGAATCTGTGTTACGCCTCAAAGATAGTGTTCAAAATTAATACATGAAAAATGTAAAAGTTTTTTAAATAAAATGTATAATTTTTTTTTTATGTAAAATTCAACCTTTAACACCAAAAGCCTGAACATGTAAATATCAAAATTTAATATTATTAAAATAATTCCTGAGGGTATCTAGTATCAAGAGTATAGCTGCTTTTTTTTTTTTTTTTTTTGCTTAGCTTATAGTGGTTTCGCTTCCGATGGTCGAAGAAGAAAAAAAACAACCTACATGACAGTTATAAGTGTCTACTAATAAGTGTTCAATTTCAAGAAATATTTGATAAAGATTATGCCCTTTCATTTCGTAATGCAAACTGGTGTATATATCTTTTTATTCATTAATATATTAACACTGAAACTTTAATTGAATCGGTTAATTCCCTGATTTTTTGTAATTTTTTCTTTCTACATACGTTTTGGTGGAATTTAGGCCGTTAAGTGCGATTTAACAAAATCATTAATGATATTGAAATAACAGCCTGTCGTGAGATATAGCGAGTGGGTGATGCAACGGTTCGATTCGGCAACAACTTTTCCCCAAGACAAAATTCATGATAAATTAGCCGAATAAAAGAATATTCACTTATATTTTTCTAAACAATTTTTTCCTCGACTTTAAGTGTGACTAGCAAAATGATGCAACCTGTTGTGCGAAGACAAAAATTCAGTTCATCAAACGTCATTTGTGCCGCGACGTTTTACTCCAGCAACGTCCTCCTACGTCACACCAACGCGTCGGCTGCGGGCTGCTAGAATACGCCTGTTTGGTTTAAATCTGTAATAATGTATAATTATAATTATTGAACAGACAACTCTGACGCAAGGCGTGTTAAATATAAACAATGGACTTTTGATACATGACAGCACGTGGAGAATAATACATGTGGGTTATTTTCGTAATTTGCCCGGAGAGTTGTCTGCCCGTATAGTTGTCGCTGTTTCCCGCTAGGGCCTGGGCTGTATTTTTTAAACGGCCGGATTTGAACTTCTCTGCCTCTCTTTGCCTGCTGTTAGTTACGAGACACTATGGGTTAGGTCCTACCCCTTTCTGTTGGGGCTTCGGCCCTTAACAACTGGCCACTCACTGCTAGTAAGTCTCTTTATTACGATATATGACTATCCTTTAGTCATGTATTCCGTAACTACGTTTTTTATGTACATTTAGGTTATCTCTTTGATACCTAAATATCTTGTATTTTACCATTCATGAATGGTCATATCTCTACTCTTATGTATTGTATTATGTTACCCTGTTTATTCTTGTGCTGTTATATAAAATGGTTTTCCCTCAACCTGTGTCGGAGGTTTGTTCGCGTTCCAACGAGTTATGACCTTGGTCATAACCTTTTGAATTTACATTACATATAAGATACATCCGAAACAACAATGGAGGATATATAATAACACATATATGAGACAAGATACAAAATGGAAGTATAAAAGTGTTATGAATCTGTTTAAGGTCAATTAAAAAATCACTCAACACGGGGATAAAATGTAGGGAACAGATGTAATTCAGGCAAAATAGGTCAATGTACAATTGAGGAAGGTTTCCTTGTTACAGCGTACACGAAAGAACATGTATCTGCTACTTTTCTCTATAATATAAGTAAAAGATATCTCTTATATTTTTCTAAACAATTTTTCCTCAACTTTAGTGTGACTAGCAAAAATATGCAACCTGCCTGTGGAGAGACTAAAATTCAGTTCAAACAAACGTCACTTGTGCGACGTTTTACTCGAACGTCCCTCCTACGTCACACCACGCTGTCGGCTGGGGCTGTAGAAATACGGCTATTGGGTTAAAAAATCTATAATTGTAATTATAATTAGTTGATTGGTTTGGTTTGGTTTTACGGCATATCAACTCAGTGGGTCTTATTAATACGATAAAGTTTTTGAATAAATCAATTCTTAATGGTAATACAATTTTTATATAAATACATTTTTCTATTAACCATAGATGGCGGACCCTAAAAGGTTACTACCATCCCGGTCAGAGTGGCCAGGGAGCAATGGTGATGAAGGGGTGCTCCACATTCCCCAACCTCCAAAACTGGAACCTCACCATCAGATAGAGTTTAACGTCCATTCCAGGACATGTAGAAGCCCCAGCCACCGGCCTTCTAGCACCCAATGATAAAAAGGGGGCTGGGGCTTGCCCATAAGGGCCAATAGGGCTGGGAAAATCATATAGGTGCTAGGGCTTGACGTTACCAGCCATTGATCGGAGGGCGCCTCTGCCGCCGCCCGTCTAAGCCCAAGATAGGGCCAAAGGGGAGTATTGCATGTATGAACTGCTCATCCACCTGAGCTCTATTCTTAAGTCATCACGGTCGCCACCACACGGCCACACAGGTGGCCCCATTTGGGGAAGTTCTTACCCCTCTGCAGAGGTGCCGCGGTGCTTCTAACGCCTCAGCCGACAGGGCGCAAACAATGGTTTAGGCTAAACAGCTTGCTATCATCTGCACCACATGAGGTGATCCACGATTTGTGTATTATATATTATATACTTTACCAACTCCTCCGCAGCGAGCACGATGCCGACACAAGGTCAATTCTTAAGGCGGAATATATAACAGGTTTGCATTCAGAGTTTTCCTTTCTCTAGACCAGGTTTCCTAACCAAGGTTAAAGAGCTCGGTCTGGCCCTACTATTACCCATAGCTAGAGGGCGGCGAAAGTAGGATTCATGACATTTCCCGAAGGTATTAAGCCAAAGGTGAAATGCAAATTCCACGTCCAGGATTCTGAACTCAAGGCGACGAAGTCCATTTCCATGACTTTAACCATTAACCACGCACTTGTATCCTACATGTCCAAAGGTGATGACGAGAGTCTTATTGTTCTTTGTTTGTGACGATGAAAATTGCATCTAGTTTGCGAAGTTTTCCAATCTGGAACTGATGGGAGTATAGAGTACGCCGTTCAATGGCATTACTCTCAGATCCACTTTGACCCGGTGTGGTAGTACCTATTGGGTTCCCGTCTATGGGTTCAATAGATTAAAATTACTTCAAAAACGTTTCAATTCTTTTAAATAAGTACCCAACAAAAAAGGAATAAAGCATTTTTTGGCATAAATAACCCAACAAGAGTTACATGCCGTAAAATCTGTAGAGATTCGTGGAGTGATTATCATCCAGGTGTAATGCAAAGCTGAGTTAATGGTGTGAGGATTCACAAAAATTGGTAGGTTGTTTTTTAAATAGTAGATTAGATTATTCCACTTGTGTATTTGGGTTATGCTCACTTCCTGGGTCCTATTGGTTGTTGGTTTTAAAGTGACACTTTCATCTATATAAACTGAACATTTGACTATGTTCAAAGCAATTTATGGCAGAGCGTATTCGGTTACGTTGTCCTTTTCTTTTTGTCTTTGGTAACTGGACGCTAGTAACACACTTCCTGTGGAGGTAGTATATGCTTATTTGCTTACAAAAATCCAACCAACGAACCAGCCAACCAATCTGAACGAACCCAGCTCAATGTGAGTAAAGGGTTAACCACGTCGAAAAAATGCTTCGAACATCACCCCTGGATGCAGTGACAAAGATATGAAATATCGGAAGTGTTTGCGGAGAATCAGTCGGCATGAATGAGAGGCCGACTCGTTGCATGCTAAAGATGGAAATTTCTGGTGGCTGAGGAACCATGAAATTGCCAACATTCACCTTACTTTATTTGGGATAGACGGTTTGGCGACAGACAACCCTCTGATCAATTGGCTGGGGTTCACGTTAGGTAGACCTTAGCATTTATGTATATTTGTGTCATAATTGTGCTAAAAGGCGTTGACTGAAGGTTTTTTAATGTTCCTGGGTAAGATGGTTAAACTGTATCTAGTTGAGGTTACAATTTCTGGAAGCTCTATGGGAGTGTGACAGTAACCCCTTCATTACTATCACTTTGAGTCGGATTTTTGGTTGGTTTGTTTCTGTTACAGCATAATCAACCTTCAGTGGTCAGTTTAAGCCGATAAAGTTTTGAAATAAATCAATTCTTAATGGATATACAATTTTTATATAAATACATTTTCTATTTAACCCATAGATGGGACCCTAACAGGGTACTACCACTCCGTGGTCAGAGTGGAACCAGTGAGCAATGTTGATGAAGGGGTGCTTCCACATTTCCGCCAAACCTCCAAAACTGGAAACCTCACCAATCAAGATTAGAGTTTAACGTCATCCCAGGACATGTAGACCGCGCAGCCATCCGCCTCTAGCACCATAATAAAAAAGGGGTTGCGCTTGGCCATAAGGCAATAGGGTTTTGGGAAATCATATAAGTGCTAGGGCTTGACGTGACCAGCCGATTGATCGGAGGAGGCCTTCTCGACCCGCCCGTCTAGCCCAAGATAGGGCAAAGTGGAGTAATTGCAATGTCATGAACTGCTTCATCCACCTGGGTTCTTTATCCTTAAGCATCACGGGTCGTTACCCACGGCCAACAGGTGGCCCCATTGGGGGCAGTCTTACCTCCCTCTGCCAGAGGTGCAGTCGGTGCATTCTACGCCCCCCGGCCGACAGGCGGACTTTGCAGTCGGAGTGGCAGTACTTGTTAGGGTAGCGGTTGAATAGATTGCCTAAAAAATAAAAACGAACCTTTTTTAATCGATGGACATATGTATATAACAATAACGAATAAGGAAAAAGCCCCGAAAAAATTCTTAATAGAGAGGCGGCTCGGTGGATGATCAAACTCAATGACCAGTCACATGAAAGAGAGAGCTTACGCTCCATCGATTTCACAGCAGCGTGGCATATAATTACATTTCTGATTAAAGGTCAAGGGCTCGTAATTTGTTCTAATAATATATATATAGATGAAAACTCGAGTAGGCTACTCATTTCCATTCTTAAAATAAATTTATGCTCTACATTGTATTGAGCACTTTGTATTTGTTTTTTCTCAACCTTAACCTCTGGATAATTGTGCGCTTCCAACGATCGTTCTTATACCCACCGGTAAGTTAAATACTTATACATATACAAAATATATATATATACATATATTGGGGTTGGATTTTACGGCATGTCAACAACCCTAAGGTATTTTATGCCGAATACGTTTTGTTTTATTCATTTCTTGTTTAAAAAAAATTTAAACTCATTTTTTCTAATAATTTTTTTATCTACTTGCTTATTTGTTTGTTTTATGGCATATCAACTTCGGTGGGTCATTTAATGCCGACAAAGTTTTGAAAGCGATTTATTCTTGATTGGCACATTTTTCGAGTCATTTCTTCATCTATTTAACCTATAGATTGTACTCTAACAGGTTCTACCACTGCGGGCCAGAGTAGACCTGGGAATAATGGTGATGAATACTAGTTAAAATTATCAACAATACTGCTTTCAAAACAATTAGAATTAGAAAGATGAAGTATAATACTAGTCAAAATTATTAATAATAATGATTGACAAAGCAAGTAGAATTAGGAAAATAAAGGATAATACTAGTCAAAATTATTAATAATAATGCGTTCAGAGTAACTAGAATTAGGAAGTTAAAATTACTAATAATAATGATTTACAAACTAACTAGAATTTGGAAGATGAAGGATAATACTAGCTAAAAACTTTTAATGATGATAATAATTGACAACACGTCTAAAATTAGGGTGAGGGATGATACTAGTTGAAATTATTAATTGTAATTACAAAGCAACTGGAATTTGGAAGATGAAGGATAACTAAACTAAAATCATTATTAATAATAATTTCGCTGATGGTGGTCTGCTTCTGCAGCATGTGAGGTAACCTGAAATAATATTTGATAGTTTTTTTTGTTTGTTTTTTTAATCCAATGCCAAGACACCACATATTGGCGCCAAAAATGAACGTGAAGAAGAATAGAAAATGGGATAACATGTCGTAACTTGTCGCATAAAACTTCATTCTTTTTACGGTTCATAGCCGGTATTATTTGGCTGCCCGCAACTCAAAGTGTGACACAAGATCAGTTTAATAGTCGGGTGCCTCGCAGGAAGCAAAACTTCCTTCGAGGTATGGGTACTACATTTTCGGTATTCCCCTTCAAAGGCGCTTCAGACAACGGGAAATAAACCCGACCCTCTTACCCCTACCAGGCAATAAGGACAGTTGATACATGAGGATACCCTCTTAAACTAACACGGATTGATACTACCAACCAACACCAATGCCACTATGGGTAGCATCGCTTGATCACAAGCGACATACCGAATTTCGAAAAAGACTTTAGACACTTACTATTATCTAACTACAACCATATTTAGAAGTGCCCCTGGCGTAATGATAATTGAAATTATATATATATATGATATATATATATTAATATTATATATATATATATACTATATTTTTTGCTTGAAGGCAATTACAATGCATGTATCACATAAAATTCGATACTTTCTTTTTTTATAGAAAATGAACTTGACAAGTGTAATCCCGGCAAAGGATCGCTCGGTGTGTAGAACATCGTACAGACTGTTTCGACTTTATTAAGTCTCATCAGCGATGTATACTAACGACTTCCCTCCGACAGAAATCGAAACCGGGACCTCAGCAGGCATAGTCGAAGACCATATTGCCTCGGCCACAGTACACAGCGAACAATCCCTGCGAAATTAACCTTGTCAATGATACTTACACGCCTCTACCATAATAGATAAGGGGACGTTATATATATATGATGGACTCTCCCGTCGATCGACGTATGAGTGTTCATACAATGAACATCCACACATTGATTTGTTTATAGTGGTGAAGGCTTGTGTTGGACCATCCATACTTTTTGGCACAGTCGATAGGAAAGAATTGTTGCATCAAGGGTTGCCACAAACCTAATCAACGACCGACCTCAGGAATTTGAGTTATCCCTCTCCTAGACTGGTTACCTACCCAAGGCTGAAGGGCCCAGCCTGTTCTACTATTTAACCCATAGCTGGGGGGAGAATATATGGATTCATACCTTTTCCAAAGGGTATTAGCGCTATGTGAAATGCCAACAGCTTCGTCTAGGAATTGAAACTCAAATCGACGAGTCCATTACCACTAGCCCACGCGCCTCCATATTCATTCTCTCTCTCTCTCTCTCTCTCCTCTCTCTCTCTATATATATATATAATATATATATATTATATTATATATATATATATATATAGAACCAAAGGTTAACAAACCACATCATAGTTGCTTACTTTTCTTTACACTTGCATTGTGATAGCCTTCAAAAGCTACACCAACAAATATAATATATATATATATATATATATATATATATATATATATATATATAATATAATATTAGGACACGTATAAAATAAATTTACATTAATTATAAGGGTACCCTAACTTTCTTTTTATAATTTTTTCCATCGCTTTTATAATGAATTCGCTTTTACGTGTCCTAATAAAATTTTGTACTGCCAAGAAACTTTTCATATATAAATATATATATAATATATATATATTATATATATATATATTCGTAGACGGGTCAATCGGTTAAATTGGTATTAGGATGATTCTATGTTGGACTTTTTTCTACCCTTGGGGTTCACAAGTTTATAGGAATGCATCCAACAACTCTCCCTCCAGCTATGGGTAAATAGTACGGCGGACTGGGCTCTTTAAACTTTGATAGATGATCAGTCTAGGAGAAAGAAAACTCTGAATTCAAATCTGTTAAACTACTCAGCGTAAGAAATTGATCTTGTGTCACATCCTGATTGGTAAATATGTACGTCTCTTTTTCCACTTGACTTTAAGCTGGAAAAGGCTATTTAAGAAGCAATAACCCAGAAAGGCCATCTGGATCAAGTCACCAATAGGCACCCCAGTTGCAAGCTGTTTTCATTGGAACGGAATTTTGCTTTTCACTGGTTGTTAATAAACAACTAATATTGGTATTTTTTAAAATAATAATTAAAAAAAAAAAATTAGTTTTTATTTAATCAGAATAGGAAATCAGAATAGTATTATCTGCGTTATTCGGACTATTGTCCTCATCTTTATTGTTATTTGTACAACGTTTCGGCCGATATATATATATATATTTACCAGCCCCTCTGCACGAGCAGGATGTGACACAAGGTCAATTTCTTAAGCGGAGTTCAGCAGGTTTGAATTCAGAGTTTTCCTTCTCCTAGACTGGTTACCTAGCCATGGTTAAAGAACCCAGTCTGCCCTGCTATTTACCCATAGCTGGAGGGAGAGTAGGATTCATACCTTGCCCATGGGTATTAGCACTAAATGAAATGCAATTACCACGTCTAGGATTTGAACTCGAGGCGACGAGTCCATTTCCCATAACTTTAACCATTACACCACGCGCTTCCTACATTTCGGCCGATATACCATCCGGCCTTCTTCAGGTGTTTCCAATTAGATACATCGCCTAGTGGATAAGGTAGTGGATAAGGTAGTTAGGTTAAGACAGTTCTAAGTGACAGTTATCTCTGGTGGATTCCGGGTTCAATCCTGAGTAGCGGCAGTAACATAGAAAAATGATTAACACAACTCCTACCCCAACTATGGTTTGCGGAATGAGAACAGGATACCCCCGTGGGCTAAATAAAGGGTTAAGTTCAAAGTTCCGTGATGGCTCCCGATTACGACAAGAAGGATCCCGAGTCCGAGAAGGTTCCCGAGTCCGACAAGAAATACCTGAAGAAGGCCGGAGGGTATATCGGCTGAAACGTTGTACAAATAACAATAAAGATGAGGACAATAGTCCGAATAACGCAGATCATACTAATCATCAAGCCACATCTCAAACATTCAGAGAAATAGGAAATCAGAAGTTTTGCTGACTAATCAGAAGTTGACGAATATTTATCAACACTTTAGCTCAGTCGGTAGAGCGTTCGGTTAGAAACCACAAGGTTCCTAGTTCGATACCGGTCCCCGCCAACTCAGCGTATGAGTGCGGTAAAGTAAGGAGCTGATGGTAGGTGTGGCGCTCCACCTCAGATGCTAAAACAATCTCCTTGGTCTAGCGCTATTGAAAAGGGGATAGACTCCCTCGCTGACTGGCTGATACCGACTTTAGGCCGCCCCGACGACTTTACCTTTTTACTTTTTATTGATTCTTAATTTGATCACATTACACATTAGAATTTAATAGCAAAATCTTTTTTTTTACAAAAATACTTTTTAATTTTTAAACTAAATATTGTTATTGTTGTTTTTTTTAATCATAAAACTTTAAACGAAAGACAGTTTTTTTTTTTTTTTAATGAAATTATGTAAAAAAAATCGTCCGTTGATTTTGTTTAATAACAACCGGTGAAAAGCCAAATTCCGTTCCCATGAAAAAATCTCGCAATTGGGGTGCCTCTTGGTGACTTGATCCGTCCGTCTCTTTTTCCACTTGACTTTAAGCTGGAAAAGGCTATTTAAGAAGCAATAACTTAGAAAGGCCATCTTGATGCAGTGTTATTAAAACTAGAAATAGGTCTGAAGAGTGGAAAATGTGTGTAGAGTCATGAGGCTAGAAATAACATTAGACTATTATTCTACTTGTTTATATGTAAGATCATTACACTTGGCAAACAGGACGAGACGCAATAATCATTGCTCAACTGTCATGGAGGAAAAGTGTCTCCGCGATTTGGTTTTAATATCATCCATGTTCTTTCTTTCTTTCTTTCTTTCTTTCTTTCTTTCGTTCTTTCTTTCGATCTTTCTTTCTTTCGATCTTTCTTTCTTTCTTTCTTTCTTTCGTTCTTTCTTTCGATCTTTCTTTCTTCTGCTTTCTTTCTTGCTTTCTTTCTTTCTTCTTTGATCTTTCTTTCTTTCTTTCTTTCTTTTCTTTCTTTCTTTCTTTCGTAATATCAAACATGCCCTTCGTTCTTTATTTCTTCTTTCTTTTCTTTCTTTCTTTCTTTCTTTCGTTTTTTAAATATCTCTCGTCCTTCCTATTCCTTTCTTTCTTTCTTTCTTTCTTTCTTTCTTTTCTTTCCTACCTTAGTTTTTAAAAATATCTCTCGTCCTTCCTTCTCCCTTTCTTCCTTTCTTTCTTTTTTAATATCTCTATTCTTTTTTTCAGCCCTTCTTTCTTTCTTATAACTTTCTTCCTTCTTCTTTCTTTCTTTCTTTCTTTCTTTCTTTCTTTCTTGTAATATAAAAATGCCATTTCTTTCTTTCTTTTTTCTTTTCTTTTCTTCTTTTTTCTTTCTTTCTTTCTTTCTTTCTTTCGTTTCTAAAAAAATATCTTTCTCCCTTCCTTCTTTCTTCCTCTCCTTCTTTTTTTTAATATCTCTATACTTTTTTTCAGCACTTCTTTCTTTCTTAATAACTCTCGATCCATTTTCTTTTCTTTCTTTCTTTCTTTCTTTCTTTTCTTCTTCTTTCTTCTTTCGTATATCAAACATGCCCTTTCTTTCTTTATTTTTTCTTTCTTTTCCTTCTTTTCTTTCCTTTCTTTCTTTCTTTCGTTTTTAAAAAAATATCTCTTCTCCCTTCCTCTTTCTTCCCCCCCTTTCTTTATTTTTTAACATCTCTATTCTTTTTTTCAGCCCTTCTTTCTTTCTTAATAACTCTCGATCCATCTCCTTTCTTTCTTTCTTTCTTTCTTTCTTTCTTTCTTTCTTTCTTACCTTCGTTTTTTAAAAATATCTCTCTCCCTTCCTTCCTTCCTTCCTTCCTTCTTTCTTCCTTTCTTTCTTTTTTTTAATATCTCATTCTTTTTCAGCCCCTCTTTCTTCTTAATAGCTATCGACTATTTCTTTCTTTCTTCTTTTCTTTCTTTTTCTTTCTTTCTTTCTTTCTCTTTTCTTTCGTAATATCAAACATGCCATTTCTTTGTTCTTTGTTTCTTTGTTTCTTTCTTTTCTGTCGTTCCTTTCTTCATTTTTCTTTCGTAATATCAAACATGCCCTTTCTTTCTTTCTTTCTTTCTTTCTTTCTTTTTAATATCTCTATTTTTCGCCGCCCCTTTCTTAATATCTCTCAACCCGTTCATTTTTTCTTTCTTTCTTTCATTGGTAATACCACCAATGTTCTTTGCTTCTTTGTTTCTTTCTTATTATATATCTGCTCATTGTTTTTTTCTTTTTCAATTATTGCTTAACTGTCATCGCGGAAAAGTGTCTCTGAGATTTGGTTTTAATATCATACACGTTCTTTCTTTCTTTCTTTCTTTCTTTTTAAATATTTCTCTTTTTTTTCACCCTCCTTCTTTCTTTCTTGATATCTCTCAATCCGTCAATCTTTCTTTCTCCCTTTCTTTCTTTCTTTATTGATATTTCTCTTTTTTTCACACTTCCTCTTTCTTTCTTAATATCTCTCAATTCATTCTTCTTTCTTTCTTTCTTTCTTTCTTTCTTTCTTTCTTTCTTTCTTTCTTTTTTAATATTTCTCTTTTTCACCCTCCCTTATTCTTTCTTAATATCTCTCAATCCGTTCTTCTTTCTTTCTTTCTTTTTTAATATTTCTCTTTTTTTCACCCTCCCTCTTTCTTTCTTAATATTTCTGAATCCGTCTTCTTTCTTCTTTTTTTTTTTTTAATATTTCTCTTTTTTTCACCCTCCCTTATTCTTTCTTAATATCTCTCAATCCGTTTTTCTTTCTTTCTTTCTTTCTTTCTTTCTTTCCACCTTTTCATTCTTTATATCTTCCTACTCTTTCTTTCTATTCTTTCTTAGTATATCACTTTTTCTTTCTTTCTTTCTTTCTTTCTTTCTTTCTTTCTTTCTTTCTTTCTTGTTCCATTCTTTTTCTTTCTGTTTCTTTTTTAATATCTCCTCGTCATTTCTTTCTTTCTTTCTTTCTTTCTTTCTTTCTTTACAGATATCACCCCTTAAAATAAGGGTCGGGTTAGCTCAGTCGGTAGAGCGTTCGGCTTGAAACCACAAGGTTCCTAGTTCGATACCGTTCCTCGCCAACTCAGCGTGTGAGTAGCTCATAGATCTGTGCGGTAATGTAAGGAGCTGATTGTAGGTGTGGTGCTCCACCTCAGATGCCAAAAAACAATCTCCTTGATCTAGCGCTATTGAAAAGGGGATAGACTCCCTCGTTGACTGGCTGATACCGACTTTAGGGCGCCCCGACGACTTTACTTACTTACTTTACAGATATCATATATTTTTTTTCTTTCTTTTTTCTTCTCTTTTTTAACATACCTCTCGTAATTTTTTCTTTCTTTCTTTCTTCTTCCCTTTCTTAACATATCTCTCGTAATTTTTTCTTTCTTTCTTTTTCTCTTTCTTAACATATCTCTCGTATTTTTTCTTTCTTTTTCTTTCTTTCTTTCTTTCTTTCCTTCTTTTCTTCATCATGAATTAATACAAGCATTGTTAACAGTATAGCGCTAAGTTTTTAAGAGATTCATTATATCATGTACAGGTTAAATTTTTAAATTGTGATCTTAAACCGAAATGTCGGTGTCGACAGATACATTGCTATAATATTATTATAGGAAAGTAACAGAAATCAGGAAAATATCGGTTGGACTGAAATACTTTTCACACGGCAGGTAGGAAACTCCACGATTTAGCCCTACAATTCTAGGCTTGCCTTTCGACAAGTAGTGAGTCCTTAATATCTCCATTGCCCTTCTGTCATCATCTCTCGCTTCGCGCATTACGAGTGAGAGACTCCGAGCACTGGATTAATTCTGCATATATTGTTGCATTTTTGTCCACGAAAAGTGGGTCCTCGGGTTGGTCCGATGGTGCATCGATTATGTCATGCAAACTGAAGGGTTCTCAGATACCCATGGAACTTTGTCTCCCAAATTTCGTAACTCGACTCGTCGCCATTGAAGAAGATCCGAGCGTACCTTGGCCCGTAACCTGTAAAGTTTTTAAATGCCATCCTTGGCCAGTTGAAAAGGGCTTAAAGAAAGTCCTATGTTATGGAATCCTTTGGTAAGCGTATAAGTCGTATCATGCGTATTGGTAAAGGTCCAGTGATTTAATCCTATGTCCGTCGTTAAAGAATGTCGGTGTAATTATGGCCAGTAGGGTCGGTTAAGTATTGTATCAATCTCAGAGTACTGCCAGTGATTGGTCAAGAGTTAAATCATATGATTCCGGCCTAGTCTATAAGTAGGAGCGGGCATCTAGCACACACCTTATATGCAAAAAAATACCCTTGGGAAAGGTATGAATCCTACTCTCCCTCCAGCTATGGGTAAATAGTAGGGCAGACTGGGCTCTTTAACCTTGGTTAGGCAAACGGTCTAAGAGAAGGAAAACTCTGAATTCAAACCTGTTGAACTCCGCTTAAGAAATTGACCTTGTGTCACGTCCTGCTCGTGCGGAGGGGCTGGTAAATATATATATATGCAAAAAAAAAAATCGCGTGATGTAATGGTTAACGTCATGGGAAATGGACTCGCCGCCCCGAGTTCAAATCCTGGATGTGATAATTGCATTTCACTTAGCGCTAATATCCTTGGGAAAGGTATGAATCCTAATCTCCCTCCATCTATGGATAAATAGTAGGGCAGACTGGGCTCTTTAACCTTGGTTAGGCAACCGGTCTAGGAGAAGGAAAACTCTGAATTCAAACCTGTTGAAACTCCGCTTAAGAAATTGACCCTGTGTCACATCCTCCTCGTGCGGAGTGGTTGGTAAATATATATGCGAAAAAATCTCAACACCTATCCCCATAACAGCATCCGGGTATTAAAATGTGACATGATATGTCTCTCTCTCTTTCCTATTCTCCTGCTGCATAGCCGATAAGCAAGCATCCTTGTTGGACAGCACATAATTCCTTAAGCTTATTTACTTACACACATACTAGCATGTCACACAAACAAACCAAATGAACCCTTCAAAAATATGTAAGTCTCTCACAAACTTTCATACATCTTATTATAATGGAGATTCGGTGTCTGCCTGTAAACGTCACTGTTGGAATTTTTGGTTATAAGGCGTGTGCCAGATGTTAACTTCTAATTATAGACTCGCTGATAACCATGTGACCAACCTATTGACCAACCACTGGCAGTATTCTGCTGCTGATATTATTATTTATACTGGCTCTATTCTAATCTTAGCTACTCACAACTACTTGGATCTTCATGGACGACGGATCATAGGATTATATCATTGGACCTTTGACACTACATAGGATTCCAAAAACTTAGGACTTATTCACTTACCAAAGGATTCTTCAGGACTTATTCACTTACCAAAGGATTCTATAGTTCAGGACTTATTCACTTACCAAAGGATTCTATAGTTCAGGACTTATTCACTTACAAAGGATTCTATAGTTCAGACTTATTCACTTACCAAAGGATTCTATAACTCAGGACTTACTTACTTATTTACTTTGAGCTCTTTACAACTGGCCAAGGATGGCGGCCAGATACTTAACAGTCACTGCTTACGTAACAATACCCTTGGAAATTGTGTATGTTTCTCAATGAGTATTTAATTTATAGTCAAAATCATTAAAACATAGAATAAATCTTATTTATTAACGATGTCTCTATGAAAATCTGAGGTAGATTTTCCTCAAAACAGCCCATGTAATTAGTGCGTTAAAAATCCTGCAATGTGTCTTATATATCCCCAAGAAATAAAAATTTACATAATATATGTTGTGGTTAATTTGCATCCTGATTTTAACAAACCCAGATTTAATAGATAATTACTTTGTGTTATTGATCTAAAGGGGCCGGGTTAGCTCAGTCGGAAGAGCGTTGGGCTAGAAACCACAAGGTTCCTAGTTCGATACCGGTCCTCGCCAACTCAGCGTATCAGTAAAGTAAGGAGCTGATGGTAGGTGTGGCGCTCCACCTCAGACACCAAAATAATCTCCTTGGTCTAGAACTATTGAAAAGGCGATAAACTCCCTTGCTGACTGGCTGATACCGACTAAGCCGCCCCGACGACTTTTATTGATCTCTAACATTATTGTCTTATTCTCCAATGTATTAAAATCAATCCTATGAATGATTTTATACAGAACCCAATTAAAATATAATTAAAATAAGTATAATCTTTTATATGCGTTCTTATTTAATTTCGTTAGTCTTTTTAATTTAATATATTTCATTACATCAAAACAGAAATACTTACACCGGAGAGCGCATATTCTTGCTAGTAATAATAATAATAATGAAATTGTTTTATAAACCGCACAGGTTGAAACAGATACAATAACATTTGAAAGAATTTCAGTTCTAATTACACAGAAATTGGTTTCGCTGAAATTTCAAAAGACAATATTCTTAAAATTTTGGCTGCAAAATAGTTACAAAAATATCAATTGTTTACCTTCATTTTAACTTACAGTAGACAATTTCTAGTGTTTCACAGTCGACGCCAGACCATGTGCTCACGTTTTAATATGTTAGTAACCGTTACTAATCCAAAATACTCAGGCCAACATTCTCAAGATATTGAAAATAACGATGAAATGCTAATAGAATGGTTTTGTTATTTATCTGATTTTTTGAGATGAGGTTTGATAATTTGTTTTATTTAGATTATTCGGAATATTGAACTTCTTCAGGTAATTCTTGTCGGACTCTGGAACATTCTCTTTGAACTCGGGAACCTTCTTGGCGAACTCGAGAACCTTCTCCACCAACTCGGAACCTCCTTTGCAAACTCGGTAACCTCATTTTTGAAATCTGGAACCTTCTTGGCGAACTCGGGAACCTTCTTGGCGTACTCGGGAACCTCCTTTGCAAACTCGGTAACCTCATTTTTGAAATCTGGAACCTTCTTGGCGAACTCGGGAACCTTCTTTGCGTACTCGGGAACCTCCTTTGCAAACTCGGTAACCTCATTTTTTGAAATCTGAAACCTTCTTGGCGAACTCCGGAACCTTCTTGGCGTACTCGGAACCTCCTTTGCAAACTCGGTAACCTCATTTTTGAAATCTGGAAACCTTCTTGGCGAACTCGGGAACCTTCTTGGCGTACTCGGAACCTCCTTTGCAAACTCGGTAACCTCATTTTTGAAATCTGGAACCTCTGGCGAACTCGGGAACCTTCTTGGCGTACTCGGAATCTTCTTGTCGACCTCTGGAACCTTCAAAATTCAGAGAAATAGCAAAATATGCGACTCTGATGGTTTTTTCTCTCTTAATTATCAATGGTGGGATATCCCGCCTAAGAATCGCAAGGTTCCTGGTTGTATACCGGTCCCCGTCAACCCAGCGTATAAGTAGCACAGATTTGGTAATCTTATCTGAGCGGTAAAGTGGGTAGTTGATGGTAGGTGTAGCGCTTCACCCCAGTAAAAAACAATCTCCTTGGTATAGCGTTAGCGAAAAGGGGATGTACTCCCTCACTGTCCGGCTGATAACGTTAATAGGGCCGTTCGGCAGAGTGCTTATAACACAATACGTTAACAAGTTTATGGCTCAATGGGTAATCACATCGACTTTCCAATAAATTCAATATTTACCGTATCTTTACTAAGCTTAGATGTGGTACAAGGCCTGAAGTGTGGGGCGCCCAATGAGAATCGAATCACTTTGTTTAGGACAGGTATAATTACCAACACAAGAACATGTATCATACATCAAAATGAAGCTGGTCCACTGTGGACCACATCTCTAGTTCTCCACATAGTCACCGTTTCTCTCAATAGCAATGTTCCACCTCCGAAAGAGAGCATGTATCCCTACCTCGTAAAATTTTCATGACAATCTCTCGCCAACCGTCCCTATCACGCATTGTCCCTGGTAGGTCCTCCGCGTAGCATCCAGTATCCGCACAGAGCTGGTCAATGTAGATCTTTACTGGACGACCCGCACTAGCATATCCATGTGCTGTTTTCCATAGGAGGACGTCACTTATGAGTTCATCCTTACTTCTCCAGCAGTGTCCAGCATGTCTTGTCTGTCTTACTTAAATGGTTTGTGTGATAGGGGGAAGGTGGCCTTATAGCTGCTTTATTGTGGGGTGTTGTTTCCACGATT
>CM042180.1:30095361-30100361 GCA_023376005.1 Doryteuthis pealeii
CTTTTCTTACACAGTGTAATAAGTACATTTCAAATATATATATATTTTATACATATATACATATATGTATGTATATATATTATTTATATATACTTTCTTATATTTCTTATAAACATGTAGATTCAGAATATCATATCTGAACAGTAAGACAGACACAAACTCATTTCTTGTGTCTTTTTGGGGTCGGAGAAAAAAAAAAAAAAAAAAAAAAGACAAGATCTTTTCTTGAAAAAGGAAGAAATAAAAAAAAAATAAAAAACAACGAAGAAGAAACCAAAAATATGAAAAAAAAATGAGTAAAAATAGAAAATAGAGAAGAAAAAAAGAAAGAAAGAAAGAAAAGAAAGAAGGAAAAAATACAAAAAAAAATTACAAAAATATATATATATATCTGGATATGTGGAGGGGAGACGTGAAGGTTGAATAGCAAAAATGAAAGCATGGTCGGAAGAAATGATTATCAAAAAAGAACATGGAGGCTGGTTACCGTGTAGCTGAATAGGGCATGAAACATTTTTACCGTAAACAAGATGATCACTGACTTGGCCACAAGGTGAGTACTATGCTTGTAAAATCTTAAAACAAAAAAGAAAGAAAAAATACCACAAAAAACCCCAATAATAACAACATCATTATCATCATTATCATCAACAACAACAATGTGAAACTGTTTTTATATAATATATAACATATAACTTTTCTTCCCCCCAACACACAGACAACCACATCCACACACATACATACACACACACATTCACATACACACACACACACACACACACACACACACACACACACACACACACACACAGAGGCAAACACACACATGCATACACACATCCACACATACTTCCAACACACACACGCGTGATATTCACTCTTATCAACACATACACACACATACACAGACACAGACACAGATACACACATGCATATCACACACACACACGCGCACACATCCATACACACACACACACACAAAACACACGATGTTGACTCTATCAAAGACATACGCACACACACACACGCTGACAATTAGAAAAATAAAGTCACAACGTGAAACTGTCTTTATATTATATACACAACATATAACTTTTCTCCCCCACATACACACATTCACGCACACACACACACACACACACACACACACACACACACACACACACAAACACACACACACACACACACACACACATACATCTACACAAACACACACGATATTTACTCTTATCAACACATACACCACACACACGCTGACAATTAGAAAAAAAAAATTCACAACATGAAAATGTATTTAGATAATATACAACATATAACTTTTCTCGTCCCCCCATCACACACATATAGACATACAGACATACGCACACACACACACACACACACGCACACACACAGACATGATGTTACCACATACGCACACACGCTGACAATTAAAACGAGACAAAAAACAAACTCACAATGTGAAACTGTATTACTATAATATACATACAACATATAACTCCCCCCCCCACATAGACATGCACATACATTCACACATACGCATACCCACACACACGCTGACAAAAAAGTCGAAACCAAAAAACAAAGCAACAAAAACAAATAACACATGAAAATGTCTTTATATAGTATACAACAGTATACAGTATATAGTATACAGTTATTTATTAAGCTTAGCTTAGATGTGGCAGTTATTTACAATACTTAGCTTAGATGTGGCACAAGGCCAGAAGTATGGAGCACCCAATGAGAAACGAACTCACTTACAATGATCTGCAAATCTAACTTGCTAACCATTACACCACACACAGAGACACGCGCGCACACACACGCTGACAATTAAAAAAAAAAGACAACGTTAAACTGTCTTTATATATAAGATACAATATACCCCCACATAGACACGCACATACATTCACACATACGCAGTCACACACACTGACCATTAAACACACACACACACACACACACACACACACCACACACACACACACACACACACACACACACACAACAAACAAACAAACGAAAACAAAAACAAAAAACAAAAAACGAAAATATGAAATTGACTTTATATAATGTACAATATATAATATTCATGCAAAAAAGCGCACATGTATACACACACTTACAAAGTAAGTGTGTGTGTATATGTTTAATTGTCAGTGTATGTAAGTCTTATATACACTGACAATTAGAGACAAAAAATAAATAAATAAATAAATAAAAACGATATGAAAATGACTTTATGTATATATACAACATATAACTCTCCCCACTCCACACACACACACACAGACACACACACAGAGATACAAACACACACACACACACACATACATAAACACACACACACACGCTCACAATTAAAAAAGAAACAAAACAGAAAAATGATATGAAGATATCTTATATATGATATATATAATGACATTTCATATATATATATGTATATATATATATATATATATATATAATATAGTATATGTATATATATATATATATATATATATATATATATATATATATATATATATATATATATATATATATATATATATATATATATATATATATATATATATAATATATATATATATATATATATATATATATATATATATATATATATATATATATATATATATATATATATATATATATATATATATATATAATATATATAACATATTTCTCCTCCGATATATATATATATATATATATATATATATATATATATATATATATATATAAACATATAACTCTCCTCCGCACACACATGCCCATACACACACACTCACACACACACACGCTGACAATTAAAAAAAAAAAATCGATACTGTAAGTCGTCGGGGTGACCTAATGCCGGCATCATCCAGACAGCGAGGGAGTCTATCTCCTTTTCACTAGCGCTAGTCAAAGGAGATTGTTTTGCGCCTGCGACAAAGCACCACACCTCCCATCAGCTCATCACTTTATTGTACACATCCCTGAGCTACTCATGCGCTGAGTTGACAAGGGTTGGTATCAAAACAGGAACCAGGAACAGTGTCGTCCTAGGCGGGCGCTCTACCGACTTAGCTAAACCGTAGCCTATATACAAGGTGTGTCAAAAAAGATATTTGTACTTTTGGACACACCTTGTATTCTGAAAAAAAAAAAAATAACGTTCCATTCATTCTTCATTTCTATCTTGGAAATATAGCATTAAACTTAGTACTTTTTGGACACACCTTGTATTCTGAAAAAAAAAATAACGTTCCATTCATTCTTCATTTTTATCATGGTAAATATAACAATAAACTTAGTACTTTTTTGACACACCTTGTATTCTGAAAAAAATTAATAAATGTAACATTAATTTTTTTTTTCAGAATACAGGATGTGTCAAAAAGTTAAAAAAATCTCGATTCTTTTTTGACACACATTGTATAATCAAGAGGAGATCTTTAGTGGCTTTTCGACACACCCTTGGGTCCCCCGTGTTCATACTGACAAAGCAACATTGAAGCGCAGTATAATAGGTATATCCAATTTGTCAAAGAATCCGTGTTTTTTCAATACAATTTTACCCCCATCCCCGCCGTTTGAAAAAAAAAATTACCAAAAATCAGGGAATTATCCGATTTTAATGAAATTTTCAGTGTTGATTTATCAATGAATGAATTTTATAATGCATCAGTTATTTTATTTCAAAACTTTCTGATGATTTTCTTCAGGTCACTTAATATTGACCTCCCCTTATTTTGGGGTCGCAAAATATTGGTGCGGTATATATGTGATTGAGATGAAAGACCGAAGGTGTCAATAAACGGAAAATTGAAAAAATAAGAATCTGCTCTGGTAGTAAATAAGTACCAAAAATCGGAAAATAAAATAAAATAAATACTCAAAAAATAATTTTTGGAGATTTTTTTTTACTCATTTCGATAATTATTTAATTTAATTTTACAAAAGAAAAAAATATGAATCAATATTTGTTCTGTTTAAAAGGAGGGGGGGGGGCTAAATTTTCTTTACAGTTTTCGACAAAAAATATGGGTAATTGATACTAAAATGAAGTAGTTATTAAAAACATATTTTTTTTAGAATCTAATAATATGACATTTTAAACTTAAAATCATGCTGCTCATATTTTAAATGAATTTTATATATTAATTTATCATAGCAGAAATACCTAATTAAAGTTTTGAAATAAAATAACTGATGCATTATAAAATTCATTAATTGATAAATCAATACTGAAAATTTCATTAAAATCAGATAATTGATTTTTTGTAATTTTTTTTCAATCGAGAAAATGTTCAATTATTTTGTCAACACGCCCTCTTTAAACAGCGTTTGGCCATCCGCGATCGATATTGACCGAAAAAATCGTTTTGAATGTATTAAAAATAAATTACATGTGTAATATTATTTTGCTTTTTTTCCTGATTCTCATTATGTTACTACTTTTCGACTAAGACAGAAAATAGACATTAAATAATCGATTTAATTAATTTTAATTCACTTTTAAAATTAATATTAGCCGAACTTTTGGTCATACCTACAGTATGAAGCCATCGTTTAAATTAGGGTTACGTGACAGATCGATATTGATTGGCAATCGAGAAAAGATTGTGTTGCGGAGAGTCTGTGATAGATACGGGGAAAACCTTTAGTGGCCTTTCATCTCCATCAGTGACCTAGATATCCACCCCACACCCCAAGAGCACACTCATAGACTGACCGACTAACGAAAGCCACGTGGCTATTGCACATTTTTGTACACTTTACACGAAATTGCTGACTCACTACTCCCAGTGGCTGAGTAGAAGTTTTGTCGTGGCATTCTTCCGGGAGGAAAGAAGGTCGCAATGGTCTTGGAAAATTACGGAAGAAAAAGACCCTTATCTTTCATTAGGAATCGAATATCGACGACACTTGGTATTTGGCCAGAAAATAGTCCTTTCTGAAAATAAAGGATTGATAAGTGATTGTCCATCTATCTATCTATCTATCTATCT
>CM042180.1:30105361-30182507 GCA_023376005.1 Doryteuthis pealeii
GGATATTTGTATAATTCAAACAGTTTTGAACTCCATAATCTCAAATAACAAAAAATCAACTGGGAATGCTATACAAAGAGGTGACAAATCTAGACGAAACAGAGGACTGAATAGTTATAAAGTATCAGGGTGAACCTTAGAACTTTTTGAACAAACCGTGTACACACACACACACACACACCTGCTGCCAGGTTTGGTTTGGTTTCTTTGTTTAATGGCGTATCATAAAATAAGCGGGCTGTATTACGACAGAGGGGTAAGACCCCTTAAATTGAGCGTTCTGTGTATGACACTGAACTGTATTTGATGGAGAGGTTTCAGTCGGGAGATCTAGAGAGTGTGGTGTACTCATTTATTGCCATTACTCCCAGGTCAACTGTGACCTAAAGTGGTAGTAACCGTTATTTTACCATCTATATGTCCTTGAGAAAGTTAAAAATCGCCAACGAATTTTCCAATTTTAATTCTTGTTTTAATAACCGAACCAATAAAGAAAGTTTGATGATACTTTTAAATTTGTTGAATATATATATATATATATATATATATATATATATATATATATTTTTTTTTAAGGCCCAAGAGAAATTTTCTACTTACACACGAAGTCTTCTATGTTACTGAAATAATGTAAAAAGAAGTCTATAATATCTGACCACTTTGCTGTTAGGACAAATAGTCTGACCGATAAGCAAGATTACATTTTTACACTATTCACATGGACTAATAAACTAATCGTAGTTTACAATTTTAATTTTAATCATTCTCCGGTTGTAATATTTGACAAAGCACCGGACGAAAGGGCCCTCGTTTACCATTCGTAATAAAAATTCTCTGCCCTATTAATCCCCCCCCTCTCTCTCTCTCTTCTCCCATATCATCTCCTGGTATTAATTAATAGATAATTACTTATGAGTTAATTAATTACAAGCTTATCTGAATTTGTACCAACAATTTATATATATATATATATATATATAATATATATATATATATATATATAAGTAAAGTCGACGGGGCGGCCTAAAGTCGGTATCAGCCAGTCAGCGAGGGAGTCTATCCCCTTTTCAATTGCGCTAGACCAAGGGGATTGTTTTTGGAGTCTGAGGTGGAGCGATATACCTACCATCAGCTCCTTACTTTACCGCACAGATCCCTGTGCTACTCATAACGCTGAGTTGGCGATGACCGGTATCGAACTTAACCATTAGGCTGTCTTCACTTACAGAATGGGAAGGGGATTTTAACTGTTTTAATACACACATCGCTTTGTGTGTAAAGGCCGTCACAGAGTGCTCCATTCAGAGAAGAGCGTTGCGTTTATATAAAGGGCAGTTGTGTATCTCTGTATGTCCGGAGGAAACTCTGAAAATAAAACAATTAATGGCAAAGTAAATATCTATACACATTAAATATCACCAGGGCTTGGTTTTTGAGCAAAAATAATGAAGATTTTATTTATATTTGGGAAGAAATTTAAAAAGTACAATTTGTATAGTAACAGAAGGTAATTGAAATATGATGTTGATTGATTGAATTAATCGCCTCATTTATATTGTATTTTTTAAAATTGTAAATTAATTGAATTAAAATTTCTTACTATATTGTTATATATTTACATGGGGATTTTATGGGGCATCTAGTGAAGATCTAACTTGTGCTAAGTAATAATTGGTCTGCGAGACTAACTTTTAAAAAAATCCCCCCTACCCAGGCGACCCCGGGTAGCCACTTCTAGTATATAATAAAATTATATATGAAAGAGCATGAATGTTTTCCATCATGCAAGTCAATATATATATATATATATATATATATATATATATATATATATATATGATATACCAAACACTTGGTAAGAAAAAACCCGGCAAAATTGACTGAAAAAAAATTGAAAAAAAAGAAAAGACCAAGATAGTCGTACCAACCGAAAATAATCGGTTAATACTATAATACTTGGTCAAAAGAAAAAAAATTGTATATGTATATATATATATGAAAAATATATATTCATACAAAACCGCTAGGATATACTATAGCTAATAGGTAAAGAGTGCTCAATACCTAAGTAGAGCAAATAATAAAGATAAACCTAATGAGTCAGATATACCTACTAAAAGTTTTGCTTAGTGATCTTCAGGGTTAAGATCTGACCGCATGCCTAGTCCGTCTTACTCGTATGGTTTGGGAGATTGGGGGCAAGTGGTCATACAGCTGCCTCCTTGTGGGGTGCTGTTTCCATAACTTGTTTAAGACTGCACGCAGCATTCTTGAGGCATGCGTGACACTGCTGGGAAGCAAGGACGAGCTCATAAGCGACATACTCCTGTGGAAGCCAACACATAGGCGTGCTAGTGTGGGTCGCCCAGCCAGGACCTATATTGACCAACTATGTGAGGATGCTGGATGCTGCGCAGAGGAGCTCCCAGGGGCAATGAATGATAGGGAGGGTTGGCGAGAGATTGTCATGGATATCAGTGCTACTTGCGCGACATGATGATGATATATATATATATATATATATATATATATATATATATATATATATATATAAAGATAAATCTAATGTCAGACGAACCTACTAAAAGTTTCGCTTAATGCTCTTCGGGGCTAAGATCTGACTCAGATCGTAGCCCTGAAGAGCATTAAACGAATCTTTTAGTGGGTTCGTCTGACTCATTAGATTTATCTTTATTATTTGCTCTACTTAGGTATTGAGCACTTTTTACTTATTAGCTTTAGTCTCCTGGCGGTTTTGTATGAATATATATATCTTATATATATATATGCATATAAATTGTTTTTTTCTTTTGGCCAAATATTGTACCAATAGATTTTTTTTGGTTGGTACGATTATCTTGGTCTTTTATTTTTTCCGAAATTTATTTTCTCGAAAGGTGATGTTTGGTAGTATATTTTTACAATCAAACTATTTGCTGGTTTTTTTCTCACCGCGAGGATTTACCAACAAGTTTAGTATTATTATTTTTAATTGATTTTTTTATTTTCTATTATTTATTATTTTTAATTTTATTATCTTCTATTAATTTATTTTATTATTTATATCTTAACTAGTATTTTCTTTTATACATCATTATACTCTAATGTTTAAATTTAAAATCTTTTTATTTTACTTGTCTATTTATATTTTAATATACTACTCTGTTTTTTCTGTCATGTCACCTTTTTGTCTGTCTGGACACCCTAGAAATCAACTTTGAGATGTATCTCTTTTTTTCATTCACTTCCTGTTTCTATGGTTACAATCCCACACTGTTAAAATATATATAATTTTTAAAATTATTTTTGTTTTTGTTTGAATTTATATATATTCAGCTCTTTGGGTTTTTTTGTGATATGCTTGTCCATAAGTGAATTAAGACCCATCTGATGAGACGAAAATTTGGGGAGCCGGTTTAAATCAACTTAGATTTATATGGGCCCCAATTTTCGTCGAAATAAATTTATTATGGGATTACTGTATTGAGTTCTTCCTTCCTTTATTGATAAATATTGCTCTGTATATAATCTAAAAGGTTATTTTACATTGAGCTCTCTTTAGTGATTTAATGATTCACTGTATTTATACATACTGGATCATCAATATTAGTACAGTGGATCTTAGAAATCACATATAGAATCATCCCTTACTACCAAGTTTTGGATAAATCTCTTATATATATATTATAAATATAATATTAAGATATCTCTTCATCTCGCGATTTCATGAGATATTTTCGGTTGAACATTGAAGTCTGTTTAACTCCAATTATTTGTTTTGTCCGCGCGTCTTTGTGACGCCGCGGCATTATCTTTTAAAATTTTAATGAAGTTTTCGGATAACATTTCATATTCACACCGTCTCTATGACTCTGTCCATGTGATAAAATACAGCAAAGGCCTTTCATGTGGAGAGAGAGAGAGAGAGAGAGAGAGAGAGAGAGAGAGAGAGAGAGAGAGAGAGAGAAGGGGGATAAGTGGAGGAAGAGAAAGAAGAGAGTGAAGTAGAAAGAGGGCGAAAAAGAAATAAGTAGGAGAAAGAAAGAGAGAGAACGAAAGAGTGGGAGTAGAGAGAGTGGGATAAGTTGAGGAGAGAAAGAAAGAGAAAGGGAAAGAGAGAGAGTAGATCGAAAGAGAAAGAGAGAGAGAGAGAGAGAGTGAGAGAGGAGGAAAAGACAGAGAGGGAAAAGTGGAGGAAGAGAAGAAAGAGAGTGAAGAAAGGAGAAAGAAAGAGGGAGAAAAGAAATAAGTAGGGAGAAAGAAAGAGAAGAACGGTGAGAGAACGAAAGAGTGGGAGTAGAGAGAGTGGATAAGTTGAGGGAGAGAAGAAAGAGAAAGGGAAAGAGAGAAGTAGATCGAAAGAAAGAAAGAGAGAGAGAGAGATAAGAGAGAGAAGAGAGAGAGACGAAGAGGGAGAGAGAGAGAGAGAGAGAGAGAGAGAGAGAGAGGAGAGAAGAGACAGAGAGAGGAAAAGTGGAGGAGAGAAGAAAGAGAGTGAAGAGAAAGTGAGAAAGAAAGAGGAGAAAAGAAATAAGTAGGAGAGAAAGAAGAGAGAAGAGGGGGAAGGGAAGAAGAAAGAGTGGGGTAGAGAGAGGGGTATAAATGGAGGGAGAGAAAGAAAGAGAGTGAATTAGAAAGAAAGAAAAAGGGAAAGAGAGAAGTAGAGAGAGATAAGTAGATCGAGAAAGAAAGAAGATAAGTAGAGAGGAGAGAGGAGAGAGAGAGAGAGAGAGAGAGAGAGAGAGAGAGAGAGAGAGAGAGAGAAGACTGCTTGTTATTTTAATCGTTCGCTTACGATATTGATGAAAAAAAGAAAACAAAAACAAAAAAGAATTATTTTTTATTTCTTAATTTTTTAAGATTTCATTGTTTTCGCGAGAAATATACACACACACACACACACACACACACACACACACACACACACAAAATATATATATATATATATATATATATATATATATATATATATATCAATTTATTGTTTTGTGAAACGTTTTCGGGGATATTGGAAACATCGATATATATATATATATATAAGATGTGTAAATTGTTTTCATTTTATTTTAAAAATAATTTCAGTTGATTTACATTTAATAAACCGCATAGAATTGAAAAGTTGCTTGTTAGCACAATATATACTATTATTTTTCTTTATACCTATACTGTCAAATTTATTTCCATTTTCACACACACACACACACACACACACACACAACACACCAACACACATATATATATATATATATATATATATATATATATATATATATAGCCGATTTTTAAGCCCTTAAACATCGGTATCTCAGTCGGTAGACCGTTCGGCTAGAAACCACAGGTTCCTAGTTCGATACCAGCCCTCGCCAACTCAGCGTATGAGTAGCATAGGGATTTGTGCAGTAAAGTAAGGAGCTGATGGTAGGTGCGGCGCTCCACCTCAGACGCAAAAAACAATCTCCTTGTTCTAGGCTAGTGAAAAAAGGGATAGACTCACTCGCTTGATTGACGTGATCAACCGACTTCTTAGGCTACCCCAAACAACTTTACTTATATATATAAGGTCTGATGAAATGTAACCATTACTTTGATTTTACATTAAAAAATTGTAAATGGAGAAGCGTGCCGAACTGACCAAATTAAATGTCAATAACGATTAGACGTCTAGACTTTTGTCTCGACGTCTAGACATCGGTCTAGACGCTCCACTGACAAATCTCGATAGTTTTTGATCCGCTATTTTTGGGCGAAGCACGAATTCTGCAAGTGTGGTACTAACTAGACCTACTTTGCGTGGGGGCTTTTTTTTTTGTTCTTGCTTCCCCAAACTGAAAAAAAAAACTCAAGTGTAGGGAATCGAGGGTGTGTCTCTCTGTGTGAGTATGTTTAAGGGGGAGGGGTATTTAACCGACATATGACGGTGCTGAAATACTTGCGTTAAAATCCAACGAGACTATTTTCAAGAAATTCAATGTTTCGTACATTGTACATTTCTGTCTTGGTAAATACAGCTTCAGTCTCGATACGCTTTTAGTGAATTTGTTTATATCTGTGTGTAGTGGAGTCCACGAATAGTCCTTTGTTGGTATATCTGATAGTCTAATTTTTAGTGTGTAATATTTTTCAGTGTGTATAAGTATATATGTATATATATATATAGGTGTGTTTATATATCTATTAATAATGGAGATTCGCTTCCGGTTTTGGTCTGTAACAAAAATTACGTCACTTGCTTACGTCACAATTACCCAAAATCGTCAAACATAAATAAATACACTCAAAATTTAACATACAACATTAGACAGTCCTCATTGTTTTTATAAAACAAAGTTTTAATAAATACATGACTGGTATTATATAATTATATTATAGTATTGTTTTAATTTATATCATATTTAAAGTTTACATTTCAAATTGTTTTATTTTTAATCCTTTAATGAATTTGATGATTTTACTTACTTAGGGTACAAACTCGCTGCATTGATTTTTTACTCCCACACTCAGGCAATATGTTCAAAATCTATTTTACATCGCCCGGAGGTGTTTTTTAAATTTTGTACTAGTGTCTATAATATATATACTTTTTTTTATTATTTTAATGTGAAGCATGGGGAGATGTGTAAAATAAATGAGAAACTGATATTTGTACTATATTCATTTAATTATTCCAATATTTCGAAAGAATTACAATTTCTTGACAAAGATTTTAATCTATCTATCTTATATATATTATATATAATATATATATATATATATATATATATATAAAAGATCTCAACCATTTGACTCATCTGAGGATTGCATAACCATGAAACTTTAAGTTCTAAGTCCAAATCATCCATATAACATTACTATTGAATTATATTATATATATATATATATATAATATTATATATATATATATATGTACATACAGTGATTGATTTTTCTCGATTTGTTTAGCCTTACTTTGAATAGGTATGCCAGTCTAATTCATTAATTATTAATTAATTAATTTTCAAAATTAGGTACGACTTCAATGAAGCACTTATTCTCCAAAAATTGTCGGCTAAAAAAAACATATCAAACACATTTGTTTGTTTGTTTACTTCTATATATATTATATATATATATATATATATATATATATTATATATTATAATTAATATATGGAAAATGATTGATAACTTACATAAACAACTGAATTCATACATGGGCTAACTTAAATTCATTTATTTCATTGTATGAGATTTTGTCCATTGTTTTACATATTTATACTTTTTACATTTACATACTCCCCATATAATATATATTTATATATATATATATATATATATATATAATATAGCAAGAGAGAGAGAGAGAGGAAGAGAGAGTGTGGTGTGTGTGTGTTGTGTGTAGAAAAGTTAAACAAACGCTGGAATGTAAGTTTCTAGATCGATGTTTATTATAGTAGTGATGATGACGTTATCAAACCGTTTGTTCGGTCCGTTAGACTTCTCCAACACAAACAACACACACACACAAACACACACACTACACACACACACACACATCTGGAGGCCTGCAGGTTCAATCCTAGCCAAGGGCAAATACATGAAATCATCTGGAGGTTACAGATTCTAGTAATTTTCACCTTTAGTTGGTAAAATCTCAGGATAAAATTGTGCGTCCGCATTATCTGAAAGGAACTTAATTGTTATTAAGTACACATTTTATGATATTTTTGTGTTAAAGCATGCAGTTGTATTGTTTTCGAAAAAGTTTCTAAGATTTGTTTATTTCGCACGGAGACTTTCAAAAATGGCTACCGGTTTGTTTCAAAAGTGAAAGTCAAGGGAGGTTACTCTATTAGCGCCTTATTGCTAGGAATTTAGCCAACTAAAGATGAAAATTACCCAGATTCTATACTGTTACTGTGAGTGCTGCGGCATTCAGCCCTAGGTCTGGTTGAGCCGGTCCACCCAACGAATTCACCGTATCTCGAATGCAAACGCTACAAACCATGACTCCAGAGTTTGCAGTAGGGCCGGCTGTGAATAGAGATGATAGGATACATCAGCCTGCGGGAATCTTCATGGTGCAGGCAGACAGGACGCTATCCCATCGATAACCGTATCCTCNACATACCTCAACTTGTTCATCTATCGTCCAGAAAAAGCCATCAATCTATAATATATATATATATATAAAAATATAATATATTAGTATATAATAAATGTTTGTTTGAGTGAGTGGTGTGTGTTGTGTGTGTTTTGTGTAATATATGGAGATTTGTTTGCATTATAAAGTGCTCAATGATAATATAAAGCAGGTTTCAAATCTATTCATATTTAAAACAGTTGTTATGATGTCCAGATGAAAACGTTGAAAAATATGAACAATTTACACGATTATTATATATATATTATATATAACATTAAATATCACAAATATAAATAGATGATATTATTTAGGACTATTTCTCTTGAATTTATCAATTGAGCACTTTATATGCACAACAACATTCTCCTATTATATTTACACACACACACATCACACACATACACACACACACACACACACATTAATATATGATATAATTATATTACTATTATAATAATTATAATTAATATATATTGTATGGGCTTTTTCTGGCACAGACTAAAGTTGATGGTATTGTTAGTTAAGTAAAGATTTTACTATGGCATTCAAATTCTTCTTCCAAATATATTCTTTCACAAATCTGAGGCTCTTAAGTAAAAACCTATAACAAATCCACTTTTGATTTTGGTTTGTGATGTAGTATAAAGTGATTAGGTCATTCATTTTGGTTGTGTTATAGACTAAATTCTAAGTTCTACCACATCATCCAACATACACTAAAATCCAAAATTGTGTTTATATTCACTTAGACCCTATTATAATCTCTACCAAGAATATTTTGATGAAGGAATTGAATATAAAAAATCCTTTTACTCTTAATTCAAGACCCTCAACTTTCATTTGAGTATTAGTATGTTAGTATATATATTAATAAATAGTATATATACATATATTCATAGAGCAGAGAAGAGAGAAGAGAGAAGAAAAGAGAGGATAAGAAAGAATTTAGTATGTATATGATTATTCTGTATATACACGTACACAAGTACACCATATATATACATGCAAGTATTTTACGACAATAAAATAATCTGTGTCCATATGCACACACACACACAACACACACACACATTCATATATTCGTTTTTTTTTGTTATAGCATATATATGGATGTACATACTTATTAATATATCCATACTATATATATATATATATATATACACTACACATATTGTCTACACACTAATATAGATACCTAAAGTTCACCAGTATTTATATTATATGTCAATTACTTGTATATAGTATGTAGTATGTTAGTATGTATTATGTATATTTATTATAAAGAGAACTGAAAAAGATAGAGGAGGATGGCAGTGTATAGAAAAGCAAAGTCTAGATATAATGTCACTTTACCTACTACTATATAATATATAATATAAATACTATATAATATATATATTATATAATGGTGTATGTGTAAATCATTGAGTGTTGCTGGTGGTCAGCATGTATGCCTGTGTGTGTATAGCACTTTACCACACTCACAACACGCACCCCCCCCCACCTATACTATATATTATATATATATGATAGTTATGTATATATTATTATACATATACAGATATAGATAGATATAGATAGATAATAGGAGAGAGAGAGATCAGGAGAAGACTTAGATGGGAGATTGAGGAGAGATAGAGAGAGAGGGAGTTAAGATGAGGGAAGTGTAGTTGGAAAGGAGTCCAATTATATAGTCCTTGTCTAAAGTAACTCTATATTACTCAAACATCAATTGAGGAACTTATATTAATTCTTTGAAACCAACGCCGAAAACATTGCTCTATAGTTATTAACAGAGTGGAGTCAGCTCGCCAATAACATGGCCTTAATGATGCCAGATTTTTCTTATATTCAGTGTATAGGGAGTATATATTATATATATATATATATATACTTATATATTATACAAGCCATACTATATATCTAACATCACATACATATATATATAAATATAGATACTATTATAATTACATACATACATTACAATTATATATATACAGATATTACACATACATACAACAGACCATATATAATATATATATTAACATACCATAACATTATATATACTACTATATATATTTACAAATACATATAATATATCCAACACATTACATATAGTTATATTTGACTATTATGATATTATATATACACATTCACAATATTATATACATTTATACAACTATATTATATCCTGATATACCCATCCTTATATGCTATGATATATATTTATACGTATATAACGATATACATAATAAATTATATCCTATGCTATCTATAAAAAATGTTAGTGTGTCTCGCCATTCTCTTGCATGCACTGTACTATATGTCTTATGTATGGTGTGTTTATAATTACATTTTTAAAAGTGCGCTAGATATGTTCAATGAGAATGCTCAATCTGAAATTAGCCATATATATATACTTAAAGTTCTTTGTTATATATTATATATATATATAATATTATATATTTGTCTAAACTTTCTTCATCCAGACAAGCATGAAATAACTTAAAATAAGTAAATTCAGGATCAATAAGTCTAACCGCATCAGCGTGGATATTATCAGTCTCTTTATATTGTGATATCAAACCGACCTAAAGCCTGTGGTATGTGGATACGTCTGTGCTCTGTTTATTGTAATGACTGCTTCTGCTCCAAAACATGCCTAGAACCCTATGTCATCATTCTTTATGAAGGCATTTTTGTGTTGCAATTGCTACTGTTTAATAGCAGCATTGATTAATTAGATATATATTATATTATTATTATTATATATATTAAGTAATTATGATTATATTATATAATACTTATACATTAAAGAAAAAAAAAGGGCGCAAATTTCCTCTTCCCAGAAATATCCTAAGTTTCTCTTATCTGCGAAAACTGTCATGCTAAAATGTAAGTCCATCCGTTTTGTATAAACGCATATTTAAGCTCTTATATTAGCACTTCAAATCTTTTTAAATAATAAATCCAGAAGTAAATATATTTGTTTGTATTTAAAAGTAACTTGTATATATTATATAGTATATAAAATATATATAATAGATATTATATATTTGAAGTTATATTAAAGGTTGTGTATTATATGTATATTTATTTCTTATATAAATTCTGCCATTCATATCAATTATTTTATATATATATATATTATTATATATAGAGTATAGTATATATATATATTTGAGTGTGTGTGTATGTGTGTGTGCCAGAAAAAATCTGCATCTATCTATCTATCTATCTATGTGTGTTATAGGCGTGTGTGTGTATAAGTGTATATGTGTATAATTACTGTTTTTAAAGGTTGCAGTATATACAATGAGTGTGCATAGGACAGCGCATATATATATATATATATATATATATATAGTGTGTGTGTGTGTGTGTGTGTGTCCCTCTCTGCATGTATATATATATATGTGTGTGTGTATGTGCGTGTATGTATGTGTGTATAATTACAGTTTTTAAAAGGTTGGAGTATGTTCGACCAGAGTGCTTGATATCTGAAATAGCGCATATAACACACACACACACACAGATATATATATATATGTGTGTGTGTGTCTATGTGTGTGTGTGTATATGTGTATATATATGTGTGTGTATGTATGTAATATATAATTACAGCTTTTAAAGGTTTATTATTTTCATTGAGAGTGCTAGAGCATATATATATATATATATATATATATATATATATATATATGTGTGTGTGTGTGTGTGTGTGTGTGTGTGTTCATATATTACTGTTTTTAAAGGTTGCGGTATGTACAATGAGTGTGCTCGATATCTAGCACAACGCACACAGACACAAACACAAACACACACACGCACACACACACACACACACATATATATATATATATATATAAGCATATATTTGTGTGTGTGTATGTGTGTGTGTTTGTGTATGTGTGTGTGTGTGTGTGATTATGCGTTATTTTCATTTTATTTATTTATTTATCTACCTCTGTGTGTGTGTGTGTGCGTGTTTCGACGATCTGTGTGTCTCCTCGTTTGACGCGCTGGTGGTCGAGGTGTGATGCGCGTGCGGGCACGTGTAATCCAATATGGCCGACCTTTTACGACCGCCAACTGAAATCAAATTCCACCACCGCCACCCTCCCAAAGCACAGGCCACTCCATCCCCACCCCCCGTTGAAGCTTTTTAAAAATTAATAATTCGTATCGATCTTTCTGACACAGCGTTGACAGTTTAGAACGTCTCGATTTTCACTTTTCCAAGAATGAAAGACAAAAAAAAAAGAAAAAAAAAGAAAGAACAAAGAAAAAATATAAATAAATATAAACAAATAATAAATAAATAAATAAATAGAATAAGTAAAACTAATGAAAAAAATTCAAAATTCATCCTTTCAGTTTCCGCGTTATTTTGGCCTCTTTCTTTTTTACTCTTTATTTTTGTACTTTTACCTTCTTCTTTCTTTCTTTCTTCTCTTCTTTCTTTCTTTCTTTTTTTTCAGTCTTATAGTAAACTATTTTTTTCTTTCTTTCTTTCTTTCTTTCTTCTTCTTCTTAATTTCTTCTTTTTATTTATTAATAAACCATTCTTTCTCTATCTATTTATTACGCACTCTAATTGTAAATTTTTTTTCTTTCTTTTTTCTTTCTTCTTTCTTTCTTTCTTTCTCATTCTAATAGTAAACTACCTTTTCTTTTTTTCCCTTTCTTTCTTTCTGTTTTAATTGTAAACTTTTTCTTTCTTTCTTTCTTTCTTTCTTTCTTTTTTTCTTTCTGTTTTTCACTTTAATTGTAAACTTTTACTTTCTTTCTTTCTCTTTTGCTCATTTTGATAGTAAACTATTTTTTCTTTTTTCTTTCTTTATTTCTTTTTTCTTTCTTTTTCATTCAATTAGTAAACCACACTTTCTTTCTTTCTTTCTTTCTTTCTTTCTTTAGAACTCTAATTATAAACCTTTCTTTTTTACTCATTCTGATAGTAAACTATTTTCCTTTCTTTCTTTCTTTCTTTCTTTCTTTCTTTCTTTAATTGTAAACTTCTTTCTTTCTTTCTTGATTTAGTTATTTCTAATAGTAAACTATTTTTCTTTCTTTCTTTCTTTCTTTCTTTTTTCTTTCTCATTCTAATAGTAAACTATTTTTTTCTTTTATTTCTTTTTTCTTCTTTCTTTCTTTTTTCTTCGTCTTCTTTCTTTCTTCTTCTTTCTTTTTTTATATTAATTATAAACCATTTTGTCTTTCTTCTTTCTTTCTCTTTCTTTCTGTCTGTGTGTATCATTCTAATAGTAAACTATTCTGTTTGTTTGTTTTGTTGTTTTTTTTTTTGTTCTTTTTTCTGTTGAGCTCCTGTCATTAATATTTAACTTGCATCTCTTTGTCAAATCAGTATATTTATGAATACATACCCCCCTCTCTCGACCCACTGCATATTTTCTCATTTTTTTAATGCTTCAATATTTCTCTCTCATTGTTTCTAACTCTCTCTTGTTCTTTTTTCACCTCTCTCTCTCTCTCTCTCTCTCTCTCTCTCTCTCTCTCTCTCTGTGTATTTACTTCTCTTTTCGTTGAACTACCACCTTTCTGTGTCTCTTTTTCAATCTCATTATTTTCTTTATTAACTTTCCCTTTACTCTAAGATGTACTGACTATTTTCCAGATACCATATGAAAATAACGCCACAAATGCGCGCACACACACACACACACACACACACACACACACACACACACACTTACGCGTGCATAAACACACGTGCCTATATATATATATGTATATATATATATATATATATATATGAAAGTGTTGACTTACCGGTGAAATTGGTCTCAATGGTTAGTTGATATAAGTTTCACAATGATAAGACAGCGATATAACAAATATAAAGTGCTCAATACGTAAGTAGAACGAATTTATTACAATGGTATATATAGGAATAACCTATGGAGTGTCACCATAAGGATCTGAAGATCTGAAGATCCTTACGGTGAAACTCGAGTAATTCCTGTAAATACCATTGTAATATATATATATATATATATATATATATATATAGTCACCAATACAATTAAAAGTTCGTCTTACCAATGGTTTCGGATGAGTTCTATAATAATTTATTTTAGAAACGACTAATCCTTCATCATCATGACAATCTCTCGCCAAGCTTCTCTATTATTCATTGCCCCAGGGAGGTCCTCTGCGCAGCATACAGTATCCGTGCAGAGTTGGTTAATGTAGGTCCTTGCTGGTCGGTCCGCATTAGCATGTCCATGTGCTGGCTTACACAGGAGAACATCGCTTATGACTTCATCCATACTCCTCCAGCAGTCTTTAGCATGTCTCGTCCGTCTCACTCAGATGGTTTGTGAGATGAGGAGCAGGTGGCTGCACAGCTGCTTCCTTGTGGGGTGCTGTTTCCACGACTTGTTCAAGGCCGCATGATATATGGGCGTGTAATACCTGAAACCATGGGTAGCAGCGTGGTGGATGTGAGACACGGCGGATGAACCCAACATGGGCCGACGGTGTTCACAAGATGCTGGGTGAATGAGCCCAAAAGCGGGCCAACGGCCAGGATCAAACAGTTCAGGAAACCACTGCTCCTCATCTCTAAGTCTGGTGTCTATTGATGAGTTAACAAAACAGCCACCAAAAGGTATCGATGACATCAAGTCAACGAAAGGACTAATCCTTAGTGTGTTAAAATATCACAAAACTATTCATTAATTCTCCTGAGTAAATCCTATAAAAATACTTTTTAATTCAATTCTACTTTAACTTTACTAGCGAAAATATGCATCCTTCAGGCACAAGTATTTAAGTTATAATGTAATGAAATATACTGAATTAGAAAGACTAATGAAACTAAATAAGAAAGCATATAAAATGATTTGAAACAGAGGGAAGTATAATAAAAAAATAGAACAACTTTGAAACTAACTCTTTCATCATTTCCCATCATTCCCGTCTTTCATTGCTAAATTTTCTTAATTGAATTATTCAGTTAAATTAGGAAGTAAAGAACAAAATTACCGTTATTTCTTCTTGTTAATGAGTTTAAAAAAATTATTCCCGGGATTTTTGCTCATATTTATTAAAATAAAACCAAACAATTAGAAATCTATAATAGCAAGCACATATTGATCTAAATGTAGTAAAAATAAAATAAATAAATAAATAATAAGTTTTAAGACCAATGTGCAAATTAGCCTTCCTGTTCACACTGTAAACCACTATTTTGTTGTATATATAAATACAATTGCATATTATTTGTATAGATAAGATCAACAGTATTAATAATTTAAACAATTTTATTAATAATTGAGGATAATTTTAATTTTTTGACTCATTTTTTATTTTACCTGACTCATTTTTAATTTTACCTTATCATATTTGTTGTTTTTTGTTATATCTTAGTTGGAATCTGATATCTCTTTGTGATCTCTAAATGGCTCGCCTTTGTATCATCCGAATCTTGATGAACTTGAATAACTGAAGAAATTCCTGGCCAAAATTCTGGCTACATTATCCAAAAATAATGTCCAATGAGTAAATGGCAGACCTCATCAGCCATTTAAAAGAGGAATCGGTTTATTCTACCAGCTGAAGTAAGACACAATCTTACAATCGCAAAAAAAATCTAAGTAATATTTTTTTTATAAGGTTTTTTTTTTTATATTATTTTGATTTACTGTTAAAGAAACAAACTATTATGAATTTCATGATTTAAAATGTACTTTGATGATTGTAAACTATATCTATGTGTTTATTAACAATGTGTTGTAGTAAATATATTTGTGAAAATTAATTGTGTCGACCTCTTAAAATATCTTGTGGGTTTTTTGTAAAATTGATGTTGTACTGGTTCAAATAACTTGGTAAGACAGTTACCTTGGGGTGCGATAAATATAACTTGTGGTCATCAAATTTGATAATTTATGTGAATAAAAAATATAATCATGGACAAACAGCTGAAGAAATTGTGATTGCGTACCGATATAGTTCGGCTTACGACAGACCTTCACATCTCCATATAATAAATATATTTTTAAAATTAGAAGTAGAAATTACTACAACCAAACGGGAAGTGGAACGAAGTCTACTGTGCAATAAAAATTACTTTAATACTTCGAACCAAAAAAATTAGCTTACTTTGAAGATTCGGCTTATGTCAAACTTTAATTTCAATCCTCTCTCCTCTTCACTCACACACACACACACACACACACACACACACACACAACACAATTATATATATATATATATATATATTATAATATACATTATATACAAAGATTTGGAGGGCCAATTACAATTGCAATAGTGTTAATTATATTTAACTAGTACTTTCAATAACTCTGAAGATGGTGGGAATTTTACTTCCAAACTATTAGTTGAAAAAAAAAAAGAAAAAGTAAATAAATCCAAACACATATTCATTGTTAAATTGCCTTCAAATTCTTATATCACCACTAAACACAATCTCAAATACTATTAAAGAAACAACATCTTATATATATGACATATATATATGAGTTCTGTTCCATTCTTGATAATAATATATAAAAATATAATATATATATATAAAATAATATATAGATATATGATAAGATAAGGAAATAGCCGACTGTATATGTATAGAAAAAAGATATGAAAAACACACAATTTTATAATCTTGGGCCTCTCTCTCCTACCTTCCCCTAAAGTGTCAACCCACGTATCCTACTTCCCCCTTCTATTTTAAAACACAATGTATATCCTAGTCTGATTCAAATTAAGCTGAAGTAAAGCTGCATCCATATTCAGCGAAAATATACTATACATTTTAGTTAGTTCTGTTTCTTATCATTCCTTATTACCCACATTTATATATGATAAACATATATACGCAATATAATATATACACCACAAAGAACTAACTCACCAAATATATAATATATATATTAATTATATATAATATATAATATAATTATATAAATATATAATAATATATGTACTTTGTCTGTGGTGGTGTGTTGAACAAAAAACCGAAACTCAGACCCAAAGAGTGTAGCATATATTGCGCTTTAGACTGAGCTTCGCCATCATCCCAGCGATTTTAATAATTATTCAGTATCCTATTATAAGGTTTCATACAAGGGGTAGTGTGCGGGGGTGAAGAAGAGGAGTCAATCACGTGGGTAACATTATTGAAGAGTTGGATATTGTCAGCAGGCATCTCATTGGAGATAAGAGGAAAACACAATAGAAGGGGGAGAGAGATAGATGATAGTAACAGGGACCGAAAGTAGAGAATTATATGTTAAAATAGACATGTTTAGGCCTCTAGCGAGAAATATATCCCACACACTTTGTCTGAGTTTGTTCTTTTGTTCCTTACATCTCACACCACATTCTGATCGGATTTCATTCCAATCCTCTCCCGATCCACAACACACACACAACACATCACACACACGTATTATATATATATATAATATATAGTTTGCTCTGTGTGAACTGTACGGCAAACCAAGTTTGTGTGATTAATGCTATTGCCGACAATTTTGGGGAAATATGTGGTTAATTTGAACGAGAGAACTGTACAATAACATGAGAATACTTTTCTCGAGTTGTTTACCTTTTGCATCCTTAAAACAGATATATTCGCCTAATTCACTAAGTATCAATCTATTAATTTTCACAATAGGCATGATTCAATTAAAGCACACACACACCACACACACACACACAACTACACGCATATATATATGTATATCGCGAAGCCTAAGCCGAAATATACATACAGAGATGATTTTTCACCGATTCGTTATTAGCCTTACATTTAAATAGGTATGCCCGCCTAATTAATTAATTATTAATCTTAGAATAACTTTTCAAAAATTAGGTACGATCCCTTCAATTAAGCACATATTCTTCCCAAAAATTGTCGGCTAAAAAAACCATATCATAAACCACATCGCTAATGTTATTTACTTCATGCATACTTATATATATATATATATATATATAATATATATATATATATATATATTAGTAAATAGTGTCCTTAATCTTTACAGATCATTGCTTCCCTCACAATCCCAAATCCACTAACCACAACCCTTCCCCTATTATATTACAGTATTGATATATTAAATAATAAACACTATTCTAATAACAATTGATCCACGCAGAACGCTAATTATATTGACTGTTTTACTCAGCATAAACTTAAATAAAAAAATTTGTTTATCATTAAATTTCCAATCTCGTCTGTCTCTGGCATTGATCTTTGGTGAGGAATAACCGAAAAGAGAAGGAACAAAAGAAAAAGCCAGAGAAAACTCAAACAGAAACACGACAAAGAATATATGGAAACTATCTTTTAAATTTACAAAAAATGATACTATATTATTTATTCATTCATAGTATTGCTACATTCAAGATTACTGATCACTCTCCTGAATATTACTTACTAATAATTCGTACATCTCCATCAAGTCATGATAGTGTTAACCATAAGAGAGAGAAAGAGAGAAAGAGAGAGGAAGAAGAAAAGGTGGGGTGAGATCAAGTGAAATCTTAAAGAGAGAGATGAGAGAGAGAAGAGAGAGAGAGAGGAGAAGACAAGAGAGAAAAAAAAGAAAGAAAAAGACGATAGCTGTATTGTGATATATATATATATAATATACAAGAAGAGAGAAGAGAAAGATCGAGAAGTGAGAGAGAAGAGAGAAGGAAGAGGAGAGAGGAGGAGAAGAGAGAGAAGAGAGAGGGAGGTATCATGGCTAAAAAAGAGAGAGTTAGAATAAGGCGAACTGAAAAAACAGAAAAATTACGACTTGTTGAGGAGACGGGAGATAGAAGAGAAATAGAGGGGTCTTAAAATGGAGGGAAGTAAAGAGAGAAGAAAAGAGAGAAGAGAAGAAGAGAAAGATAAGAGAGAGAGAGAGAGAAAGAAAGATAGAAAGAAAGAAAAAGAGGAGATAGAAAGATATATAGATAGGAGAGACGAAAAAATATATATATATATATATATAAATAGAGAGAGAGAGAGAAGAAGAAAAAAGAAGAAAAAAAATATAAAGATGAAAGAGACAGACAGACAGACAACCAGATTCCATTGTATTAAAATAGAGATACAGAATAAGAACACTTGTAAACATTTTCAGTCGTCTCGCCTAGAAACACCCCCCTCCCCCCAGATACCCTTCCCCCACCTACCTAACACAGCGCCAGTCTCTGGTTGTGACAGCCAGACGCCGCTGCTATCAGACAACGAACGTAGACAATACTATTCAACATGTTTTCTTTATTTACTTTTTTGGCACTAAAACCCTCCATCCCCCCGTCCCTTATTACCCCCGCGCTCTTAAAAATGTGGGCGAATCGGTTACCAGTTCGGTAAATGATCCTTCATAGGAATTGGACATCCCAAATTCAGTAGGGTAGTATCCGGTCGGTAGAGAATTTTTCACCTTTTATCTGAACCATGATCAACGTTTTTTCCGTGCCGAGCTCTCCTAGTTAAAAAGAGTCCAAAATCCTCACTTCCCCCGCAAATTGGCGTTTATCATAGTGATACAAAAACACATATAAGTGTATATCTTTTCTTTTAATCCCTTATATTTTCCTTCTTAAACCATTAATAGCGAGCAGATGCGATAAATTAAGAGAAAAGAAGACTTAAATCTATTTACAAGATTTCTTTTTTAGATAGACAGTATTTTCTCTCTTATCTTTTCTAAACTCGTCTCGAGTTTTTAAACACCATTCAAACTGTGGTTTACCTTATAAAACCAAAATATGCGGAGTGAATTAATTGTACTATATATATATCATACTATATTAATACCTCTATATTATACATAACTTGTGCTCTTTGTACCAAGTTTCTTGTACAGGTGATTCCAGTCGGTCCTAATTCCTCTACCATCTATTTGTTGTAGAATTCAGGTTCCCGTATGCAGAGCTCAATGTTTAATTATTGTAAACGAGCAAGTTACTTGTGATATTGAAAAAAGGGTCTAAATACCAATGGGTACTTGTTACGGGCCCATTTCCACCCGGGTATCTAGCCACGAACTTTCTTCAGATCCACGTATCACTCTTTTATTTTCTAAATTATAGCTAAATCAAAAATAAATGGATCTACAGAATGGTAATGTCCATACCACGCATAATTCCATGTACTTTAATGCTTTTTTCATTCACAAATGATATACATACTATCTAAACTATAATACATATATATAGCATCACATACATCCTTTATGTATTAAGGCCTTTATTCCCATAATTAACTATAATATACTTCATATAATATGGATATAATATACTATTAATGTAAATTTAAACATAAGTTGTCTCTGATGTGCAGCGCCACACCTACAATCAGCTGTACAGATTTCCTCTGCAACTCATACCCTGTCTCTAATCGGGCACGCCACCCATTTAATTCATTATGGTGCTAGAATGCGATGCAACTGAGGTCCTCTGTCCTGCGGAATGACGTCATCTTTATCTTGAATGGTGGGTCCTATTCATGGAATCTGGGAATTGTGGGATGCAACCCTCATCACCATAGCTCTCTGGTTCACTCTGACCCGGAGTTTCATACCTATAGGTTCCCATCTATGGCCTTAAATACGTAAAACTGATTACCAAAAAAAATCAGCTATGTCTAAAAAATTGATTCTTTCCAAATCTATCGCTCAGAACTTTCAAAACTTTCTTGGCAGTAATGACCCGCCGTTGTGATATGCGCGTTAAAACAAAACAAATCAAACATAAAAAGAAAATTACTATAAAACAATTAGCTTATTATACATATACGTATAAGTTGATATTTTGAACATTGATAATTTTAACTTATTAAATCACAATTGATATCAAATTCTCTGAAAAACCCTGTTACAATTTAGGTAGTTGAATTTTTCACTTTTTTACAAAATATCAAATTGTCCATCATTCGAATATTGTGGTGTTAGATTATACTGAATACTGAGACCAAAAATTATGTTCCTTCATCTATGGTTAAATAAAAATTGTACAAAAAAAATTGAGTTTAAAATGTCTTCAACAAATCTATACGCTACGAACTCCATTTCATAACTTTGACTATCGGCCATTAAATGACCCACTGTAGTCGATCCTTATGTTCGCTACACTAAACAAAAACAAAGCAATACGAAACTCCTTTACGCTGAATTGGCGAGTCCCCGTTTATCGAACCAGCGAAAACTTGTGTCTCTATATATCATTTTTAAATTTATTCATCAAACTAAAAGCGAGAAATTTTATTACACATTCCTCCAAGTTATTGTCAGTCTCAGGAGCAGTTTCCAATCATCAACACGTAATTGATTACAAATCTTAAGCTGAGCCTAACATTCCTATTATATCTGCAACGACACCCCCCCAAACCCAATCACTCCCCCACCAATAAAGTGAGCCGTACGTTCTGTTGTTAGCGTCAACAAAATACAAATAGGAATTGTAATTATTAATGCATAAATATTTTGAGTGAATTACTCAACGATCCTTTATTTTTCTTTGTAGTTTTGTACTAATAAGCATAAAAGATGATTTATACTATCTAACTAGACAAACCTGACCCCATTTGGTCATCCCATTCAACTTGGAATAGATAATTGAATAGAAAAAGGGACATAGACAAAGCGAATAAAATGAATATTTATATATATATATAATATAATATAATATAATATATATATAATATACATATATTTGAAAAAGTTTATTACAGTACTGAATTTAAAATACGCGTAAAGCATATGCATGTTGATAAAAGAATGCTTTTTCTTAAAAACAAATAAATGAGGTACCCTTATTAGATTTTAAAAATCTTAAAAAAAAATTATCTTTTTTTCCGTCAATGCTCATCAGAGAAAAGTACATGATAACGTGGGTTTGTTGTTATTTTTTTTTCGTTGTTGTAGTTGTGTAAAACGGTGTAATATTATTATATAATCATATATCACTATAATATATATATATATATATATGGTATATACTAATACGGCTCCGGACGAAACCTTAAAATCATTTCGTAAGCCAAGGAATGTAAATTTTGATCTCATTAACTTACAGTTGTTGTGTAAATTTAACATAGATAATACATTTTCAAATTTTCCTCTCTCTCTCTCTCTCTCTTCTCATCTCTCTCTCTCTCTCTCTCTCTCTCTCTCTCTCTCTCTACTCTCTAGAGAAATCTAACATTATATAATAGGAGTTATCAAAGATGCATACATAGAGGGGAAGAAAAAGCAGATATAGACACAGAGTAAAGTAAGAGATGGTGGTTACTTTAACTTAATTGCAAAATTTACGCTAATTAAACCTAACTTAAAACAGGAATTTTTTCAAAACAAATTGCAATCTAATAGTAAGGAATAATTTCAGTATAATTTTCGTGTCATTAAACTAAACTTTAAAAAAAGCCTTTATTTTTTTCTTTTCGAAGCAAAACTTGAATTAACTTACTTTAGTTATTAATAATAATGATACTCTGCTATATAAATATCAGCATTCTACAGTGCTAACCCCCGGCGTTGCCCTGCGATTTAAAGTATAAAATTAAACACTTATATAATCTTCTTATCATAATAGAATTGCTGTGTTTTTCTGTCTTTAAAAACCCAAACTATTAATATTCTACTCAATCACAATTTCCCTTATTTCATACATCACATTCTCCATGATTTTATTATTATTATTATATCTTTATTATTATTTTATTACATATCTAGCGTAAATGAGAACAGAATACCCCCCATTGACTGATTAAATGGTTAGGTTCAAATTCCGTAATGATCCATATTACGACAAGAATCCTTATCAGACCAAAAAGGTTCCCGGGTCGAAAGTTCCCGAGTCCGACAAGACAATAAACCCTGAAACAAAAAGACACGGAGGCACAATCGATCGAAACGTTTACAAACAATATGATAGATGAGACAATAGTCCGACTTAATACAAAATAATACTAATTATCAAGCCCAATCTAAAAAAATCAGAAAATAATAGGTAATAAACAATTAAAATCGAGACATATAGTCTGAATGCATACAAATAACTACTAACTTCATCAAGCCTTATCTTCAAAAAATTCAGAGAAAATACGAAAAAATAATGTATTCTGACGGTTTGATATAATACCTATTCCTCATTTTGTAAGTGACAATATCTATGTGATTATATGACATATTAAAATACTTATACCCAATAGTGTGCGCTTAACAAGCTGTCGCTAAGCAAACCAAGCCGCCTACAAGGACCTTAGTACACACTCCAGCGACAACACGACCCATTGGTTGTTTAAGAATTTGTATACAGTTTAAATGGTTTTAATATTCCTATCTAACCATAAAATTAAAAATTCATATATAATCACTTATACTAATTATTGATATCAATGTGTATAAATACAGAATCATGATATCACAGTATTCTTCCTTCCATCTTCTCTTCTTTTCTTTCATTCTTTTCTTATATGAAACCCGGAGTCAGAAAATGTCCAATGATACTATATATATGATATATATATATATATGGAAATATGTGCTTAATTGAGTCATACCTAATTTGAAATTTAATTAGTTATAATAACATGACATTAGGCGTGCATATCGTTTAAAAATAAGGCGTAAAATATCGAAAAAGTCAATCTCTTATCGATTGTTTACGCCTTCAATTTAATACCGATAAACTACATTACGATTTCAAATAGTATGACTTCCAATTAAAGACCCATAATCTCCCACAAATTCGGTATATCGCCATCTCAAAATAATTGTTTGTCCACTTCATTATATATATATTATTATCTTAATATATATAATATATATACTGTATATTACAATTGGACAATTTTGTTGACCCCCCGTGCTCATGTTTTTTACCCCTTTATTCGGACAAGAGTGGCTAGTCGATAACCACCATTCTATATATACTATATATAATATATAATATATTATATATATATATATATATATATTGAGAAGTAAATATCACACGCGGTCTGTTTGTTTATGATATGGCTTTTTTTAGCGACCCAATATATAGTATATATGAGAAGTATAACAACAGACGATGTTTGTGATTATTGGCTATTTCAGCCACAATATTGTAGAGAATATTGTGCTTAATTGAAGTCGAAACTAATTTATATGAAAGTAATTAATTAAATAATTAATAATTAGGCAATACCTATTAACATTTTGAGCTAAAACAATCGAAGAAAAATCAATCTCTGTATGTACATTTCGCCCTATTAGCCTCATCAGACTAGAGCTATAAATACAAAGACCGCTGTTGTTTACTTCTCTAAGTCTGTAAGTTCACTTAAGAGGCAAATAAATACCTACTCCTTAACAAAACGAAGAAATCTGCTAATCCTTTTGTGTGTCGTAAGGACGTGACATCGCTGACAATCAGTTTCGAAATCCGCACACGGGCGTCTTTTCGTACTATATAGCTCTGACTGATGAGCCTAATAGCCAAAAGTACATACACGAGGTATGATCTTTTCTCATTTGTTTACCTTCAAATTTAATAGGTAATCCCGACCCTATTTAATTAATTATAATTAATTAACTTTCATTAAAGTTAGGTTTCGACTTTCAGATTTAAGCACATATTTCTCCCAATATATCTGTGCGGCTGAATAAGCCACTATCACCAATATTATATATATATATAATATATTATATATTACTATATAAGTTAAGAGAAAAAATGAATCGACTGTATAGTATAGATAAAAGGATATGAAAAAACAACACAATAATCTCTTAAAGGAAAACATTTTAATAAACATTAATTCATAACTAAATTGAACAAATTTCATTATAAAAATATCTTCAGAGCATGTCTTTACTCCGGACTCATCAAAGAGCGAAACGAAATAATATAATTCAAAACGAAAAAACATTGATGTTGCAAAAAAAGTTAAGCGGGTAGTTTCAAATATAAGCACATCCGCTACGCGATTTCTCGCAGTCACACATCATGTATTATCTTAGTGTGACATTTTGAAAAAAAAGAAACATATTTCAAATCGACAACTAGACAATTCTCTTTTTCCAAACAGATGGAGTTAGTATATATTATATATAGATATATATATATATACACATATAATATATTATATATAAATATATATATGGTTGTGTGTGTGTGTGACTGGTTGTGTGGTTACGTATGTGTTAAATTATTAGATGGATAGTTGAATATACTTCCGTTAGAGATAGCGTAGAGCGCTGAAGTCAATGCGCCTGCTAACTATCAGTTCTCGCCCCAGCTATCATACTTTAATGATTAGATGAAATCTCATGAAATGATCATTGAGACATGATCTGAATGAATTATACCCAGTAATATGACCATATTAAGTACTTACCCCCAACCAGTTACCAGTGGATCCTGATAGTATTCCAAACAAAACTGTTATTACACACTCACCCAGTGCTCCCAAACCCTGTGCGGCTGGGCTTTAGAATTGAACACCGCTGCACTTCTTAAAGGGGTATAAGACCCCCTCATATGGGGCCAATTAAATTTCGCCGTAGTTAGCGACCAGTGATGCCTTAAGCAAAGGAATCCTGTATGGCATGACCAATCCAATGATATGTAACATTCCACTTTGTCCTTACTTGCTATGCGGTCGTCTCGAGAGGTCCCCACGCATCAATCGGCTTGGCACGTCCAATATCCTAAGCACCTATATATATTGTCCCAAACTTCTATTGCTCTTATGCAACCCCAACCCGTTTTATGCATATATTAGCTAGGAGCGCGGCTGTAGGCGTATTCATTAATCCTTGCAGGAAGATGTTAAAAAATCTATTCTGATGTTGGATTTCCACTTCTGGAGTTTGGAAATTGGAACACCCTCTTCATCAACCATTGCCACAAATCCACTCTACCGAGTATAGTAGTAAACCTTTAGCGATCCCATCTATGGCTTAAATAGAACAAATGTGTATTCATAAACAAAACTGAGTATCCAGTAAAAACTAAATCTTTCTTATCAAAACTTTTCGCATTAACTCTTAATTTCCTATAAGTCGCCCCCCCTAATCCACCCGTCCGAATCCACATGTCATTTTTAATTCTACCCCAAAATGAAAGCCTTCTGTTTAAAATGTAATATTAACTATATCTAGAAAAGTCTTAATTCAAGGAAATAAATCGGGTAACTTTAAATGAAAATACCATTTTAGCCATTATTATTAACCCTTTAATAGGAATGTGAGCTCTACTTTTAAATCTCAAAACAGGTTACAGAGAAAGACCACTGATGGTTGATATGCCGTTAAATACAAAACAAATCCAACTTGTACCATAAAAAGGAATCTTCCCACCGGAAGGCAGAGTCAGTTCAATATCCAAGACTCCCTTATTTTTGGGGTGGTACGGGAGTCATTCTAACCCCCAAACAGGCAGTTACATTTAGCATCTTCTAACCCCGCTATACTGACCATGTTTTCGTATCGTTAGTGATTATAATCTACATGAGCGTGCCATGAGACACATCTCTTGTTGAAAAGTAAAAGATTTTCTTTAAAACGATAATAAGAATAATGACTTCAACGTAAGAGAGACTAGAAATCATAACGCATATTTATTCTGCGAGGATTCCTAACTAACATGTTCCAACACGCTGACCATCTACACACACCTCTCTGCACTCTTTCAGATATATCTGTGTGACCAATACCGCTCTATCCTATTCAACCAGCGCCTTCTAAGATATAAGATATTTCTTTCGGTGGTCTCGATTCAACCCTCTCCGTGTCTACATCTTCGGCTACTTGTCCCTTTTAACAACTAGTCTTAATCAGCAAACCCCGGGGTCAACGGCCCAGTGAGGTTTAATGGGTTTAAAGAAGTTGATTGCTATCGAGTTTTTATCTGGTAGAGCAATAAGGGGGCAGGGTTTTCATAAAGAAATGCCCCCCCCCACCCGGAGAATGACCACAGATTTGACGATCTTATAAACGCTCTTTTAGGCTACAATAGTCATCAGTGTCAAATTTGTACTTAGTGAAACTGTAATTAGCAGCGTTTGACCGGGCGCGCGGGGGGGGGGGGGGGCACTTAGTATAAAGTGGTCAACATTTGAGGTCAACTGAAGTCTATGTCATCAATTTACTCTCCTATTCTTTTAACACTAATGTCAATTAATTATATTGAATATCGGGGTAGGAGGTGGGGGGGGAGATTCTCAACGTAAGTTTATCACTAAGAGGAGAGATTCGGATAAATGGTTTTAATAGAGTCAAGTGAGGTGGGGACGTCTCGGGACGGCTTCTCGCTCGAGACGACGGTCTCCTATACAAAAATAACTGCGATCGTGGAATTGCAATTTCACTCTGAGGTGATCAATAATTCAAAAACAAACAACCCCATAGCTGATCAGAGTAAGTGGTTTTATATGAATCTTTCCGATAAATATTGTACGTACATCCTTTGCTTTACGATACTGAACAGATGGATATAATACCCCGCCTTTCTGAATAGACGAGATAGATAGATTTAGATAAACAAAATAATATAGATAGATGACGAAGTACAACAAGAGATGAGATAATGGATGAGAAATGAGTAGGAGGCTGTACGTGGCGGCTTACACATAGTATATGAGTTTAGTATTGGGCGAAGGGCGGTGGAGGTGCAGAACTGTGCACATATTCTCTCTGTATTTCGATAAAACCTATGTTCTTGTATCAAATACCTCGCACTATACAGATCATGAACACGACAAACATTGTGTAACATAAAGCTCACACATCTTAGTGTTGATAAGTGCAGAGTTAACGAATGTATGTGATAATAATGTATATACTAAAAATAGAGTAATAGATTTTGATTTGAGGATGTAGAAATAGTGCTCAATATAAAAAGCAAGAACAGCATGAGTATAAAAAGCTTGGATTGTTATAAGTAGTCACACTGAAGGGCAAGTCGAACACTCTGAGTAAGTTTGGTTGCAGGGAAAACCAGGTGCAAAGACGGATGAGAACTGTCACACTTTCCACCATAATTACCGATAATCTTTTGGTTTTATTTAGTTTAAGTTATGTTTTTGTTACTTATTTGTTTTGTTAGTATTAGTCCAATTTAACGGTTTAATGCCAGGTCGTTTCCATTTTTTGTTGATTCACTACGAGAAGAGATCCCTTTGAGTGGAGGCAGGCTAAGTTACTGTTTAAATATAATATTTTATTGTTCTACATAAAGAAAATTGGAGTTATATTTCGTTTTCGGTTTGACTCAGCAATCATTTCTAAGATTGTTTATGTAAAAAAATAACAAATTGAGATTATTATAAATGATTCTTCGGACCCGATCCATTCATTCAGGCATCTGCCATATTTCTGAATGTCTTGCTCCTGGGATGGTTCGTTGACTCTCGGCGTCTGGACTGACCTGGTCGCTCTGGTTTCTCTCTTCGCCCTTGAGCACCTTTTGATTTCCATGGTTTCTAACACTGTGGGCGTGCCTAAAACAAAACAGCACCCTATTGACTTTACGGCTTTTTTCACGCTCGTTGCCGGGCTGGATCTGCCTGTGTCCGTTGTTGGCCTGCGGAAACACCGCATCTTCAAAAGCCTCCATGCTTCCTGTAGTCACCGGCAAACACTATAGCCCATCCACACACTTGCCCGCACCACGACATACTGTTTTTTCTGGACGCTGTTCATTCTCCGGACGCTGTCCTGACACTAATACATTATTCTATGTACTAGACATGTGACTTTGATGCAGTTGTGGTGCACCTGAGCACTGTACACAATAAATTTCATTATTATTATTAATTATTATTATTATTATTATTATTATTATTATTAGAAATCAAATCTGAATTCTTACATTGAAAAAAAACATAAAAAAAAAAAAACAAACAAAAAAAAACTTGTATAAAAAAACAACAAAACCTTTGTGACTACTGTCATATATTAAAATCACTGCCGACACTCAAGTTGGAAACACTCCTTAACCGACTTATCGGGGGGTCCAGTGTGCCTCGGACTGATCAGGGTAAGTTAAATTAATAGCGTCGAGTCCTAGGGGCTTCCCCCAGGCAATACTGCCCCCTTGGGCGGGGTAGGGCCTGGATTTATTAAGCCCAGCGCCCTGATGCGCCCGCCCCTGGGAGGGGGGGCCAATGCGAAGGGGATCGACGCAATTTTGTTCTTTTCCACCCATGAGCCTCGGCTTGTGGGTGCCCCACGTTAAAGACGTATAGCCAGTAAAACACGTCAAACGTTGTAATAATGAATTATCATAATTCGTATAGTTCCACAATTGGTCCTGCTAGTGAAGAGAGTTAAATCAAGATTATTATGTTATTTATATTTAGCAATAGCTGGTTAAGTAAACATATTATATTATGTTGAAAATAGTTGAATTATCATACTCTGTTATATCCACAGGCTAATGCTAGTGAATGATATTTCTTAAGGTGGGTGATCATTTTAAACAACACGCAGATACTGCATCGAAACCTTGATACAAAATGACGTAACCACCTCGCTCCTCAAAAAACCTATAAACCAACAAAATCGTCTACTTGATTTCGTCATTTAAATGACCCAAAAGGGTTGATATGCCATAAAACAAAACAAAGCAAGCAAGCAGCCTACGAAACCACTAATAAAGAAATAAAGGATGTTTTGGAATGGTACCAGAATTATGAAAGAACAAAGTGTTTTTGATTTTTACACGTCTTTATTGGTCTTCTGTACCCTTGAAAGACTCAGTCAACGATCAAATTTACCGGCAAACTAAAAAATATACAAACAAAGGATATAAAACAAATGCAATAAATAAACGCGGATAACAAAAAGAGAGAAATTTCTATTACAATAGGCGACTTTACCCAACTTTTAACTTCCTCCATGGAGTGGTAGTGCGTATTTGCCTCATACCCCACTTGTAGTGGGGGCTAGGGACACAAGACTCGTTTTAACGTGGGGTCCCACCACAAGCGAAGCTCATGGTGGGAGAGAACAAAAATTGCGTGAATACATCGGCATTCCCCCTCAAGGGGGGCGCCTCAGGCGCTGGGCAATAAACGCTAGCCCTGCCCGGCCAAGAGGACAGGTAATACCCTGGGGGGATAGCCCGCCCTGGGATCGACGCTAATTAATTCAAACACACCGATCGCAGTGGCGAAGCACACCGGAGCCCCCGTCCGAAGGACGGACTGGTCGTGTGGTATTGATTTTCGCAGTAACCCTCACGTTGTACGGTCAGGCAACAAGGCCCTATTAACGTGGGATCCACCCAGCAAGCCGAGACTCATAGGGATGGCGGGTGAAAATTGCGTGTATCCGCGTCGGCATTTCCCGCTCAAGGGGGGCGCCTCAGGCACTGGGCAATAAACCCAGCACTGCCCCTTTAACATCGAGGGGGCAGGTGTTGCTGAGGGGATGGCTCCTGGGAATCTGACGCTATATTATAACTCAATCTGTCCAGCGGCCGAAGCTCACTGACCCGACCGAGGACGGGCTGGTCGTGTAGTGGCATCAAGGTCTTTTTTCATGTACTAATATAGCACATCGCAGCAAGTGACCCGCGTATACGAAAAACTGTGGCTGCAATTCTGCTTTACTCGCAGAAGGCCGCGAGTTCGATCCTGCGCCGAAAGGACCTGCTAAACCATGCTGCAACAGGGAAAAATAACATGTTATCTTTCTTTCCTTTGAGAGAACTAGTCTTTTCTTTCATCAGGATCAAGTGACAAACCTCTTCTTTTTGAAAAATCGTCTTCTTTAAGACTCCAATACCCATTCTCCGCACAACCCTGTAATCTTTATACTTATCCATGCGACATGTCACGGTGTATTTAAATGAATTTGAGCTGTGATCAATTTCTTTTTAGGCCGAAGACTTTCAAAACAAAACAAAAAAAAACTAAAATTGTTTCTATTTGAATATTCCCTATTAGAGGGTTTTCTAGATTTAAATGAAGACTCTACAGGCGAATTGTCGGAGTATCTCAGTTTGATAAACCGCGACAAACTGCCTTATAGGTCGAGATTGCTTTCTCTTTGTTTTCTATCAGTCTTTGATTGATCTGATATCCCCCCTCTCTCTCTGTCCTTCCCTCGCGTCCTTCTCCTCTCTCTCTCTCTGTCCTTCTACTCTCACTCTCTCCTCTGTCCTTCTCTCTTCTCTCCGTCTTTCCTCTCACTCTCTGTCCTTTCTGCTATCTGTCCTCTCTCTCTTCTCCTCGCTTGTCATTCTCTATGTCCTTTCTCTCTCTTCTCTCTGCTCTCTTTCTATCCATCTATTTGTGCCATTCTCTCTCTCCTCTATATCTATCTGTGCATTGCTCTTCTCTCTCTCTCTCTATCATCTATCTATCCTGGCATTCTCGTCTCTCTCTCTTTCTTGTCCTTACATTGCTCCCTATCTGTCCTTCTCTCCTGCCCTCGTCCTCTGCCTCCCTCTCTCTCTGTGTCCTACTTCTCTCTGCCTCTCCGTCCTCGTTCTATCTGTCCCCCCACTCTGCCCTATATATCTCTATTTCTCTCTCTCTGTCCTCTACCCCTCCTCTCTTGCTCTTATCTCCCCCTCTCTCTCTCTGTCTTCTCTCCCTGTTCCTGTGTCTCTCTTCTCTCGTCGTTCATTTTTTTACTCCCTGCCTCCTCTCTCTCTTCCTTCGTTCCGCCCCTCTCTATTTACTCCCCACCCTCCTCTCTCTCTCTTCCTTAATCGATCGTCTTTGTCTCTCTGTTCGTTTTGTTAATCAACAGGTGGTATTCTATTACGGCAGTGAGTTGAGTAGGGTGTTTGTTGCGGCTGTATGTGTTTTGGTGGTGGCCGAGGGGTGGTGGGTTGCAGGTTATGTGTCGATGTGATGTGTTCGAGGGAGAGGTGGCATACGGTCGGTTGAGCAGTGGGTACGTGTTTTTGTGGGTTTTGTGTTGTGGGCGGTGTCGTTTGGTTGGATTTGTAGGGACTGGCGGAGGAAGTGTAGTGAAGTGGATCGGCTAAAGAGGCCTGAGATGAGGTGGGGTTGTGGGTTGGGGTGGGGTGGTTGTGAGGGGTGGGGGTCTGTTCTGGTGTTTATCGCTGGCTGGAGTAGGCTGGTTTGGGGTGTGGGTTGTGTTGTTGTAGTATTTGCTGACCTGGTTGTGGTGGGGTGGAGTTATGCTACGGAGGAGGTCGGTTGTGTGAATGTGGCGTGAGCGTGTCTTGTGATTGTGGGCGTTATGCCCGAGGGGTCTGTGGGAATAAGTGACTTTCAAAACCCAAAGTGACGCCTAGCGTATATAAAGGGGGGGGATAAGTAAAAATGAAAAATAAAGATAAAGAAAGGATAGAAAGAACCAGAAAGATATGTTGATTATGCGTATGAGGTGGTTGGGTAATAGTGGGATGTTGTTATTGAAGATGGAGTGAGTTCGGATGTCTGACTGTCAGTTGAGGCGCTTCCGAGTGAGAGTTTCTTGGGGTTGAGTTTAGGAGTGGATAAGGATGTAGAGAAAGAAAGAAAGACTAATATAAAGAATCCAGGAAAACGAAAGAGAAGAAAGAAAGAAAGTATAGGAGTTGTTGGTGCTTGTGGAGGGTAGAGAGGTTGGCTACGTGAGGTGGAGGAGGAGGAGTTTGAGTAGGGGGTGGTGGTGGGGGTGGTGTTGTTGTTGGTTAAAGTGAGGGAGAAAGGATACAAGGAGAGAGGACTATGGATCAAAATGAAGAGAGGGAGAGTAATATGAAAGGAAAGAAAAGAATGAATAGGGAGGAAGAAGGAGAGTGTGTAGGGTGGTAAACAAAAGAAAAAGACTAATAAGAGGTAGAGAATGTTAGATCCAGTATGTGGAAGGATGAAAGTTAATAGGAAAGTAATGAAATAGTGCTGTGAGTGGAGGATGGGTTGGGAGTCGTGATGGTTGAGCATTTTGGTGCTCTAAGTGATAGGTTATAATCTGGTAGGAGCATGAGTGTGATGGTGAGAGAGCGACGTAGATTGGTTGCATGTTTAGTGTGGTTATCAGAATTCGAGGTGGGTGTGGATATCGTAGGAGTATATGGATATGGATAGATAGGGGGTTAGAGAGAATAGTAATGAGTACATGGGGGAATGAGGATGAAGAGGTGGTGTGTTATTGAGGGTCTGGGCGTGGTGGTCGGTTGGGGGCAAAGAGAGTTAGTTGTGCAGGGGTGTATAGTGTAGGACGGGTAAGAAAGGGGAGATCATGGTTAGAGGAGAGGCATAAGATGAGAGAGAATGGTGAGCTTTAATCGAGAAGAAAGGATGTCGCTGTCGATGTGGATTCTATTTATAAAGATGCTGAGATGGAATGGTCTATAGGGAGGGATTGTTCATTAGACTGTTTGAGAGTAAGATATGTGTCGTATGGTGAAAGTATGGAGTGGTGAGTGTATTATGGGGGAAGGGTGATGAGGATCGGGAGTATATGATGAAAGCAGCTGTTTTGGGAGAAGTGAGTTATGAGAGGGAGCTACATGATGTGAGGTTTATATGTTAAGAGAGGAGATTACATAGCAGTCATAAGTATATATATGTTAGATTGATTAGAATGATAGGATGTGTTACTGGAGAGTATAGTTAAAAAATGTGGCGTTAGGGAGGACAGTATGAGTATGGGATATAGTATAGAGCTTTATTGTTAGTAGGTTAGAATTGTGGTGCTGATGATTCGGGTAGTAGGGGTGGTTTTTTTGGCATGAGAGAAAGAAGGAAGACTATGATAGGAAAGAATACAGAAGGAAAGGAGAGAAAGAAAAAAGGAAAGATTAGAGAAGATAGAAAGACTAGGAAAGCAAAGAGAGAAAGAATAGGGTTGTAGTGAAAAAACGAACGGATACTTCCAGGAAAGAAAGAAAGGAGAAGATAGACCAGAAGACAGGCTATAATAAGAATTGGCATGAAATAAAGAAAGAAAGAAGTTGATAAAGAAGATAAGGAAAGGGAAGAAGAGAAAGAAGAAAGAAGACCAGAAAGAAAGAAAGGATAATAAAAAGAAAAAAGAAAGAAAAAAGAAAGGAAGTGATAAAAGATAAAGGAAAGGGAAGAAGAAAAGAAAGTGTTTTTGTGTGAGATGCAGTACGATGAGAGATAGATAGAGAGAGTGGAATGAGAGTGAGAGGGAGAAGAGAGAGTTAGAGTGGTGAGGTTGAAGGATTGAGACGCGGAGAAGTGAGGGAGAGAAAGAGTAGACAGAAAGAGAGGAGAGCGTAAGTGAAATAAAAGAGTAGAATAGATAAGAATGGAGCCGAAAGAAGATAAGGGAGAGTGGGGGAGGTCAGGGAAAGGAGAGAAGTGGAGGGAGGAGGATGAGAGAGGAGAAAGAGATAAAAGGGGAAGAAGAAGAAGAAAGGGAGAGAAAATGGGATAATAGCATGTATGATAAAAGGAGATAAAGAAGTACGGTAAAGGAGGAGGAAGGGTAGGAAGGTTAGAGAGACAGAGAGGACGAAGTATAATGTAGAAGTTAAAGCAGAGGAGACGAATAAGACAAGTGAAAGATAAAGATAAAAGAAATGAAGATGAGTTTTATTATACCAGAGAGGGATTAGAGTCGACAGAGGGGTAATGTAAGGAAAGAAAGGGAAAGAAGAAAGAAGAGTATAATGGGGATATATTGATATGCATATGGAGGAAGGATGGTTAGGTGTAGAAGTGGGGAGAGGAAGGAGAGAGAGAGAGAGAGAAATAGTTTGAGATGATAAGAAGGAGATGAGAGAGATGAGAGAGAGGGTGAGTATATAGAAGAGGAATATGAGGAGAGTCGGGGGGGACTGAAGAGTGTAGAGGTAGGGAGAGAAGTAGTAGTTGATGGGTGAGGTTTGAGAAGGAAGGAGAAATGGGGATGCTAGACTAGGAGGAGTAAGATTAGCGGTTGAGAAAAGAAAGAAGTCAATCAAGTTATTTCCTTAGATTCTAGATTTAGTACGTGACTATGGGCAGTTTTTTTTACAAAGTACGTGTCCCCTTAAAAGACATTTTCCATTTGGTTTTTGTCATTTCTTCCGTTCCACTAACCCCCTTTTCCAAGCTTTACTTACTCGTACGACCATAAGAACAAACCATCTCTCGCTTGTTAGCGGTGCGCTGCGTGTCTAAACCCCATTTTTTTATGTCGTCTGTTTTTTTTATTATTTATTTGTTTTATGAATAATTTCCATCTGATTTCAACAATACTGTTGTCTGGATGGTCTTTAATTCTCTCTCTGATTTTCCAGTTCCTCAAGGTCTTTTTTCTAAGCTTATTCTCTAAACCGGTTCCTAGTGCCATCTACTATTGTAACACTTCACCTCAATATTCCACCAGCCTTTTCAATTTCTCTGCGAGCGTCTAGGTATTTGAATGTCCTTTCGTTTTTCTTCATCTTCACCCTGTATCTGCTGGATTGTAGCAAAATCTACCAGTGACAAATTCTCTTTTTTCTTTTGCATTCATACTAAGGATCCGGCTTTTTGACTGAGCAAAGGTGATCCACTGCTGTCGTCTTTGTCCCTTTATATAAAATATAGAGGCCCGGTTTGCTCAGTCTAGAGTGTTCGGCTAGAATCTCACAAGGTTTCTATGTCATGACGGCCCTCCGCCAACTCAGCGTATGAGTTCACATGGAATCTGTCGCATAATGTAAGGAGCTGATGGTAGTGTGGCGCTCCACCTCCAGATTGCAAATAATACAATCTCCTTGGTCTAGCGCTATGTAAAGGGGATAGACTCCCCCGCTGTTGGCTGATACCGACTTTGAGGCCTGCCCTGCGACTTTATTTACCCTTTCAACATACACACATGTCTTTTTATCAATTAATGGAGAAAATACAAAAAATAGTAGCTGAAGAAAACTTGCTCCAGTCCAGCCCCTTACCGCAACCCTTATTTTATTTATTTTATTTATATATTGTTGTGTATTATCTTTTTTCTTCATTTTTAGTTTTCTTTACCGTGTTTCAATCTGATGCCCGCTCCTTCGGCTTGGGGGTTAGAATGCACCGACTGCACCTCTGCAGAGGAGTAAGCACTACCCCAAATGGGGCCACCTGTTGGTCCGTGGGGCCACCTGTGATGCTAAGGAATAGAGCGCCAGGTGATTGAGCAGTTCATGACACAATAAACTCCACTGGCCCTAATCTATGGCTAAGACGGGCCGTCGGAAGAGGCCCCCCTCCAGATCAATCGCTGGTCAGTCAAGCCCTAGCACCTATATATTTCCCAACCACTATTGCCCTATATGACAAGCCCCAAACCCCTTTTATCATTGGATTGCTAGAAGGCGGGGCTGCGGGTCGACGATGTCCTGAATTGACAGTTAAACTCTATACTGATGGCGAGGTCCAGTTTGGAAGGGTTTGGGTATTACACCGCCCTTCCCTCACCATTGCTCCCTGCGTCCAGCTATGAGACCTGGAGTGGTAGTACCTGTTAGCGCCCATCTTGGGTTTAAATAGAAACAACTTGTTGAATAAACAGATTGTAGTATCCATTATAGAATTTGACTTATTTCCAAACTTTATCGGCATTAAATGACCCACTGAGGTTGATAATGCCGTAAAACAAAACATAACCAAACCAAATCAACCTGATGCTAAACCTGTGTGATCAGAATACAAAACCCCGAGATACGTGGAAAACTTGTGGGTTGTATTTCAGGATTGGCGCCTGAACTCTTTTTTGTCCCTCCATCATATCTTTATAACCCTAATCTCCTTTTTCTTTTACTTTTTGTTTTGTAAATCTAATTTATTTTATTTTTGAAAACTAGACTTGCCTTTATCCGGGGCGTTCTGATTTTCATATGAAACACAGGACTTGTGTCGGCCAACACGCTCCGAGATGTCGCTTGCATAGCCCCACGTCACCACTATATAATAGCGGCGACTATGAATAAACTAAAACCTTACTGAATTTGTGTATCTTTTTTCTCTAAAGGGATTTCTCTATTTTAAGTTACAGAATTTCGTTTGTGAACGACGAACAGACGACGACGGTCGTCCGGGCCTCCATGCTTAATTGTTTACCTCAGCTAGTCTGAATTAAATCCAATTTTGCGGCAACAAAAACCCACCCAAAAAACTTTCGAAAAAAATGTACACTACATTAGAAATAATCAAGAAGTATTATAAACGATTGCGTACGCAGAGCTGACAACACATGCACACACACACACACAGCACCACACACACACCACACACAAACACACAACACACACTCATATACAAGGATGTTACAATCCCTAAAGAGATCATGTATGAATGATTAATAAATAATTAATACGAGCAATATTTTATTTAAATAGACCAAATAAACAGGTGTGCCGCAACGTAAGCACATGTTATACTTTTTGTGCATTTGTTAATGTAGTGAATATTTTTATCGAAAGGTTTTTTTTTTTGTTTTTGTTTGGTTTGGTCTTTACGGCCTATCAACCTCAGTTGTCATCTTAATGCCGATCATAAAGTTTGAAATGAAATTCATTCTCTAAATGGATATATACAATTTTGTTTATAAACCATGTTTTCTATAATTACAGCCCATTTTAAATGGTGACCGCTAACTGTACTACACTCGGGCAGATGGACCAGGGAACGATGATGATGAAGGTGCCCACAATTCCCCAACTAAAAACTGGAACTTTCACCATCAGATAGAGTTTTAAGACCGTATTCCCAAGGAATGTAGACCCGACACCACCGGCCTTCTAAGCACCCATATGATAAACAAGGGGTGGAGGCTTGTCCATAAGGCAGTAGGGTTGGAAATCATATGGTGCTAGGGCTTGACATGATAGCCGATTGATCGAAGGGGGTCTCCTCACGCCAGCCGTCTAGCCCAAATATAGGGCCAAAGATGGATCATTGCATGTCATGAACTGCCATTACCTCCTGGGCCATCCTTAGCAATACCACGGGTCGCCCAACCCACGGCACAACCAGGATGGCCCAATTGGGGGAGTACTTAACCCTCTGCATGAGGCAGTCGAGCATTTCTGACCCCCACCAGGACAGGAACGGAAAATCATCTTGTACAGAATTAATAAATGAAACAAGCAGGATTGGATTAACTCATTATTCTGGTTACTTTATTCTTGCCGAACTACTTTTTATTTCTCTTCTCTTCCTGATCTGGTTGAGAGTCCACTCCCCCATAATATATATATAATAATATATATATATATAATAAAATAATATATATAGAAGTAGGAAAGCAGAGAGAGCGTGGTAGTAATGGTTAGATCATCGAGGGAAAGATGGAACATGCCCTCGCCACCAGAGTTCAAATCCTGAACTGGTAATTGCAATTTCATTTACTGTAAATATCATTGAGAAAGGAATATGATCCTACTCTCAGCCCTACACAAGCTATGAGAGTAAATAGAAGGGAACTGAGGCTCGTTGAAAGACGTGGTTTAGGGATCAACCGTCACAGGGAGAAGGAAAACCTGATTCAACTGACTGAACTCACGCTTAAGAAAATTGACCTTGTATGTCGCATACCTGCCGTCGGAGGGTTGTAAATATATAATATAATATAATATATAAATGATATATGAAAACCTAGAATTTATTGTCACCAAAAAATAAATTTATGATCGGTACTCACTTTGGCTCTTTTAAGGTTTCTCTCTGCTCTCTCTCTCATCACTACTCTAAATATATATTATATATATATATATATAATATATATATATTATATAATATATATATATATATTATAATATTGAGAGGGCAAAGTACAATGCGTACAATGACAACTAAAAAAAAGCATGATTTTTCTAGAAACTTTCGAAGCAGAGGAATGAGAAAGAGGAACACGAAGATAAGAATTCATATAAAGAGGAAAGATTGCTGGATAATGCAGTTTTGATATCTCACGGTTTGCCGCAATATTTTTAAGCTTTGGTACTAGTCATTAACTAATATGAGTTCTAAGTTGGCAGGTAACGCCTTGCTGTCGGTCGCCGTTTGCGTTGTGGTGCGGGAGTTTCTATGCGAATTGTGGAGTGCGTGGGGCAGGTTGTGTCCTAATTTGGGGTCGTAGGTGAGCCGTGCTTGTGTTAGCCTGTGGTTCTCCGCCCTGGTGTTTTAGTGGGTGCACTGTAGTCGTGACGTGGTGTTTGTGTGGGAGAATTTGTAGGTGGACTGGTGGCTGTTGCGGACCGGAATGCAACGAACCTTTTTAAGTTATTCCGGAGCAAGGTAATACAAAACAACTTGAATTTAAGTACGAACAAGATCTAAACCTTAGAGTGCATTATTTACACAAGATTTCTGGATAAGGATGAATATATAATAAAGCCGTTACGTATTTGGAGCGATAGGAGAGGGAATATCGTATATTAGTTACGTTGGTGGTTGCTCAGCGTGTGGCTACGGGTGGTAGCAGGTGATATTAATTGGTGGATTGGCTGGTATTTGGGGCTGAGGTTGGTATTAGTGTTGGGTGAGTCGAGTTAGGTAGTGATTTGTATATTATTGCGATGAGTTGTCGTTGCTGTGTTTTTGGTGGCTTGTTTTAGTAGTGGATTGCTTTGGGTATGTTGTATTCCGCTATGCATTCTCGGATGGTTATTGAGTGCAGTGTGGACGGCGTTGCGGGGGTGAGTTGTGGGGTTGGTGCGTTGGGCCGTCTAGAAGAGGGGTTGTGAGGGGTGTGTGATGGTTTCCTGGCTGGGATTGCGGTTTCGAGTTGGTGTGTGTGAGTGGAGAGCTCTGTCAGTGTGCGGACTTGGGTTATTAGTGGGCGTTAGTTTTTGTGTTGGTGGCGTATTTATGGGTGGGTGTCGATTCTGCGGATATGTGAAGCGAGGTTGTTGGTTGCTCATCGTCGGGATTTGGCTACACGTGGTTGTGGTTGAGGTGCGATGATAGATGGCTAGACGGTGTTGTTGTGGCGTCTTGGTGGGAGTGGGGTTGCAGCGGGTCGGGTCAGCTTGGGGCTGGTTGGTCGGTTTGGGGGCTTCGGGCGTAGGGTGTGCAGTCTCGTGTGTTTGGTGTTGGTGGTATTTTTTCGGGTGATTGTTGTTTCTGGAAAAAGGGATGGGTCGCCGTCTGTGGGCTGTCGGTATTCGAGTGGTGTAAGCTGGTTGCTGCGGACTTTGTGTGTGTTGGTGTGGAGAGTGGTGTTGGCTGTGCTCGGGAGTAGTGAATGCTGGCGGGCTCGTGTGGTATTCTGGGTTTGTAGTGGTCGGTGGGGTGGTGGCTTTGTTCGGTGTTCGTGGTCATTGTGTATGTTGCGGTGCTCGTGTGGGTGTAGTGCGGTCGGATTGTACGGGAGTGGCTTGGTTGTGTGTGTATAGGGGGTGGAGTGGCGGGGGTGGGGTATGGGTTATTTATTAGATTAACGAAGACAGTTTAAGCCTCTTTGTAATGAAAATGTTTCATATCTCAGTTTGTTTTTGTTTGGTTGTGTCCTAGTCAGCCGTGTAGATTGGGATGGAGGGCACTTGAGGGGTGGGTGCGAGTGTGTGGTTTGGGGTTGGGTGGGAGTGTGTTCGCTGTAAAGGCAGGTGTGGTGAGAAGTGATGTGTAGTTGTGAGTTATGGGATGCTCACTTCTGACGTTTAGTTAGAGTCTGTTGGTGTGGTCGTTGCACTGTTTGTGAGTTGTGTTATGATGAGTGTGTGTTGGGATTTGTATATGTTGGTGGATTTTTGGTCCATTACTGATTTTCATAGGTAAGGGTTCTCATTGTAGTGTGTTGATGCCGAATCACAATTTAATCATAGGGTAAAATCATTTGGGTACACAACTGCATTTTAATAGGTAAAAACCATTGTCCAATGGCATTTCATAGGGTGAAACTACATTCTCCGCAATTGTCATTTCATAACTAAGTATCCATTAGGGTCCCAAGGTGTAATATTTTATAGGTTAAAACTCATGTCCAATAATTAATTATTATAGTAAAATATCATTGAGTCCAATGCTTTATAAAAGTACAATGCATGTCCATAATGCATTTTTATATAAAAAATCATTGTCCAATAAGCATTTACACATAGTAAGAAAATACATTGTCCAAATCATTTTCAATATTAACAAATACATAGTACCTAATGGCATTATTCAAGTAATAAATATCATTGTCCAATGACATTTTCATAGTAAAAAAATCATTGCAGAAGGTGCCGGCTGTTGCGAGGGTAGGAGGTTGAAAAATGCATTTCATAATAAGCATTTTTCATAGTAAAAGAAGAGTGCGCAGATAGAATTGAGGAGTGGATACAGGCAGAGGAGTGTAGGGGTGATGTGTGTGAGGGTTTTGCGGGTGTAGGAGTTTGTGTTGGGTGTGTTGAGTGTGAGCCTTTGAGTACTGTGTGACCGGTGATGTTTGGCGGTGGGGGGTTGTGTGGTGCTTGAGTGTTACACTCGCTAGAGCGCGCGTATGGTGGGTTGAGTGTCTTTTGAGAGGTGGGGTTTGTACGGGGGTGTCGTGGTTTACTATGTTCTTGCTTAGAGCTGTGGTGCGTTGGTTTGGTGAGGCTGTGTTTTGTGTGGTGGTGTGATGTTGATCGTTTTTGTTGTGTTGTTGGTAATGTGGAGCGCAAGGTGGCCGACTGGTTGCTAGGAAGTGTGGAGGAGTGTTAGCTGTAGGAGGGGGTGTTGGAGACGGCGTATGCTGGAGTGTGCGGATGCGTGGTAGAGGTGGGTTTCAGTGTGCGTGAGACGGATTTGGTGTTGGTGTGTTTGATCGGGGGTGTGTGGGTGGTTTTCGGGCAGTGGCGGTCTGTCGGTGGTTTAGGCGTGAGTGTTGTGGTTCTGATGGTTCGTGTTGGGGGTGGGTTGTGTTTGTGGTGTTGTTCTGTGGAGCGGTGTGGGGGCGGGGCGTGTGGGGTGCTGAGTGGTTTAATTCGTATGGTGTGTTGCGTTTTATTTGGGTGTGGAGTGGGGGGTTGGTGGGGCGTGTGCAGGGGAAGGGCGTACAAATGAAGAGGGGTGGCTAGGCACGCCACTATAGGAATGAAAATGAGACTTTGTCAAATGGACAATATGAAACAATCTTGTGGTGAGGTGTAACGGTCATGCTGCACACTGTGCTGGGACGAGCGCGATAAGGGGGCAGGACGTATGCGTTGGATAGTCCGACCTTGCTCATATCACGCGACTAGACCCTCCAGCCAAATCTGTCCGATAAATTTCATCTAGTCGCTGCATCCAGGGTGTGAATGTTGAGAGCAGGCGTCCTCGGCGTGGGGCAACCCTTTTATTCGCTGACACATGACACACTGTTCGATCAGATTTGGTAGGTTGGTTGTGTAGTGGTGGATTATTGACGGCATTGTCAACCTTCATGTTAATTTTATCTCCAGACATTTTGTTTGATTCATCAAAGCAGGTGATTTAATAAAGTTTTTTTTTAAACACCGCCTAACATTTTACAAACAAACTTGTTCTCATCTTTATTGAGTATGCTTACACACACGTTCTGCTGATGCGCCGAATTTGGGGAACCTTCTCGAACTCAGGTGTAAGTCACCGACTGGTTCACACAGACAGACAGAAATTGTCATTTGTAGTAGATTATTAACGAATGCTTTATTAGGGTTCCGTTTAGGCTCAGTCCAGTAGAAGCGTCCGAATAGGTGAACGCACAAAGGTCCCGAGGATTCGATCCAGCCCTCAGCCCTTTTGAGCGTATGATAGAACGTGAGTACGACCACGCACGAATCTCCTTGGTCTACGCGCTAGTAAAAGCAGGAAATAGCTCCCTCGCTTGGCTGGCTGATACAGGGACTTTTAGGTCAAGCCGATGCTTTACTATTTACATTAAAGTTAACATATCTTTAGATGTGGAAAAAAGGGATCGGAAAAGTTAAACTAGTTTAGCACGAAGCCAGATATATGAGCCACCCGGTGAAAGACGACATCATTGACAATGGTCCGGTAGCCTAGATTACTTAATCCTATTGATGGACTAGCTAGCTTACTTTCGTAGAGAGTAGAATAGCTGCCACAAAACTTTTGTACAACCGCTGTTTTAAAGGACATCTGGGGATTTCGCTGAGCCTGTTCAGAGCCGCTTACGGACTCTGAAGAGCTAGGTAATAAATAAAGCGTCGATCCCACGAGCTCTCCCCCAAGGGGGCCCAAAAGTAAAACCCCCCTGGCCCCCCGCCCTTGATTTAAGGGTGCAGGAACTGGAGTTTATTGCCCAGCGCCTGAAAGGCACCCCTTTCGTGAGCCTTCTGGCTTGTGGGTGGGCCCAACAGAATAAAATTGTCCTTGTGTGTACGGCCTCATAAAGTGGGATTGAAGAGGTCAAAATGACCTGTGTCTGTCGTCAGAGCTGCTTCGGCCGTGCTGGAGTTGCTAGTAATAAATTATACAGCGGCGTCTATCTCAGGGGGGCCCTCACTCCGCGCAATTACCTCCGGCCTTGATTTAAAGGGCAGGGCTGTTATTTGCGCCAGCGATCCTGTAGTGCCGCCCCCTTTGAGAGCAAAACCGACGGGATCGACGCCAATCTTGTAGTCTACAACAATGAGCTCGGCTTGTTGGGTGGGCCCAAATTAAAAATTCCTTAGTGTCAGTCACTCAATAAGTGGGATGAGAGCAAAATAATAGCTGAATTTGCGAAGGATTACAGGAACCATAACGCGAATACCGTCTAACACGATGTTTAAACACTGTTGCGAAAAGATACTCTAGGTTGGGCGCAAACGTGTATTTGATAGGACTAGTATATTATATATAATATTCCAAGCAAAGTATTGCACCCTCCGGTGCAAGTATTTAAGGTTTTAAATGTAGATTGAAATATCGGGTATCTAATTAAGAGCAGACAAAAAGATATTGTAATCATGAGTGGGAGTATGATAACGAATAAATAGAAATGAAAACTTAGCCCGTTCACTCAAGCTCCCGGCTGAGTCTTTCATTGCTTCGAATTTAACCACTTGATTGTAANACACACGAACACACATTATATACACACTATATTATATATATATATATATAACACACACACGAACACATATATATACACACTATATATATATACACACACACACGAACACATATATATACACACTATATATATTATAACACACACACTATATATATATACACACATATATATTTACACACACATATGTAATACACACTATATATATATTCACACACACATACACAAACACACACATATATATATACACACACTTATATATATATATATATATATAATATATATATATACATATATATACACACACATATTTACACAAAACACAATATATATATATATATACACACACACATATACACAACTATATATATATATACACACATATATACCACACATATATATATATATACACACATACAACAACACTATAATATATATATACACACATACACAAACACACACATATAATATATATATATCACACACACATATATGCACACACTATATATATATACACACACACATATATACACAAAACAACATATATATATATATATATACACACCACATTATATACACACTATATATATATATACACACACATTATATACACACACTATATAATATATACACACACATATTATACACACACATATATATTTATATACACACATTTACACACACTATATATATATATACACACATATATACACACACTTATATATATATACACACATACACAAACACTATATATATATATACACACATATATACACACACTATGATATATTATATACACACATAATACACACACTATATATATATATATATACACACATATATACACACACTATTATATATATATATAATACACACACATACACAAACCACTTATATATACATATACACACATATATACACACACTAATATATATACACACACAATATACACACACTATATATATTATATATATACACACAACATAAACACTATATATAATAATACACACATACACAAACACACATATACACAAACACACTATATATATATACACACACATACACAAAACACATATACACAAACACACATATATATAATATACACACACATACACAAACACACATATACACAAACACACAATATATATATTACACACACCATACACAAACACACATATACACAAACACACATATATATATATACACACACATACACAAACACACACATATATATACAACACACCATACACAAACACACACATATATTATACACACACATACACAAACACACACATATATATACACACACTACACAAACACACACTATATTCATACACACACATACACAAACACACACATATATATACACACACATACACAACACACATATATATACACACACATACACACACCACACATATATATACACACAATACACACACACACATATATATATATACACACACATATATATATACACACATATACACACACATATATATATATACACACATATACACACACACACACATATATACACACACCCTCATATACACACACAACACTCATATACACACACACATATATATATATACAACACACAACACATATACACACACACATATATATATATACATACACACATGATATACATACACATACACATACATTATATCAAAGTATGAGGAGCATTCCTTTCACTTTGCAACACCAGAGAGAGTCGGATCATCTCTATTTAAAAAAACAAATGAACAAAAAAGCAAATGAATCATAGTATAGATTTTTCTTTTTTCTTTTTAACAGATGGCAAAACATTCCTAAGCAAATGTTTGCTTCCCCTGTTAACCCAATCTCCTTTTAAGAAACGTAAATTGTAATGCCCCTTTTAATTTATTTAGACTTCGTTATTTCCTCTCCGAAATCTAAAAACAAAATTTGATATATGTGATTTCTATGAGGTTGTCAGGCAACTTATTAGGAATGCCGATTGTTATGAACCATTAAAAGAATTCAGGGTTTCTTTTTTTTTTTTTTTTTTTTGGTGGGGGTAATCTTATCTTATTAAAAGTTACGAGATAGATAATAGATAGATAGATAGATAGATAACATACTGGAAATAAATGAAAAAATTGAGGGAAATAAAATTATACCATAGAATATAGACATGAAACAAATCAATACCATACAACATAATCCCCAATAATGCTAACACACAATTAAAACCAAATACTAAAAAGTATAAATATAGATACACGATATGTATCACTTCCTAACCGTTATGCTTCGCATAAAATAACTCAACAATGGTTGACTTGCCGTAAAATCCAACCAACAAACCAACCAGCCAATAAATCAACACGAGACTCTCTATTGGGTTTTTGGGGGTTTTTTTTTAAATCTTATCTAAGTCTACGAGAATGATCGTAGGTGCTTTAACATCACCCTTTTAACAGGGAAACTTTGACTCAGAACCACCCTCGTTAGTGACAGGCTCTCAGTAGGCGAACTATCATGTCTGAAGTCACCCTGGAGCCACACCATGAAGCCACCAAGAGGTCAAGTAGAAAGTGACGGCAACAGAGCACCGGCACACCAACATCTTCAGGGATACATTTCAGATTTGACAACTGAGCCCGGGGCTGGTTTTCAAACATTGGACTTTACAAGTGACAGAGGACGATGTAACTTTAGGGGCATGAGAAATAATAGTCTTCCAAGACGGCATTGCCGATGATGTTACCCATCCCCCTGGGTTGAGCACTTTGGAGGGATTCGCTGATGACCGCCAACTAAAGCGTAAACGCAACGCTCTCCTAAGAAGGAAGGAGTACTCTATTGGCGGCCTTTACATACATACATACATACATACAGATGTGTGTATAAAACAGTTAAAATCCCTTCGTATTCTGTGGGTGACGGTGGCCGAATGGTTAAGCTGTCCGACTGATGCTGAATCGGTTGAGTTCTATCCCGACTGTAGGTAGCTCACAAGATGTCTAGCCACACTGAAGAGATTGATAAGTCGAAACACGTGTCTGTGGATGAATATATATATATATATATATATATATATATATATGGGAGAAATGTGAGGAGGTTAATCCGACAGTATGTGGAGAAAGGTAGACAAACACGGATGTTACATCCGTTTTCTCTCTCTCTTCTCTCTCTCTCTCTCTCTCTCTCTTCCTCTCTCTCTCTCTCTCTCTCTCATCGATTGAAACAGATTAGAGTAATATTTTCGCATTTTCATCCCCTCTCTATTTTTCCTCTCATTCTTTCTCATATTTTTTTCTGTGTAGCATGTCTTTCATTCTTTATAATAAAAAGCGGATGGTCCATATATCAACTGAAGTGACAACACTCATAAGAAACAATTCGGCGGATATAAACACCAGATAATCAGCATTTACATTTTTGCATTTCAACTTGGACGATCTCATTATTTACCAGAGTGTGTTGCAAGATGAAGCCTTAATTTCTTAATGGTATCTGTAAAGAATCTGTCACACATTTCAATATCTCGCGTACCAATCATGTCTTGACTTTCGAGCTCGCGTGTACCAATCATGTCGTGGAACTTTCAATATGAATACTGATCAATGAGTGGTTGTGGGCCTTTTTCTACATACACATTTCCAACTGAAGTCATTTAAAACCAATCAATGAGTTTGTATTTTAGAAACAGATATCGATCGACACAATTTTAAGTTTCTTTTTTGCAGTTTATCGTGAAAACTGTAAGAAGAAAAGAAGGGTTAATATATCGGAGTGTATATATATATAATATATATATATATATATATATTATATATATTTTATATATATATATATAGCGGTCACTAATCTAGCATGGAAACATGTGGCAAAATTTAAGTTTTGTCGAAATACATAGACAGAGATGGATAAATAGATAAACATAGATAGATAGATAGATAGATAGATAGATATAACATACTGAGAGAAATAGATAGATAAACATACTGAGAGAAATAGATAGATAGATAGATAGAGAGAGAGAGAGAGAGAGAGAGAGAGAGAAATAGATAGATTATATATGAGAGAGAAGATAGACAGAGAGATAGACAGATAGAGAGAAGAGAAATAGATATATATATATAGAGAAGAGATAGACAGAGAGATAGACAGATAGAGAGAGAGAGAAATAGATATATATATAGAGAGAGAGAGATAGACAGATAAATAGAGAGAGAGAAAATAGATATATATTATAGGAGAGAGATAGACAGAGAGATAGACAGATAAATAGAGAGAGAGAAATAGATATATATATAGAGAGAGAGAGATAGACAGAAAATTAGAGAGAGAGAGATAGATAGACAGATAAATAGAGAAGAGAGATAGATAGATAGATAGAGAGGATATAGATAGATAGAGAGAGAGGGATATAGATAGATAGAGAGAGAGGGATATAGATAGGAAGATAGAAGAGAGGATATCGATAGAGAATATATAGATAATAGAGAGAGATATATATATAGATAGATATATATATAATAAGATAGAGAGAGATAGAGAGATAGATAGATAGATAGAGAGATAGATATAGAGAGACAGATAGATAGAGAGATAGATATAGAGAGATAGATAGATATATAGAGAGATAGATATAGAGAGATAGATAGATATAGAGAGATAGATAGATATATAGAGAGATAGATATAGAGAGATAGATAGATATATAGAGAGAGATAGACATACTAAGACATACAGATGGATAGATAGATAAACAAACATACAGAGATAGATAGATAGATAGATAGATAGATAGATAGATAGAATGGAATGGACCAACAATTCAAGCGTGAATTAAAAATTGACGGTACCACCCACCTCACACACTCGAAAGGACAAAATACAAAAGATCAGGAATTAACCGATTTTAATTAAATTTCAGTGTTGATATATTAATAGATAAAATGTTATAATGCGCCATTTATTTCATTTAAAAATTTTCACATTTTTTCAGGTCAGTTAACTTTGACCCCCACCGCCTACTTTTAGGGTGCAACATATATATTGGGTATTTAAGGCTGACTCTAATTTTTGTATAAATGAAAAAGAGAAACCACTGAAGTTATGAAGGGAATGAAAAGTAATGTTTAATTGACCGGATTTGGAAGAAAAGAAATAATAAAAATCGAAAAAAGAATTTACAAAATGTTTTTTTCAAATTTTTAATCACCCTGATGTACATGAAATATAATCCTTTTAATTATCAGAAAAATAAGTCGGTTAAATCGAACTTAACTTTGAAGCACGTATCTTTGAGAATCTGTGTTACGCCTCAAAGATTCATGGTTCAAAGTTAACTGACCTGAAAAAATGTAAAGTTTTTACATAAAATAATTGATGGTTATATATTTGTGTCATTAATATATCAACACAGAAAAGTTCATTCAGTTAATTCCTTGATTTTTGGGGTTTTTTTTTTCTTTCGCGGGGTGATATTATATTTAGGTCCGTTATTTTCTGCTTAAATATGCCCCCCCCCTTATTTAAGCGAAAAATAACGGAAATAAAATATATAACACATTAATTATTTTAAAGTTTAAACTGAGATTTGAATTCTAAAAGTTTAAACTGAGATTGAATTTTAAAGTTTAACTGAGATTTGAATTTTAAAGTTTAAACTGAGATTTGAATTTTAAAGTTTTTAAATAATTGAATTAATGATTTTTTAAACTGATATTTGAATTTTAAAGTTTTAAATTAATTTGAATTAATGATTTTTTAAATTGATTAATTTAAACTGTTATCAAATAAATATTTTTCCGAGTTAAAAATATAAATTTAATGTAAAATGGTCGCATTAAAATCTAAATGAATTTTATTTATTTATTAGATATGAAAAAATGCGACAAAAAATATATGAAAGCATCTATCAGTATTATATTTAATATATTTTAAATTTGACTTTTTTCCTTAAAAGTATTGATTCTTGCTTAATGTTTTCACATAAAGTTTAAAATTTTATTAAAAAAAGAATTATTAAATGCGAGACAGACATACACACACGTGTGTGTGAGTCTTGCAAACACACACACACACACACATAGACAAATGTAATGTCTACACTCGACTTGTTGCTTTACAGTTGTATATTTTAAGGCTGACTGATATTCCATGGGTCATCAAAATATGTTATTTTAAGATATTTTAGTGCACTTCCTGTTGGATTTAAACTAAGACACAATAATATTATATATATAATATATATATATATATATAATATATATATATATATATATATTGAACATTGCATCTTATACACAAGAATGTTTGCTATATTATAATTATGTATATATCTTTGAAAAACATTTCTCTTAAAATTAGGTATATAGAGATTATATTAAAAAAATATTCTTCCAAGCTGTAGTTGTATCAGTGCTACTGTATGGCTGCACCACTTGGACCCAAACAAGGCACCAAGAGAATAAGCTAGATGGGAGCTGCACAAGAATGCTGCATGCAATATTGAATCATGGAAACAACACCCCACAAGGAAGCAGCTGTACAGCCACTTACCCCATCACACAAATATATATACGAAAGTGGGTTGACTTAACGGAGAATATGAAATATCGATTAAGCCGCATCTTTGACCGTCGATAAAATAATTAACCAAATAAGGCGGTTTTATACCATTTTACTAATACTATTCTTATTATCCACGTCGAATATATATATATATATATATTATAACAGAAACCAACAGAATGGGTATGCCAGTGTGGGCTGTTCTAGCAAGAGGCACATTGACCAGCTCTGCGCAGATACTGGATGCTGCGTAGAGGACCTCTGAGGACAATGAATGAGAGAGATGGTTATCGAGAGTTGCTATGATATTTCTCTTAAAATATGGTATATAGAGATATATAAAAAAAGCCTCAAAACTGAGGATGAAATAAAAGAAATTGTCCTTGTTGCAGCAATACATCCGTGTGTATTCTTAAGCTTCATAGCTCATGGCAAGTGGATACGGAAAGATGAAAAAGGGATATATACTTTATATATATAAATATACAAATGGATAAATATGTACAGAAAGTAAGGGTTGCACTTTAGTGTTGCCAAAGAAATTTCGAAAAAGAATCCCTGAATTTTGGTATTTTTTTAGGCGTTTTTATCGACAAATAACTTTGTTTGGTAGTTTGAAGGCGTTAAAATCAACAAGTTAATGCGCTAAGAAAAACGATATTTTATAGCTACCCCAGATTTATATCGACAAGTAAATGTAAACATTTACCCCCACCTTAAGATTTATTTTTGCGGTATTCCATTTTATTTAATTCAAAACAACTGTCACGAATTTTAATAAATACGACCGAGTTTCGAAAGTAAAACTATCAAGATAGATAGATAGATCGATAAAGAAACATAGATAGATAGATAGATAGATAGAATATAGTATGTGGCCTACCATAAGAAGCATATTATAAGGTTATAATAATTAACTGCTAACACTAACCCTAATCCCTAACACTACCCTATTTCAGAATTGTAGAATATTTTAGAATTAAATACATCTCTGATTCATGTAAATTATGGATAAATTCTTTTTTAATTATTCTTAATCACTATATACAGCTTATGACTGAATTGCATTTCTTGAAATGAATATATGTGAAAAATAATTTTCAATAAATTGCCTACTACTTATATTTATAAATATGCTCTTACTGAGGTAGGACACATCCAAATCGGGTAGGCCACATACTATAACGACACGATAGATAGATAGATATGATCAAATTGACAGATAGATCAACACGTGATCGGTATATAGACAAATAGAGTGATACATTTATACATACATAAATATGAAGATTATATTAAAAACAAAATGAGAGAGAGAGAGAGAAGAGAGAGAGAAGAGAGAGAGAGAGAGAGAGAGAGAGAGAGAGAATGGCATTTTATATCTAACAAAACCAGAATGATATAGAAACAAATGAAATAGATAAATAGGTAGATAGAACAAATAGAAACAAAACAGACAGATAGATAGATAGATAGATAGATAGATATGAACACATTAAGATAAATAGATAGAAAGACATATAGAAAGATAGATAGATATGAACATATTAAATAATAGATAGAAAGACATATAAAAGATAGATAGGTAGACAAAGATAAATAGAAAGATAGATAGAAAGACAGAAAGATAGATAGATAGATAGATAGAAAGACAGAAAGTTAAATAGAAAGAAAAGAATAGATAGATAGAAAGACAGAAAGTTATAATAGATAGATAGATAAGAGAAAGACGAAGTTAAATAGAGTAGATAGAAAGACAGAAAAGTTAAATAGATAGAAGATAGATAAGAAGAGAGATAGATAGAAAGCCCAGAAAGTTAAATAGATAGATAGATAGATAGATAGAAAGACAGAAAGATAATAGATAGATAAGATAGATAGATAGATAGAAAAGAAAGACAGAAAGATAAATAGAAAGAAAGACAGAAAGATAAATAGAACACAATAAATATAGTTTGTTTTGTTTGGTTTGGTTTGTTTTACGGCATATCAACCATAATGGCGTATTTAATGCTGATAGAAGGTTCGTTCCCACATTGCATAGATACAACAAATATAGGCATGATGGGTTAAATCGAACTTAAAGGACCTAAATTCCAGCATCGTATGTCACCCCGCCGAAAGAAAAACAAATACCAAAAATCAGGGAATTAACGGAATTTAATGAAATTTTCAGTGTTAATATATAAATAAATACAAGATATAATGTACCAGTTATTTTATTTAAAAACCTTTACATTTTTTCAGGTCAGTTAACTTTGAACCACGTATCTTTGAGGCGTAACAAAGATTCTCAAAAATACGTGCTTCAAAGTTAACTGAGCTGAAAAATGTAAAAGTTTTAAAACAGAATAACTGGTGCATTAACACTGAAAATTTCATTAAATTCCGTTCATTCCCTGATTTTTGGTATTTTTTTTCTTTCGGCGGGGAGACATACGATGGTGTAATTTAGGTCCGTTAAGTTCGATTTAACCGCATGATGCTATCGTGGTTCAATCCAATTTATACGATTTTTTAATGCCAGAATATAATTTTCAAATTTTAAACAATACAAGAAAATTAATAAGATACAAGAAAAAATAAAAGCAGCGTAAAATCGAATCTATAGATTTAAAAAAAATACCCTCCGGGCGGTATAAAAATTAATTTTTAAAAGATATTGCCTGATGGGGTGGAAGTTAAAAATTCAATGGCAGAGAGTTTGTACCGTAATGAAGTAAAATCATCAAATTTATTAAAGGAGTAAAAAATAAACAATTTGAAATGGAAACTTAGTTTTGATAACTTTGAATATATATCAAAATAAAACAAACTATATATAAATATATAATGAATTAAAAATTTGTTTTAAAAAAACAATGAGGACCATCTAAGCTTGCATGCTTAACTTTTGAGTGTATTTATTCTTAGTTATGACGATTTCAGGAAATGTGACATAAGCAGTGACGTAGTTTCGGTTACAGACAAATAGAGACAGAATCTCCATTATTGATTAATAATTTACTTCTATTTCATTGCATTGATAAAAAAAGAGAAAGTATTTTAAAGTTCAGAACATCCCTCTGCGACACACACACACACGTTATATCTATCTATATATATATATATATATATATATATATATATATAGGACAGTTGGTGTGTATGTATGTATGTGTGGGTCCGGAAGAAACTACAAAATAAAACAATTAATATCAAAGTATATATATATATATATATATATATATATATATATATATATATATATATATACACACACATTCACTATCACCAGAGCTTGCTTTATGTGCAAAAATAATGAAGACTTTATTCATGTTCGTGAAGACATCTAAAAATTGAAATTAGAATAGTAAGAGAAGGGAAAGACATTGGTGGTGTCCATGGTTAAAACATAAACAAATCAATTATAGAAGACCAACACAATCAATGAATCCCTCAGACTAGGTTTTTTTTTAATCCCTCCTCTACCTAGGCAATGCCGGGTAGCCGCTTCGAGTAATCAATAATTCTGTAGTCCGACATATAAATAGAGTGGTACCCTGACTTACGAGTTTGATTCGTTCTTCTCGGACATATATAAAGAGTAGTTGGTGTGTATGTATGTATGTCCGGAGGAAACTACAAAAATAAAACAATTAACGATAATGTAAATATATATACACATTAAATATCACCGGTTCTTGCTTTTTATGCAAAAATTATGAAGATTTGATTTATGTTCAAAGATATTTGAGAATTAAAATATACATAGAAATAGCATTGACATTCTACTTAAAAATGTCCAGTATTTGTGAATCGCAAAAGTAAACACATCAATACAGCATGGTTTCACCCTCTATCCAGACGGTACTGGGTTGTCGCTTCTAATTTTATATATATATAATATATATATATATATATATATATATATATAATCAAGTCGTGCTGTCTGTACGGATATCCATGTCTCTCATGTAAGAACATAAAATGAGTAAAAATCTATCTACTTACGATTCGCCTAAAAGGATCTTCAGGATACATTTTATATTAACTTGGTTGACCACAAACTCGCCAAGTGAGCTAGTGATAACGATATATATATATATATATATATATATCTGTAGATGGGTTGCCAGGTACGTTGGTATTAGGATGATTCTAAGTTGGACCTTTCTTCCAACAGCGGAATGTTAGGGTTTTTAAGGTCCAAGTTAAGAGCTTGTATTATAATAATAATAGTATTGAAAAATAATTGGTAAAGAAAGGCTTAAAAATCGGCCATTTTGCGGTTATAAATCTATTTCTACTTACAGGTGTCTGTGTATACTTATGAGTTTAATAAGACCGTCAACTTTATAACAAAAAATTGCCACTTGTAATATTTTTCCATGTTTGTTTTTTTAAATAATTTTTTACAATAAAGTAAGAAATACAAGAAGAAAACTGCTCTCCAAACATTTCTCTCTCCTACGGCCCTAATTAAATTATATATATATATATATATATATATATATATATATATATATATATATATATATATATATATATTATATTATATTAATATTTTGAAGGCCAATACAATGCGTAAGAAAAATAAAAACAAAAAGATGTTATTTTTGTCTTATCGATTTCGAAGCATGAGCTTCATCATCAGAGTTTAATTTCAGAAATGGATGCTGTATTGATGTGTTTACAAATATCTTTGAACATAAATCAAATGTTCATAATTTTTGCATAAAAAGCAAGAACCGGTGATATTTTATTTGTGTGGTTACAATTTCTCTTATTTCCTTTTCCTCTCCTTTTTTTTTCTCTCTTTCTTCTTCTCCTACTTTATGAATGAAATGGGCGAATAACTGTAATTTCTTATTTCTCTCTTTTTTTCTTTTTTTTTAAGTTTGTGGAGAAAATATATATATATATATATATATATATATATATATATATATTCATCAAAAAGTTACTACCACGTTCTCATTGTAGTAGCATAAGTAGTTAATATATCTTGTAAAATATAGAGCATTAATAGTTGGAGAAAAAGTTTTCTCTCTACCACGGTTTTGGTGTTCAAGGTATACCTTTTTTTTTTTAATAATTGAATAGTTACTTTTTGTCCTCCAAATTTATATAGCGACTATCAGCTGTAAGTCAATATCTTACGTGTTGCTTATAGACAGAAAGACTTATAAATGTAGCAGGTGGAAGAACTGTAATAAGTTGTAGACGTGGTTTTGAATTTTCAGAAAAAAAAAAATCTCCATTATAAGATTTTATATATATATATATATATATATGTGTGTGTGTGCATGCTCCCAAAACTCGGTAGAGCTCTCTAGAGGTGATTTAAATTAACTTTCACTGCCAGCATATATAAAGCAATGATCGTCTGTTTACATACCGGATCTCTCTGGTGATCGTAAAATATATAAACAAATGTATGAATTTGATAGTTTAAACACCACCCCTTTACGAGAGCTGTCAAATGGCCGAGAGGTTTACGAATTGGGCGGACGAAAAGTCAGTTGGATTTCGCTCCTGGTCAGAGGTAGCTGTTGTGTCTAGCCACACTGAAGAGACGTGTGGATGACTTATACAATACACACACCCTGTATTTTGTTGTTTATAAGATGCAAAAACTAATGGCAAAACCAATATCACACAACATCCTATTCACTGGTATAGTGACTAAACGGTTCTCCATAAGTTTGTAATGGACAGCTATGGAGCTTGAAGAAGGGGGGGATTATACTAGTGAGAGGTAGACCCCCAAAACCATGCCATGAAATATAGCATATATGATGGACTCTCCCATCGGTTATATATATTTACCAACCCCTCCGCACGAGCAGGGTGCGACACAAGGTCAATTTCTTAAGCGGAGTTTAACAGGTTTGAATTCAGAGTTTTCCTTCTCCTTGACTGGTTACCTAGCCATGGTTAAAGAGTCCAGTCTGCCTTGTTATTTACCCATAGCTGGAGGGAGAATTGGATTCATACATTTCTCAAGTGTATTATCACCATGTGAAATTCCAACAGCTTCGTCCAGGAATTGAACACGCGTTGACGAGTCCATTTCCTACGACTCTAACCATTAGCCCACGTGCCTCCAACGGTTATAGAGATGTGAATCATTCGACTACTGGCACAGAATTGTTTATAGTGATCAAAGCTTATTTTGATAATCCCTGTTTGGATAGCTTACGCCGTAAGATATCGTTTCAGTCAAACTGATTCAATGGAAATAAATCGAAATTCTTTGAAATAAATATTACTCTTATGGACACTCGTACTAGCGTGTCGAACAACATTTTTTTTATATCTAATTAATTGATAAAATTCATTTAAAATATGAATCGCTTAATGTTAAGTTTCAAATTTCATATTTTTAGATTCTAAAAACAAATATTTATTTAATAACTACTTTACTTTATTCTTGTTTTTCTAATAATTTTTGGAGAAAACTCAATTGAAAATTTAAACCCCAATACTTTTAAACAGAACAAATATCAATGTATAATGTTTTATTCTTTTATAATATAATAAGCAATGAAATAATTATCGAAAAAAGTTTTAAAGATCTCCAAAAATTTAGGTTTTTTTTTTGGGGGGGGTACATTTAATTTTCCTATTTTCGGCACTTATTTTCTACCAGAATCGTCCCCTTACATTTTTTTCTTCTTCTATTCACACTTTTCGATCTTTTGCCTGTTATTTATACTGTAATTAGTTTCAAAAGTATATAACCCCCACCGATATTTTGTGCCCCAAAAATACGGGGGTGGCTCAAAGTTAAGTAATCTGAAAACAATCAGAAAGTTTTTAAATAAGATAGCTGGTGCATTATAAAATTAATTCATTGATAAATCAGCACTGAAAATTTCCTTAAAAATCGTATATTTCCCTGATCTTAGGTAAATATTTTTCAATCGGTAGAAGGGGGGGTTGAATTTATTTTTTTAAATGCGGCTGTGAAGTCATGTTTGACAGTGCCTAGCTTACGGTCAAGTCACCGGTTTCCGGTAGAATACAGAAGTTAAATAGCAAGGAGCCTGTTCAATCCTTAAAGCGACAGTGTGTACTGTAAGCTGTGTGGGGCACGTGTTCCCTATGTAAGCAACAACTTACTAAATCTTACAAACCTGTTTTTATGTTGATCTGGAGAAACAGGTACTAGAACGTGTGTTTGTTTATAATATTGTTGGTACTATTCGCAGAGTTCCGTCCCGGTCTCCTGCCTTAAAAAAAACGCTAGGCAGTGTTAGTTTTTAAAACATTGTCGATAAAAACGCCTTCGATGAAATATGAAAAAATGAACCGACAAAAAACGATGTTTACTTTTTTTTCTATAAAGATAAGTTTGTATAATTATATCAGAAGATTTTTATAAGTTTCGACGCGAGAGCTTTTTAGTAAAAGAACCATGAATACAGAATTCTGCTAAAAAAATATCAACGAAGAAATTGAAAAATTGGTAAAAACAACAACAAAAAAAACAGACTGTTTTACCATAATTTTTTTTTTTTTTAATTAAAAATGACCTGAAATTTTTTTATTAAAATATAAAAGAATATCTAAATACTCAGATTTTCTTTTATTCATGTTTGTTTAATGTCTTGTTTTTAGTTTAAATAAACAAGAATATCTAAATATTTCAATGAAATATCTAGATATCGACAATTTTTTTTTAAGCTAACACCGCCTAGCGTTTTTTAAGGCAGGAGGCCGGGACGGAACTCTGCGAATAGTGGATATACCACAGTATGATAATTTAATTATTACAATGTTTGATATGGGAGAAAAATGAGGAAATCAATCCGACAGTATGTGAAGAAATGTAAACAAACACGGGATGTTACACTTCCATCTTCATATCTAAACATTAACAAGAATTACGACAAATTACGATAAATAAACAAGAATTACGACGAGCTGGGTTGTTATTTTGATAGTCACCGGGTAGCGATTTTTGAGGCGGGAGACCGGGGCGCACTTCCTAATGAATTACCATTTTTTTGTTCATTTACGTTTAATCAAGAGAAAAAACTCCGCAATAATAGAGGTTCCAAATGTACATCCAAATTTTTCATTAGTGGGTGTGAGGGTTAACGCCCATTGGGGTGTCTTAATGTTATTGAAATTTACTGTAATTTTGTGAATAGGCATCATTTACCCATGGTTTGAATTTCATATAAATCGAAGGGAAAAATCTTAGTGGGGGGTTGTGCATCCCCGGGACCCCCTTTGATTAAATTGAAATATACTTATTCAAGTACTCTTGGTAATGTAGTTTCAGAATATATATGATTATGGGGGTCTATCTCCAAAAACCCTAGAAAAAGTTCCCGAACAAACAGAAACTACAACTAAAAAAAAAAGTTCACAAAATGGATTTTTTAAAAATATTTATTATTATTTTAAATTTGCAACACGTGTTTCGGATTTTCTGATATCTTCTTCAGTCGTTAAATAACCATATTCAGAATATGGTTATTCAACGCCTGAAGAAGATATCAGAAGATCTGACACACGTGTCGCAAATGTAAAATAATAATAAATATTTTTTTTTTTTAAAATCTATTTTGCGGACCTTTTTTATAAAATATTTAATTTTCTCCCGTTGGACCTATAACAAATATAATATATTATATATATATATATATATATATATATATATATATATGTGTGTGTGTGTGTGTGTGTGTGTGTGTGTGTGTGTGTGTGAGATAATGAGGATCATTCCATGTGTAGTTAAACCGTAGTGAGAACTAAATGTGCCTAGTGTCATTAAGTGGAATTACAGAGTAATATATTGAATAAATGAAGGAAAAAACTCATGATTTATTTATATAATTATAATAAATTATTACTATTGCATCAATGCCACAACATCAGACACGAGCAAAAACATGAAGGAATTCCCGAGAATACAGGGGTATATATATATATATATATATATATATATAAAGTTAAAGATGAATAATAAATATATATTTTAGTATATATTAATTTGTATGGAAACAAGTCTTATTATTTATCTTTATTCATTTACTAACGCTCTATCACAGATATTAAGCACTCTCTTAATAATACTGCACGTTGACTTACTACTGCCTCTTCAAGTGTGATAGTACACACACACACACACACACACACATTATATATATATATATATATATATATATATATATATATATATATATATATACACAGGGTGTCCCAGAAGTCATGTATTATCCAGGATTTGAAAAACAATACCTTTAGTTATTTCAAAAACATATACATTGATAGTGATTGTCGCAATTAATTTTCTATCTCTCAATTTGAGCATTTATTATAATTATTCTCAATAACTGATTTGAAATCAACAAAGGTGTATTTTTGAAAACCAGGATGGTGTGTTACTTCTGGGACACCCTGTGTATATATATATATATATATATATATATATACACAACAGAAAAAAATGAAAGTATGACAATATATTCGCCAGGGTATATTATTTATTTATTTAAGGGTCTCTCTTCTCGTTAGTCAAAATTTCTTGGAGAGCTTCTCCTCCCATACTCACTAAAGTCAGAAAACCCATTTATTTATTTTTTAAATCTTTTTTTTTTACTTCAATACTTTTCTTCGCTTAATATATTGTTCTCTGATAATAATGATAATGATAATAATAATAATGATAATAATGAATAATAAATAATGAATAATAATAAATAATAATGATTATAATAAATAATAATGATAATAATAAATAATAATGATAATAATAAATAATAATGATTATAATAAATAATAATAAAGTTGTTTTTTGTTATACAATTTTAAAAATCAATAATTTCAAATTTCTCTAATAAATTTCGGAATTTTAATTATTTGATATAAACCTTTATTTATTTTATACAAATGGAATAATGAAGTTTCTGCTACTCGCTGTTCAAAACATAAAATCTGCGAAGTCAGAAAAACTTTTATTGTGATGTCAGCATGTGCATCACCAATTTTCAATGGGGACCATCTTTTTATACAAGTACGCTTTTTTCTTCTTTTTTTTAAAACCTTTCTTTGAATTACCCACATTATAATAATAATAGTATTAATAATAATAACAATAACAATATTTAGAAAAAAGACAAGATGAATTGGAAATCAAATAAAGCACTGTTAAGATCGACTAGAATACCCAGAAGAGACCTGGAGACCCGAGAGGACTTATTGTCATTCAGACTCCAGTAAAAGACCATCAACTAACACTGATTCGAATAACTCCCAAGAATTGAAATAATAATAGATAAATAAATATAAATAAAGAGGACTTACCTTTGATTAAAATCACCGAATGTATTGTGTAAAAAAGTACAATAATCCCAAATCCGCTTTCCATGGATACGTATATGTATATATGAAATGAATTATTGGAAAATTTTCACTCTTGTTGGTATTTTTATCCATGCGATATTAACAGTTGTCTCTTCATTTTCTGTGGGTTTTTTTCCGTGTGTGTATTAAAAATAGTTTGGTAATAATCAAAGAAAAAAGGGGATTTGTATTGTATGTGTGTGTGTGTCCGATTGTTTTTTGTTTTTTTTTAAATATATATATATATGTGTGTATATGAATATAATAAATTAACGATCTTTATTTTAAAAATCTTTGTTTTAGTTTTTTTAATTCATTTCTATCAAAACTGACCACGACAAACGTGGTCATATTGAGACGAAGATATTTTTGTTAGTCGAACACATGGTGGTATATTTTTCTTTTTTGTTTTTTTGGCTTTGTTTTTAGTATGCGTGTATATGTGTGTGTTTTATTTTGTTTATCTTATTAAGAATAACTTTTTTTTCTTTTGTTTTTTTTTCTTTCTTCGATGAGAGATCGTTTTTAATAATAATAAACTTTTTTTTTTTCTCTCTCGTTAATACGGGTAATAGAAGCTTACGCGATCACAAGTCTGTTTGATACTTTTTTTTTTTTTAAATGAAAGAAAAAAAAACGAAGTTTTGTGGGGCTTTTTCTTTTAACTCCGATATGTGTACATTTTGTTTGTTTGTTTTTTACAAAAAACAGTGTAAATCCACCCGTAGTTGTAAAATTATGTCCGAGTCCCTCTCTTTTTCTCTCGACGATTGTGGGGTGAACTGCTGAAGTTACAGTTCTCACTGCTATTAAAAGCTGATGTTTATGGGCAGGCAGCCACTGACTAGAGTTCTAGAGAGTTTTTAAAAAAAGTAAAAGAAAAAGAATGCTACGGAGATAGAGACGTGGAAAGGTAATCCTCTGATAGGTATAAGTTACAGAAGTAAGTAAAAGTTTATTTTTCTCCCCCCACTATTTCTCCAGCGTTTAAGCAGGAGGCACCGCGGCAGTTGGGGGGGTGTAGTTTTCTTTCGAGACGTCTCGTCCAATCAACGTAAAGACTAGTACTCTTTTTTTCTTCTTCTTTCTTTTTCTTTTATAAGGTGGGGGTTGATCGAGCAAGACAAAAATCTCGGCGGTTCCAGTGTTCGTGTGGAAGGAACGAAGGAATAAATAAACAAACAAACAAATTATTAAATAGGTAGGTAGGTAGGTAAATAAATAAAGTTTCCGATGGTCACTTTTTCTTAGTTTTTATTTTTATTTTTATTTTTATTTTTTTTCTTCTTTTCTTCTCGTCGTGTGAAGCGTTTCGGAATAGCAGACGAGATGTTTATCACAGCTCTCACTATCTCTCTATCTAACTATCTATCAATCGTTATCTCTATTTATTTATATATGTATCTATTTATTTACTGGAAGGGGCTACCCAGCGTCGCCTGGGTAGAGGGAAGGGGGACAAAAAACATGAGTTATTGATTTGTTTACTTTTATGACTTACAAATGCCGGACATTTTAATTATGTTTAAATATGTTCGAATATAAATAAAATCTTAAGGATTTTTGCACAAAAAAACAGGAACCGGTGATCTGTAATGTGTATATATTTACATCGTCGTAAATTGTTTTATTTTCGTAGTTTCAGCCGGACATACATACATAAAGATAAACGAACAGTCCTTTATATATGTATAGATATAAATAGATAGATTGATTTATTTTAGACGCTAGAGACTTTTCCCTTACTTTTCTTTTTAGGCCCGTCCGTTCATTTGCCTCGTCTTTCTTTTCCTTTGGGAATCCCTATTTTATTTTGCCCTCCCCTAGAGTTCAACCTCTTAAAACCGATTTAATTACTCCCTTTTTTCTTTCTTTCCTTCTTTTTTTATTGCCCTTTTAACACTCCGGGTCGTTTATTCGTTGTCTCTGTCTATCTATTTATCTATCCATCTATCTTTTATCGTCTGGTAACCCAAACCAACACAGTCCATTTACAACAAGTTGTTAAGAGATGGGTTTCAATTTCATCTCAAACCGTCCCTTTTTTCCGTGTAAACTTAATGCAGTCGACGCGAGGACCCTTTCTTTTTTGTCTTTTATTTATTTATTTATTTATTCATTTATATTTTTATTTTTGTCTTTTTTTTGAAAACCTTATTTTATTTCCTGTGTAATTAAAACAGGTAGTTTAAAAGTAGTTTAGAAATCAAGAATTTTTTTTTTCCGTATAACCTTAATGCAGTCGACGCAAGGACCCTTTCTTTCTTGTCTTTTTTTTTTTCTTCTTTATTTGAAAACCTTATTTTATTTTATTTCCAGTGTAACAATTAAACCAGTTAGTTTAAAAGTAGTTTCAAAGTGAAGAATCACTTTGCAAAAAAATAAAATAAAAACTTTCAGTTTTCTTTTTCTACGCGGAACAAATATCTTTTTAAAGTGACGTCACATATATATAAATATTCTTTTTTTTAATCTTCACAGCCGATAAGGCATCACTTTTAGTCTGGGTTTTTTTTTGGGGGGGGGGGGGGTAATCTATTTATTCTAGATTACACGTCTCCTGTGCAGGGGCTAAAAAGCTGGCGAATATATATGGGTGATATCCAAACCTCTTTTTTCTTTAAATAATTTCTTTTTAAAACCTTTCTTTCTTCTTTTATTTTTTTTTATTTTTAATCTCTCCGTAAAAAAGGAGAAAAAAGTCCTTTTTCCCACTAAAATTTTTTTTTGTTTTTTTCTTCAAATTAACCCTTTTTCTTTCTCTCTAATCAGTTAAATCGATCGAGAATTTAAAAATCAATACATCAACGCTTTTATCATTAAAATCGATCGCTTCACAATCAGCACTTAAGTTTCAATTGTTCCTCTTAAAAAGGTTAAATATCTCTGCGTTTTCAGCTAACACAAAACAATACCAAAATTCACAGAACTTCAAACGAAGAATTTAATGCTTAATTCCTTTAAAATATTTTTATTATTACAAACACAGAGATAGTTTTAATATACTCTTAGTATTTAACTAGAATTATTAATCAATATCATTAATTACATCGGTCCACGTTTAAAAAGAAATAAACTAGTTAAAAACTAGAATGACTTTACTAACTTAAACAAAAATATGGTTGGATTTTATAACCACGTTTTTATTTAACTAACTAAATAATTAAGTAGACTGTATAGTGGTTTTAATATGCGATTCTCTGTGATTGTTTTTAAATTGATAATAAAGCTTTTTGGGTTGATGAAAAAGTACAGCCACGATTACCGCCAGTTCGTGAGAGCAATGCGTACGGTCAAAAAGTTCCTCTACCTCCGTGCTCTTTTAACTTAGGCCTTGTACCAGACTACAAAGCTTCGTTGATACTTTTACAAGCTTGTCTTGTAGACTAGTGTTACAGTAGTGTATTTGATTCATAGAGTGCTCCAAAGTTTCAACTTTGTGTCAGACAAATCTAAGCTCAGGAATATATCTTTTGACGTGTTTAACTTCCAATGGTCAGGGCGTAAATAAAGGAAGGTTTGTTAATAAACAAACACTAACAGTAAAGTAGCCGCGTTTGAAAAATTTTTGTTGTGTTTATTCCTTTTTTTTTTTTTTCTTTCTTTTTTTTTTTTTTTTTTCTTTTTTTTTTTCCTCTTTACGGGTCCGTACTTTTTCTAATTTTTTGAAAAAAAATTTTTTTCTTTTTTGAATTATATTTTCTTTAGTTTTTCTTTCTTTAGGCTTTACATTTTTTTAAAAATGTTTTCTTCTTTACTTTCTTTCACTTCTTTTTCATTCTTTCTTTCTATCCACTTTCCTTCTTTTTTCTTTCTTTTTTTCTTTTGTTTATCTCTTTCTATTTTTCCTTCTCTTCATTATTTCTCTCTTTCTCTATTCCGTAGTCTATTTCTTTCTTTCTTTCTTTCTTTCTTTATACTCTTATTTTCTTTTAATTTTTTTCTTTTCCTTCCTTCGTGTATTTTTCCTTCTTTGTTTATTTTTTTATTTTTTTCACTTTACTTTCTTCCTTGTTTTTCTTCTTCTTCTTCCTGTTTTTTCCTTCTATTTCCTTTCTTTCTTTTTATCATCTTCTTCTATATTTTATCTTGTAATAAAAGTGAAGACCAAACCTCAAGTTCGTCTTTCTCATAATCTTTCTTTGTTTTTTCTCTTTCCTTCTTCCAAATTGGTTGTCGCTTGTTTTCTATTTATCCGTCCTCAACCTGAAAGAAAAAAATGTTTAAATTAAAAATTTTAAAAACTAAAAATTTTAAAATTAGAACAATTAAAAATTAAAAAAAGAAAATACATATGTAATTAATAAGATGCAATTTGAGACATAGCGTAGTGGATAGAGGTGTTGGGTTTAGACAGTTCTAAGTGACAGTTATAGCTAAGCTGCAGGTTCAATCCTGGTCAAGGGCGACAGTAACATATAATAATAATTAACACGGCTTAACACTTGTACCTTGATTATGGTTAGCCGAATGAGAACAATATACCCCCGTGGATTGAATAAAGGGTTGGGTTTAAAGTTCCGTGAAGACACCCGATTGCGACAGGAAGGTTCCCGAGTTCAAGAAGGTAATATTTAAAAATAAATAATAAAGAAATTTATTATGTAAAATGCTCAGGTGCACCACAACTCATCAAAGTCTTATGTCTAGTACATAGAATAATGTACTAGTGTCAGGAACATGAAAAGCATATAGTAATAATATACATGTATGTGTACAGTGCTCTGGTGCACCACAACTCATCAAAGTCTCATGTCTAGTACATAGAATAATGTACTAGTGTCAGGAACATGAATAGCGTACAGTAATAATATACATGTATGTGTACAGCGCTCAGGTGAGCTACAACTCATCAAAGTCTCATGTCTAGTACATAGAATAATGTACTAGTGTCAGGAACATGAAAAGCATATAGTAATAATATACATGTATGTGTACAGCGCTCAGGTGAGCTACAACTCATCAAAGTCTCATGTCTAGTACATAGAATAATGTACTAGTGTCAGGAACATGAAAAGCATATAGTAATAATATACATGTATGTGTACAGCGCTCAGGTGAGCTACAACTCATCAAAGTCTCATGTCTAGTACATAGAATAATGTACTAGTGTCAGGAACATGAATAGCATACAGTAATAATATACATGTATGTGTACAGCGCCCAGGTGAGCTACAACTCATCAAAGTCTCATGTCTAGTACATAGAATAATGTATTAGTGTCAGGAACATGAATAGCGTACAGTAATAATATACATGTATGTGTTCAGTGCTCAGGTGCACCACAACTCATCAAAGTCTCATGTCTAGTACATAGAATAATGTACTAGTGTCAGGAACATGAATAGCATATAGTAATAATATACATGTATGTGTACAGTGCTCATGTGCACCACAACTCATCAAAGTCTAATGTCTAGTACATAGAATAATGTATTAGTGTAAGGAACATGAATAGCATATAGTAATAATATACATGTATGTGTACAGTGCTCAGGTGCACTACAACTCATCAAAGTCTCATGTCTAGTACATAGAATAATGTATTAGTGTAAGGAACATGAATAGCATATAGTAATAATATACATGTATGTGTACAGTGCTCAGGTGCACTATAACTCATCAAAGTCTCATGTCTAGTACATAGAATAATGTATTAGTGTAAGGAACATGAATAGCATATAGTAATAATATACATGTATGTGTACAGTGCTCAGGTGCACTACAACTCATCAAAGTCTCATGTCTAGTACATAGAATAATGTATTAGTGTAAGGAACATGAATAGCATATAGTAATAATATACATGTATGTGTACAGTGCTCAGGTGCACTACAACTCATCAAAGTCTCATGTCTAGTACATAGAATAATGTATTAGTGTAAGGAACATGAATAGCATATAGTAATAATATACATGTATGTGTACAGTGCTCAGGTGCACTACAACTCATCAAAGTCTCATGTCTAGTACATAGAATAATGTATTAGTGTAAGGAACATGAATAGCATATAGTAATAATATACATGTATGTGTACAGTGCTCAGGTGCACTACAACTCATCAAAGTCTCATGTCTAGTACATAGAATAATGTATTAGTGTAAGGAACATGAATAGCATATAGTAATAATATACATGTATGTGTACAGTGCTCAGGTGCACTATAACTCATCAAAGTCTCATGTCTAGTATATAGAATAATGTATTAGTGTCAGGAACATGAATAGCGTACAGTAATAATATACATGTATGTGTGCGCGTGCGTGCATATGTGTGTAGAGAAGGTTCCCGAGTTGGAAAAGAAAGTTCCCGAGTCCAACAAGTAATACTTGAAGACGGCTGAAGGGACATCGATTGAAACATTGTACGGATAACAATAGAGATGAGGACAATAGTCCAAATAATCCAAATAATACAAGATAGAATCAGCTCAAATAGAAACATTTTTCCTCTGTTTTTCAAATATTGTAAATTCAGGATGCTCTACCGACTGAGCTAAACCCACCCTAGATAGATAGATATGAACAGACTAAGATAGATAGATAGATAGATATGAAGACAAGAAGATAGATAGATAGAGATAGATAGATAGATAGATAGATATGAACAGACTAAGATAGATAGATAGATAGATAGATAGATAGATATGAACAGACTAAGATAGATAGATAGATATGAACAGACCAAGATAGATAGATAGATATGAACAGACCAAGATAGATAGATAGATATGAACAGACCAAGATAGATAGATAGATAGATAGATAGATATGAACAGACTAAGATAGATAGATAGATATGAACAGACTAAGATAGATAGCTATGAACATACTAAGATAGATCGATAGATAGATAGATAAATAAATAGATAGATAGATAGGTAGATTTGAACAGACTTAGATAGATAGATATGAACAGACTAAGATAGATAGATAGATATGAATAGACTAAAATAGATTGATAGATAGATAGATATGAATAGACTAAGATAGATTGATAGATAGATATGAACAGACATATAGATAGATAGATAATGAACAAAATTTAGATAGATCCTAACCACTAAACAATGTCAGGTGCCCGATGCTTCTATGGTGGTTCCATTCTTTAATAAATGAATAAATAAATAAATAAATAAACACGTTGTTATACTGCGCGGTGGAAGACCTCCCAGGGCCGATGACCGAGAGGAACGGCTGAAGAGAGAGAGAGAGAGAGAGAGAGAGAGAGAGAGAGTCATGGATATCCGTGCTGTCAGCACGAACTGGTGGTATATGATGTATAGTGGCTAAGGACAATTGTGGTAGGCTTTCGAACCCGAAGTGAAGTCATTATCTTGAATGCTGATTTTAAAGACACGCAGACAACCAGTCGCCATTTCGACAACTCAACTCAACCGAAAAAAATGTTGCTTCTGTGGTAGATTTAATTAACTCTATCTACTTATCTGTCAATCCATCTAGTGACTGTATCTATCTATCTATCTATCTATCTATCTATCTATATAGTACGTTTATTTATCTATCTTGGATATACATAATATACATATATATATATATATATATATATATATATATATATATATATATATATATATATATTATGTATATCCAAGATATATAAACTTTCTATGAAAACTTTGTAAAGGTTGTATCTATTCTGTATCAACAAATTAAAGTTACGAGATATATATATATATATATATATATATAATATATTATGTAAAAAGTTTTACGAAAACTTTGTAAGGATTGTACGTATAATGTATCGATAGATAAAGTTACGATATATATACATATATATGTAGTAACTTACATTGTATCGATAGATAAAGTTATTATATATATATATATATATATATATATATATATATATATATATATATATTAGCGTTATCGCTTCCGCCCGCTTACCCTTCTCTCCATTTTTCCCATACTCTCTTGGTTTCTTTCTTTCTTACTATAGTTTTCTGTCTTTTTCTTACCTTTCTTTCTTTCTAATAAAAACGGAAAAATGGTCCATTATTTAGCTTAGTTGACGATTTTCATAAAAAATAAAAATTTGGAGGATAAGCAACACCAGATAACCAGTATTTACATTTTTGCATTTCATCTTGGACGATTTGGACGGTCTCATTTCTAACAAGAGTGTGTTACAAGATGATAGCGGTCGGAAAATTAAGGAACAAGCGTATTAATTAATAGATATAATCGCTGCAAATGCGTTGCATTTTTGTGGGAACATGTTCGTGCGTAAGTAGACCTAGCATAGAAATGAACACAATATGCGAACCTATAATTTAAAAGTCTAGATTAGATTTTTTTTAAAAACACCCAATATGAGTCTAGGTAAAAAATCATACATAAGTGAATAGGTAGACAAAAACAAGAGATTAGGTTTATAAGTTCCTACAATTCACACACAATTGTCCAATTGGACACATGGCCTAGTGGATAAAGGTGTTAGGTTCTAAGACAGTTCTAAGTGACAGTTATCTCTAGACTGCAGGTTCAATCCTGATTTGGGGCAGCAGTAACATAGAATAATAATTAACACAGTTTAGCACCTATAACCCAGCTATGGTTGACGGAATGAGAACTGGATACCCCCGTGGACTGAATAAAGAGTTAGATTCTAAGTTCCGTGATGGCTCCCGATTACGACAAGAAGGTTCCCGAGTTCGAAAAGAAGGTTCCCGAGTCCGAAATGGTTCCCGAGTCTGAAATGGTTTCTGAGTCCGACAAGAAATACCAGAAGAAGGCCGGAGGGTACATCGGCCGAAACGTTATACAGATAACAATAAAGATGAGGACAATAGTCCGAATAATACAAATAATACTAATGTTCGTGCGTCTACTCTGAATACTGTGTAAATGTTGTTTCAAAATATTAAGTGTATAAATTCTTATTTTAGTCAATGATAACGGTCGGAAGATTATGGAACAAGAGTATTAATATATAGATTATTTCTTTTTGTCTTCGTATTATCCCTTCGATCTAGTCAGTGCGCAAACAGAGGCATGGATTGGGAGTAACAATAAAAATAAAGGTAGTCATGGGGCGTTCGCGTGTTTTGGGCGCCCCTGTAAAATGAAGAAAGAAAGCGGATTGGTGAGCTTTGTTTGTTCGACTAGCATCTGCTTCATTCTGTTGTTTTAGTGAAAGAAGAAAAAAAATCGAACACCCCTAATGTAAAACTGATCAGATCTACTCCCAGCTCTCAATTATCGATTTGGGACTTTTGCATTTAGCGGACTGAGCCAGACATGTGTCTCCAAACAATGGGGGTGGGGGCGATTGGGCTAGAGCGATTGAGAGAAAGGTCGTGAGGGTGTTGCTAGCAAAGGAGAGCATATTAATATTGGGTTGATGGAAAAGTTACCAGCGCCATCTCTTGTAAAATGTTAGTAAAATCGAAGAAGTGTCTCTCCATGTTTTTTTTTGTTTTTTTTGGGGGGCGGTTAGAGCGATTGAGAGTGTTACATAATCTATGCGTAGATTATTGTCAACCCCCTGTATTTCTGAAGGGATGGCCCTTTTTCATATCACGGGCGGGACTTTCCATGGAATATTACAGAAAGCCCGCGAAATACGTGAAGTCACCTGGTTGGGTCTTCAGTTTCAGCTTGGACGTCAGGCAGATAAGATGCCTTAGCTGGGACCCACTGCACACGCGCGCTATGTTAGTTAGAGCAATATCTTTAGTTAAGTAAATAAATGTTTAAATAAATAATATGGTTTTGTGGTTGATGAATGTCTTGGCAACAAGACTGACCTAGAAGAAGAAATGAATCAAGGACGACCAACCAGCAAGAACAGAGACGTTAGAAGAGACGCTAGAAGAAGAACGTAAGATACCAAAGATGAGCAGAAGAATAATAGAAGTAAAGAAAGGGTATACAACAAGAGAAACGTCGTGAGGGTGATGCGAGCAAAAGAGAGCATATTAATATTGGGTTGATGGAAAAGTTACCAGCGCCATCTCTTGCAAAATGTTAGTAAAATCCGAGAAGTGTCTCTCCATGTTTTTTTAAAACCCTCACGACGTTTATCTCAATTGCTCTAGTCCCCTACCCCCACCCCCAATTGAGAGCAAAGAAGAGCATATTAATATCGGATTGATGGAAAAGTTTTGCATTTCATCTCGGACGATGTAGATGGTCTAATTTTTAACCAGAGTGTTACAAGATGATAACGGTCGGAAGATTTAAAGAGGAAGTAAAGTAAAGTCGTCAGGGAGGCTCAAAGTCGGTATCAGCCAATCAGCGAGGGAGTCTATCCCCTTTTCAATAGCGCTAGACCAAGGAGATTGTTTTTTTTTGCATCTGAGGTGGAGCGCCACACCTACCATCAGCTCCTTACTTTGCCGCACAGATCCCTGTGCTACTCATACGCTGAGTTGGCGAGGGCCGGCATCGAACTAGAAACCTTGTGGTTTCTAGCCGAACGCTCTACCGACTGAGCTAACCCGGCCCTAAACGCATCAAAAGAATTAGGATGTTTGGTGGGGGGTCTAAAACGGATTAGTTGATTTCAATGGGGGAAATTGATTTGATATACGAGAAGTTGTGCATTGGTCTATTAAGTACTGATACCAAAAATTAGATCTTGAACTTGTACCAATAACTAGCTATAAAAAATAAGTCAATGGTTAAAAACATATAAAAGTTTCATATTTAGAAAGATTATTTTATTTTGTTTCCAACCATATAAATATCTAAACAATTGGACCAGAAATAAGTGATGAATTACTATTTAAGCTAGTAAGGTCTGAAAAGTCGGCCTCCTGTTTATGTTCAGATAAATTTGAGGTTGTTTTTTTGTTTTTTTCAAATTTTCAAAGCAAATCCCTGACGGTATACAATCGTTTTTATTTCACATATTATATATGAAAATAATCCTAAGTCTGTCTACTATTAGGCATTTCTTGCCATCTGTCCCTATCAATCATCCCTCTTGGCAAATCCTCTAGGCAGCATCCAGTGTCTGCACAATGCTTATGAATGTAAGTTTTTGCTGGTCAGATAACACTGGTGTGTAGTAGGGTGCTTCTTCTAGGATTTGTTCAAAACAACATGTAGCATTCTTGTAGGGCAGGTCAATTTTTCACTTTTTTAAAATATCAAATTACACGGAATACTAAAAGTTGTGTATTGGTACTGATACCAAAAATTAGATCTTGAACTTGTACCAATTTTTGAGGAAATGGCATCAAAGATCGTAGACAAACTTAATGGGGTATATATTTTTAATTTGAACTTTAGTTATAATTTTGTCGTTTAATTTCATTTTGATAAAATAAAATAACATTCCCTGGTTTAAATACTGAAATTGGGTTATCTTTGAGGCGTAACACATATTTTCAAAGATACGTGGTTCAAAGTTGACTAACCTGAAAAAAATGTAAAAGTGTTTTAAATAAAATAACTGGTGCATTAAATCTTTTATTTATTCTTTATCAACAACTGGTTTTTGGTCTTTTATTTTTCTTTCGGCGAAAGGTCCATTAAGTTCGATTTAACCTGAAATTGTTAGATTTTCCGATCACTTTTTTTGGCCAAATATTGCAAAATCGAGGATTTTTCAGTGAATTTTTGTCTACGATCTTTGATGCTATTTCCTCAGAAATTGGTAGACCTAGCATTGATACCATTTCTGATCACTTATTTTTTTGCTAAATATTGCAAAACCGAGGATTTTTCAGTGCATTTTTGTCTACGATCTTTGATGCTATTTCTCAAACATTGGAACACGTCATTTTGATAAAATAAAATGACAACATTCTCTGGTTTGAATACTGAAATTGTTAGATTTTCCGATCCCTTTTTTTGGCCAAATATTGCAAAACCGAGGATTTTTCAGTGCATTTTTATCTACGATCTTTGATGCTATTTCCTCAAAAATTGATGCACATGAAAGATCTAAAGAAAATCGAACACCCCCTATATTAAACTGATCGGATCTACTCCCAACTCTCAATTATCGATTTTGGACTTTTGCATTTAGCGGACTGAGCCAGACATGTGTCTCCAAACAACGCGAGCCCCCCCCCCCCTCGCGATTGGACTGAAAGCGGATTGAGAGAAATGTCGTGAGGGCGATGCGAGAAAGGAGAGCATATTAATATCGGGTTGATGGAAAAGGTACCAGCGCGATCTCTTGCAAAATGTTAGTGAAATCCGAGAAGTGTGTTGTATACTGGATCATACAGTTTTAAATATACTAGTACATTCGACTACATGTGTGCTAGATATATAGTAACTCGCAAGAAAGTGGTAAAACCTCGAGGTAGACGGTTCGTGTAAGGGTTCTTGCAGTCTCAGGATATTTACCTCTCATCCCACTTATGAGAGCGTGGGACAAGGACATTTTTTTATGTGAGCCCACCCAGAAGCCGAAGCTCACGAGTGGTAGGCACAAAAAATGCGTCGATCCCATCGGCATTCCCCCTTGAGGGGGCGCCTCAGGCGCTGGGCAATAAACCCAGCCCTGCCCCTTTAAATCGACGCTCGGACCGACGCTTTTAATTTCATTACCTCACAATTCTAGAGGCCAAAGCGCTCTGAAACAGTCTCAGGATATTTGCCTCTCGTCCCACTTATGAGGGCGTGACACAAGGACATTTTTATGTGGGCCCACCAACAAGCCGAAACATGGGTGGTAGGCACAAAACATGCGTCGATCCCGTCAGCATTCCCCCTCGAGGGGGCGCCTCAGGCGCTGGGCAATAAACCCAGCCCTGCCCCTTTAAATCAAGGGGGCAGGTATTGCCTAGGGGATAGTCCCCTGGGATTGACGCTGTTAATTTTATTGCCAAGCCACTCCAGAGGCCGAAGGTCCTTTGCAGGCCCAGCAATCACTTCGATGTCCTCAGAGAGCCGTGAATAAATAGTCATGGACCACTCTCTACGCAAGGTACGCTAGGCTAGTCCGCAACCGAAAAAAACCCGTTTGCGAATTGCAAATTAAGGCTCACAGTCTTTTTGCTTGTTTTTACAATTTCGTAAGCATCAATATCATTGTGTTAAGCCCAGTTGATGGTTTTTATTAAAACCGAAACGCTTTAGCGTCGGCTATATGGAAGTCAATCTTTATACAGATAAGTATATGATAAATGGAAATAAATCCGACAGTGTGATTGAAAAGAAATAGAAAAACAAATGTTAATGCTATGCTGACAGATATCTGTTTCGACCTGTGTGGTTTGTAAAGTACAATTCAACTGAAATCATTTTAAATAATTCCTTCTTCTTTCTTTCATCAATATAGTTGCTCTTGAAGAAGACCGGTTTTATAAAGCATCTTTTACAATAAAGAGAGCTTAATATATAATAAACTTTTTAGATTATATACAGAGCAATATTTATCATAGAAAGGAAGGAAGAACTCAACACCGTAATTCCATAAGAAATTTATTTCGACCAAAATTGGGGCCGTTATAAATCTAAGTTGATTTAATATAGCTCACCAAAATCCAGTCTCATCAGATAAACCCATCTGATGAGACTGGATTTTGGGGAGCTATATTAAATCAACTTAGATTTATATAGGCCCCAATTTTGGTCGAAATAAATTTATTATGGAATTACGGTGTTGAGTTCTTCCTTCCTTTCTATGATATATATATATATATTTATATATATATTTATATATTATATATATATATATATATATATATATATTATCCCTCTCTAATATTAATAATTTTCATATAGCATGGAAACAAATGACAAACGCCAAAGCGTTAAATTACTTTAGGCCAGGGTGGTGGCACATTTTTCACATTCCGTATGCTAATTTTCTACATCTGAGTTCATGTGCTCCGTACATATCGTGTACTCCCATAAATTCTTGCGAATATATATATATATATATATATATATATATATATATATATTAATGGAAATACGATGAGGAAATTAATCCGACAATATGAAGAAGAAAAATATTTTAAAATAAATAAACAAAACACAGAATGTTATGATCAGGAAACAATTTTATGTGTCAATACTTAAGCATTTCGGTATATTGTACCATCTTCAGGACACTGTTAAGTAATGTTTATGTGAGGGACAAAATGAAAGATGTTAAAGTGTATAGTGGTTGTGTGAATATGATGTTATTAACCGTTAATAATATATATGTGCATTTGTTAAGGAAAGCATTTTTGCAAATGCATTGATCAGCGTCAATTTGCTTTTTGCGTAAACAACGCGCATTATAGTAAATTAACGTTAATAACATCATATTCACACAACCACTATAATCACTTAAACATCTTTCATTTTGTTCCTTACATAAACATTTACTTAACAGTGTCGCTGAAAGATGGTACAATATACCGAAATGCCTTAAGTATTGGGACACTAAAAATTGTTTCCTGATCAATAACAATCCTTGTTTTCCTTATATTTTAAAAATATTTTTTCACCACACACACACAACACGAACACACACACACATATATATATAATATATATATATATATATATATATATATATATATATATAGATAGATAGAATAGAAATAGATTTGGTAATGTTTTCTGAGATGAAAATAAGGAAAATAAAGTGCTCAATTACAAATGTTTAGAGCTGTTATATATATATATATATATATATATATAATATATTATATATATATATATATATATATATATATAATATAGCGAGTCTTTCTGTACTTACTTATGAAAGAATTATGGAAGAGTTTCCAGCAAAATCTTTAGATTTTTGGTTGATTTCATTAATATCACTTAAATGCAGCAAAAACAATATATAGATTTGTCTTGTTTCTTAATTATAAACATATAAACTATATGCGAGATTTCCAAAATCTAATTGTCATAATGTTTTCCCTAGTTATAAGGACGACACGCACATAACATGAGATTCCTTGAGAAGAAGAAAGAAGAAGAAAGAAAGAAAGAAGAAATAAAGAAAAGAAGAAGAAGAACAACAACAACAACAACAAAACAAAGTAACAAGAACAAGAAATAAAAGAAAGAAACAAGAAAGAAGAAGAAGAAGAGAAAAAGAAGAAAGAAGAAGAAGAAATAAAGAAAGAAGAAGAAGAGAAGAAGAGAAGAAGAATAAGAAATAAAGAAAGAAGAAGAGAAGAAGAAGAAGAGAAGAAGAAAGAAGAAGAAGAAGAAGAAATAAAGAAGAAAGAAAAAAGAAAGAACAGAACAGAATAAAGGAAGAAGAAGAAGAAGAAGAAGAAGAAGAGAAGAAGAAGAAGAAGAGAAGAAGAAGAAGAAGAAGAAATAAAGAAGAAGAATAAAGAAAGAAGAAGGAAGAAGAAGAAGAAATAAAGAAGAGAAAAGAAGAAGAAGAAGATAGAAGAGAAGAAGGAAGAAATGAAGAAGAAGAAGAAGAAAATAAAGAAAGAAGAAGAAGAAATTAAAGAAGAAGAAGAAGAAGAAGAAATGAAAGAAGAAGAGAAATAAAGAAGAAAGAAGAAGAAATAAGAAAGAAGAAGAAAAGAAGAAAGAAGAGAAGAAATAAAGAAAGAAGAAAGAAGAAGAAGAAGAGAAGAAGAAGAGAAGAAGAAGAAGAAGAGAAGAAGAAGACGAAGAAGAAGAAGAAAGAAGAAGAAAAGGTAGAAATAAAGAAGAAGAAGAAGAAGAAGAAGAAGAAAGAAGAAGAAGAAAGAAGAAGAAGAAGAAGAAGAAAAGGTAGAATAAAGAAGAGAAAGAAGAAGAAGAAGAAGAAAGAAGAAGAAAAGGTAGAAAAAAGAAGAAAGAAAGAAGAGAAGAAGAAGAAGAAGAAGAAGAAGAAGAAATAAGAAAGAAGAAGAAATAAAAGAAGAAGAAAAGAAGAAGAAGAAGAAGAAGAAGAAGAAGAAGAAGAAAATAAGAAAGAAGAAATAAAGAAGAACAAGAGCAAGAAAATAAAGGAGAAGAAAGAAGAAGAAGAAGAAGAGAAGAAGAAGAAATAAGAAAGAAGAAATAAAGAAGAAGAAGAAGAAGAAGAAGAAGAAATAAAGAAGAAGAAGAAGAAGAAGAAGAAGAAGAAGAAGAAATGAAGAAGAAGAAGAATAAAAGAAAGAAGAAGAAGAAATAAAGAAAGAAAGAAGAAGAAGAAGAAATGAAGAAGAAGAAGAAGAAATAGAAAGAAGAAGAAGAAATAAAAGAAAGAAGAAGAAAAGAAAGAAAGAAGAAGAAGAAATAAAGAAAGAAGAAAGAAGAAGAGAAGAAGAGAAGAGAGAAAAGTAGAAAATAAAAGAAGAAAGAAGAAGAAG
>CM042180.1:30182607-30190107 GCA_023376005.1 Doryteuthis pealeii
AAAGAACATAAACGAAATATAAAAAAATAAGAAAACGACATATAAAAAAAGGAACTACTATTCATAATAATAAATACATTCAATAAAGAATTGATAAAATTTAAATTAGGTTGGAGACATAAAACACATAAATAATTAGAAAAGGAGACCAATAACACCAATGTAATATTTATTAAACCCGGTTTTGTTAAAATCAGTATGATGCTAATTAACCAAACCCATATATTAGAGATCAATAACACTTACTTTCTTTACCCCCCCAAAAAAAAAAACAAAAAAACAAAAACAAAAACAAAAAACAAATTAAAACAATAACAACAGCTCAAACAGGAATTTCATGACAGCTCTTTGCTAATAGCCCGAATAATCCAAATAATCTAAATCATCAAACCTCATCTCAAAATTTCAGAGAAATAGTGAAGATAACAATAAAGATGAGGACAATAGTCCGAATAATCTAAATAATACAAATTATCAAGCCTCATCTCAAAAATTCAGAGAAATAGTGGAGATAACAATAAAGATGAGGACAATAGTCCGAATAATCTAAATAATACAAATTATCAAGCCTCATCCCAAAAATTCAGAGAAATAGTGGAGATAACAATAAAGATGAGGACAATAGTCCGAATAATTCAAATAATACTAATTATCAAGGCTCGTCTAAAAAATTCAGAGAGATAGTGTATATAACAATAAAGATGAGGACAATAGTCCGAATAATCCAAATAATACTAATTATCAAGTCTCATCTAAAAAATTCAGAGAAATAGTGGAGATAACAATAAAGATGAGGACAATAGTCCAAATAATCCAAATAATACCAATTATCAAGCCTCATCTCAAAAATTCAGAGAAATAGTGTAGATAACTATAAAGATGAGGACAATAGTCCAAATAATCCAAATAATACCAATTATCAAGCCTCATCTCAAAAATTCAGAGAAATAGTGTAGATAACTATAAAGATGAGGACAATAGTCCGAATAATCAAAATCCGCAAGCCTCATCTAAAAAATACAGAGAAATAAGTGTCTGTATATAAGTTGTGTATATAACAATAAAGACGAGGACAATAGTCTGAATAATCCAAATAATCCAAATTATCAAACATCATCTCAAAAATTCAGAGAAATAGTGAAGATAACAATAAAGACGAGGACAACAGTCCGAATAATCCAAATTATCAAACCTCATCTAAAAAATTCAGAGAAATAGTGTCATAAGAATATTTTAACATTGAATTTTTTTTGGTTGCTTATTTTTGACAGAACTAGTTTGGTAAAATAAATAAATAAATAAAAATCCCCCCCCCCCAAAAAAAAGAAGAACAAGCAAAAAGTACTAGAGGCATTTTTTTTGTTTAATGCCTTGTTATATAGGCACCTTAAATCGTCAAACATCTTGGCTCTTCGACTTAATTGTCGTTATTCCCGTTTTAATATCTTAGTCGACATTTTACGACGTTGAAATGATCTTTAAGAAGGTGAATGACAAGCTCTTTCCTCGTTATTCTCCTTCTTCTTCTTTCTTTCTTTCTTTTTTTGAGGAGGAGGGGGGTAAGAGATTCTGATGGACGGGAGGGGGGGTTGCAATGAGAGACGAATAGTGTAATCCGTTATTTGGTGGAGTCCGTTTCTTGTCCAATTAAAAGCCTGTTCTACTAATTATACCATGTTTTACATAGCCATTTCGTTTGTTCGTTCGTCCGTTCGTTTTATTCTTTCATTATTATTTCTTCTTCTTCTTCTTCTTCTTCTTCTTCTTCTTCTTCTTCTTTCTTATTTCTTCTTCTTCTTCATTTATTTCTTCATCTTCTTCTTTTCTTTATTTATTTTCTTATTTCTTCTTCTTCTTCATTTATTTCTTCATCTTCTTTTCTTCATCTTATTATTTTCTTCTTCTCTTCTTCTTCTTCTTCTTCTTCTTCTTCTTCTTCTTCTTCTTCTTCTTCTTCTTCTTCTTTCATTTCTTCTTTATTTTTTCTTCTTCTTATTTTCTTCTTATTTTTCTTTCTTCTTTATTTCTTCATTTCTTACTGTATTTTTTCTTCTTTCTTCTTTCTTTATTTCTTTCTTCTCCTTTTATTTCTTCTTCTTCCTCTTTCTTTATTTCTTCTTCTTCTTTATTTCTTCTTCTTCTTCTTCTTCTCAAGGAATCGCATGTTATGTAATCTTATAACTAGGAAAACATATGTCAATTTTTTTTTTGAAATCTCGCATACAGTTTAATATGTTTATAATTAAGAAACAAACAAAATCTATTTATTGTTTTTTTTCTTCTGATTAAGTGATATTAATTAATCAAATAAAAATCAAAAGATTTGTGGAACTCTTCATAATTCTTCACAAGTAAGTACAGAAAGACTCGCTATATATATATATATATATATATATATATATATATATAATATATATATATATATATATATATAAAATACAGCTCTTACATTTGTAATTGAGCACTTTATTTTCCTTTATTTCATCTCAGAAAAATTACCAATCCATCTATCTATCTATCTATCTATCTATCTATATATATATATATATATATATATATATATATATATATTATATATATATATATATTATATATGTGTGTGTGTGTGTGTGTGTGTGTGTGTGTGTGATCAATGCATGTGCAAAAATGCTTTTCGTAAACAAATGCGCATATATAATTTAACGGTTAATAACATCAGATTCACACAACCACTATACACTTAACATCTTTCATTTTGTCCCTCACATAAACATTACTTAACAGTGTCCTGAAGATGGTACAATATACCGAAATGCTTAAGTATTAACACATAAAATTGTTTCCTGATCATAACATCCTGTGTTTTCTTATATTTTAAAATATTTTCTTCACATATTATCGGATTTAATTTCCTCATCGTATTACCATATATATATATATATATATATAATATATATATATATATATATATATATATATATATATATATATATATTCGCAGGATTATATGGAGTACACGATGTGGTACGGAGCACATGAACTCAGATGTAGAAAATTAGCATACGGAATGTGAAAAATGTGCCACCACCCTGGCCTAGAGTAATTAACACTTTGGCGTTTGTCAATCTGTCTCCATGCTATATTGAAAATTATTAATATTAGAGAGGGATAATTATATATATATATATATATATATTATATATATATATATATATATATATCATAGAAAGGAAGGAAGAACTCAACACCGTAATTCGATAAGAAATTTATTTCGACCAAAATTGGGGCCGTTATAAATCTAAGTTGATTTAATATAGCTCCCAAAATCCAGTCTCATCAGATGGGTCTATCTGATGAGACTGGATTTTGGGGAGCTATATTAAATCAACTTAGATTTATATAGGCCCCAATTATGGTCGAAATAAATTTCTTATGGAATTACGGTGTTGAGTTCTTCCTTCCTTTCTATGATAAATATTGCTCTGTATATAATCTAAAAAGTTTATTATATATTGAGCTCTCTTTAGTGATTTAAAGATTCGCTGTATTTACACATACTGGATCATACAATATTAATACAGTGTATCTTAGAAATCATATATAGAATCATCCTTACTACCAAGTTTTGGATACATTAGTCTCAGTTGTTTGTGTTAGTTATTCCAATGTATAATTTCAATTGGTTTAAAAAAAATATTTTTCAACATTAAATGTATAGTAATTTATTGTTTTTTTTTTACATTTTTTAAAAGCAATATGTAATAAAAAAACATCCCTAAACCCAATTCGCAAAAATGTTCATTCATACACTGTAGTTAAACTCTCTTGGATCACCAAATAAGTTTCCGTTTTAATTTTGAAGCCGATTTGCAGGTTTAACCAAATTTCCATATTTACTTAGTTTTTTCCTAAAATATATTAGCGGAAATATTTTTTACGAGTTCTACTGACCCCTATTTTATTTTATGAAATATGAAAAATTGAATTGACAAAAAAGGATTTTTACTTTTTTTCTATAAAGATAAGAGTCTGAATAATTATACCAGAAGATTGTTATGAGTTTCGATGTGAGAGCTTTTTAGTAAAAGAACCATGAATACAGAATTCTGCTAAAAAATATCCATAAAGAAACTGACCCTGTTGTAAAAAACGCATTTTTTGCTTACTTTTCAAGATAACGGTGAGTAATTACTATATGTCTAGCACACATGTAGTCGAATGTACTAGTATATTGAAAACTGTATGATCCAGTATACAACACACTTCTCGGATTTCACTAACATTTTGCAAGAGATCGCGTTGGTACCTTTTCCACCAACCCGATATTAATATGCTCTCCTTTTCTCGCATCACCCTCACGACATTTCTCTCAATCCGCTTTCAGTCCAATCGCGAGGGGGGGGGCTCGCGTTGTTTGGAGACACATGTCTGGCTCAGTCCGCTAAATGCAAATGTCCAAAATCGATAATTGAGAGTTGGGAGTAGATCCGATCAGTTTAATATTAGGGTGTTCGATTTTCTTTAGATCTTTCATGTGCATCAAATTTTTTGAGGAAATAGCATCAAAGATCGTAGATAAAAATACACTGAAAAAATCCTCGGTTTGCAATATTTGGCCAAAAAAAGGGATCGGAAAATCTAACAATTTCAGTATTCAAACCAGAGAATGTTGTCATTTTATTTTATCAAAATGACGTGTTTCAATGTTTGAGAAATAGCATCAAAGATCGTAGACAAAAATGCACTGAAAAATCCTCGGTTTTGCAATATTTGGCCCCCCAAAAAGTGATCAGAAATTGCATCAAAGCTAGGTCTACCAATTTCTGAGGAAATGGCATCAAAGATCGTAGACAAAAATGCACTGAAAAATCCTCAGTTTTGCAATATTTGGCCAAAAAAAAAGTGATCGGAAAATCTAACAATTTCAGGTTAAATTGAACTTAACGGACCTTTCGCCGGAAGAAAAATAAAATAAAAGACCAAAAACCATGGAATTAACCGAATTTAACTTTGCTCGCACCCCCCTAACGACGTTTCTCTCAATCGGGGGTGGGGGTGGAGGCTAGAGCGATTGAGATAAATGCCGTGAGGGCTTTAAACAAAAACATGGAGAGACACTTCTCAGATTTTACTAACATTTTGCAAGAGATGGCGCTGGTAACTTTTCCATCAACCCAATATTAATATGCTCTCTTTTGCTCGCATCACCCTCACGACATTTCTCTTGTTGTATACCCTTTCTTTACTTCTATTATTCTTCTGTTCATCTTTGGTATCTTACGTTCTTCTTCCAGCATCTGGACCTAGTCTTGGGGACTTCGTGTCTGGTCTTCTATTTCTCTGTTCTTGCTGGTTGGTCGTCCTTGATTCATTTCTTCTTCTAGGTCAGTCTTGTTGCCAAGACATTCATCAACCACAAAACCATATTATTTATTTAAACATTTATTTACTTAACTAAACATATTTCTCTAACTAACATAGCCCGCGTGTGCAGTGAGTCCCAACTAAGGCATCTTATCTGCCTGACGTCCAAGCTGAAACTGAAGACCCAACCAGGTCCCACGTGACTTCACGTATTTCGCGGGCTTTCTGTAATATTCCATGGAAAGTCCCGCCCGTGATATGAAAAAGGGCCATCCCTTCAGAAATACAGGGGGTTGACAATAATCTATGCATAGATTATGTAACACTCTCAATCGCTCTAACCGCCTCCCCCCAAAAAAAACATGGAGAGACACTTCTTAGATTTTACTAACATTTTACAAGAGATGGCGCTGGTAACTTTTCATCAACCCAATATTAATATGCTCTCCTTTGCTAGCAACACCCTCACGACCTTTCTCTCAATCGCTCTAGCCCAATCGCCCCCACCCCCATTGTTTGGAGACACATGTCTGGCTCAGTCCGCTAAATGCAAAAGTCCCAAATCGATAATTGAGAGCTGGAGTAGATCTGATCAGTTTACATTAGGGTGTTCGATTTTTTTTCTTCTTTCACTAAAACAACAGAATGAAGCAGATGCTAGTCGAACAAACAAAGCCACCAATCCGCTTTCTTTCTTCATTTTACAGGGGCGCCCAAAACACGCGAACGCCCCATGACTACCTTTATTTTTATTGTTACTCCCAATCCATGCCTCTGTTGCGCACTGACTAGATCGAAGGATAATACGAAGACAAAAAGAAATAATCTATATATTAATACTCTTTTCCATAATCTTCCGACCGTTATCATTGACTAAAATAAGAATTTATACAGTTAATATTTTGAAACAACATTTACACAGTATTCAGAGTAGACGCACGAACATTAGTATTATTTGGATTATTCGGACTATTGTCTTCATCTTTATTGTTATCTGTATAACGTTTCGGCCGATATACCCTCCGGCCTTCTTCAAGTATTTCTTGTCGGACTGAGAAACCATCTCGGACTCGGGAACCATCTCGGACTCGGGAACATTCTTTTCGAACTCGGGAACCTTCTTGTCGTAATCGGGAGCCTTCACGGAACTTTGAACCTAACTCTTTATTCAGTCTTGTGTGGTATCCTGTTCTCATTCCGTCAACCATAGCTGGGTTATAGGTGCTAAACTGTGTTAATTATTATTCTATGTTACTGCTGCCCCAAACCAGGATTGACCCCGTAGTCTAGAGATAACTGTCACTTAGAACTGTCTTAGAACCTAACACCTTTATCCACTAGGCCATGTGTCCAATTGGACAATTGAGTGTGAATTGTAGGAACTTATAAACCTAATCTCTTGTTTTTGTCTAGTATATCTACCTATTCACTTATGTATGATTTTTTACCTAGACTCATATTGGGTGTTTTTAAAAAAAATCTAATCTAGACTTTTAAATTATAGGTTCGCATATTGTGTTCATTTCTATGCTAGGTCTACTTACGCACGAACATGTTCCCACAAAAATGCAAGCGATTATATCTATTAATTAATACGCTTGTTCTTTAATTTTCCGACCGATATCATCTTGCTAGAAATGAGACCGTCCAAATCGTCCAAGATGAAATGCAAAAATGTAAATACTGGTTATCTGGTGTTGCTTATCCTCCAAATTTTTATTTTTTATGAAAATCGTCAACTAAGCTAAATAATGGACCATTTTTCCGTTTTTATTAAAAAGAAAGAAAGGCAAGAAAAAAGACATCCTACACAGAAAACTATAGTAAGAAAGAAAGAAACAAAGAAAGTATGGGAAAGATGGAGAGAGGGGTAAGCGGACGGAAGCGATAACGCTAATATATATATATATATATTTATATATATATATATATATATATCATAACTTTATCTATCGATACAAATGTACGTTACTACATATATATGTATATATATCGCAACTTTATCTATCGATACATTATACGTACAATCCTTACAAAGTTTTCGTGAAACTTTTAAATATACATATATATATATACATACATATATATAATACATATATATATATATATATACATATATATATATATATACATACATATATATATATAATATACATA
>CM042180.1:30192607-30197607 GCA_023376005.1 Doryteuthis pealeii
TATCTATCTAGTCTGTTCATATCTATCTATCTAGCGTGGGTTTAGCTCAGTCGGTAGAGCATCCTGAGTTTACAATATTTGAAAAACAGAGGAAAAATGTTTTTATTTGAGCTGATTGCATCTTGTATTATTTGGATTATTCGGACTATTGTCCTCATCTCTATTGTTATCCGTACAACGTTTCAATCGATGTCCCTTCAGCCGTCTTCAAGTATTACTTGTTGGACTCGGGAACCTTCTTTTCCAACTCGGGAACCTCCTCCACACACATATGCACGCACGCGCACACATACATGTATATTATGACTGTACGCTATTCATGTTCCTGACACTAATACATTATTCTATGTACTAGACATGAGACTTTGATGAGTTGTAGTGCACCTGAGCACTGTACACATACATGTATATATTACTATATGCTATTCATGTTCCTGACACTAATACATTATTCTATGTACTAGACATGAGACTTTGATGAGTTGTAGTGCACCTGAGCACTGTACACATACATGTATATTATTACTATATGCTATTCATGTTCCTGACACTAATACATTATTCTATGTACTAGACATGAGACTTTGATGAGTTGTAGTGCACCTGAGCACTGTACACATACATGTATATTATTACTATATGCTATTCATGTTCCTGACACTAATACATTATTCTATGTACTAGACATGAGACTTTGATGAGTTGTAGTGCACCTGAGCACTGTACACATGTATATTACTATATGCTATTCATGTCCCTGACACTAATACATTATTCTATGTACTAGACATGAGACTTGATGAGTTGTAGCTCACCTGAGCGCTGTACACATACATGTATATTATTACTGTATGCTATTCATGTTCCTGACACTAGTAAATTATTCTATGTACTATACATGAGACTTTGATGAGTTGTGGTCCACCTGAGCATTATACATAATAAAAGTCATTATTATCTATTTTTAAATATTACGTTCTCGAACTCGGGAACCTTCCTGTCGCAATCGGGAGCCATCACGGAACTTTGAACCCAACCTTTATTCAATCTACAGGGGTATATTGTTCTCATTCGGCTAACCATAACCAGGGCACAGGTGTTTAGTCGTGTTAATTATTATTACTAGCAAATATATGCACCCTCCGGGTGCAAGTATTTAAGTTTTAATACAATAAAATATGTTAAATTAGAAAGGCTAATGAAACTGAATAAGAATTCAGATAAAAATATTTGGAACAGAGGGGGTATGATTGAAAAATAGAACAACTTTGAAACTAACTCTTCCACCATTTGCACTTACTCCTGTCTTTCATTGGTAAATTTTCCTAATTTAACTATTTAGTTAAAATAGGAAGTAAAGAATAATATTACAGTTATTTTCTTCTTTTAATGGATTTCTTTTAAATTTATTCCCGAGATTTTTGCTCATATTCATTAATATAAAACCAAAACAATTAAAAATCAATAATACTAAGCATATATTTATTAAAATCAAATTTTTAAGATCAAAATGCAAATTAGCCTTCCAATTCACACTGTAAACCGCTATTTTCTTGTATATATAAATACAATTACATGTTATTAGTATGTAGTTATGGTCAACAGTCTTAATGATGTAACACAATTTTATTAATAATTGATGTTTAAATAAAAATAAAATCATGGAGAATGTGATGTAAATAACAAAGGGAATTGTGACTTGAATAGTAATATAGTTTCGGTTACAGACATACAAACCAACAATCTCCATTATAATAAGATATGTTACTGTCGCCCTTGACCAGGATTGAACATGCAGCCTAGAGATAACTGTCTCTTAGAACTGTCTAAACCCAACACCTCTATCCACTACACAATGTCTCCAATTGCATCTTATTAATTACATTTGTATTTTCTTTTTTTAATTTTTAATTGTTCTAATTTTAAAATTTTAAACTTTAAAATTTTTAGTTTTTCAAAATTTTAATTTTTCAATTTTTTTCTTTCAGGTTGAGAACGGATATATAGAAAACAAGCGACAACCAATTTGGAAGAAGGAAAGAGAAAAAACAAAGAAAGATTATGAGAAAGACGAACTTGAGGTTTGGTCTTCACTTTTATTACAAGATAAAATATAGAAGAAGATGATAAAAAAGAAAGAAAGGAAATAGAAGGAAAAAACAGGAAGAAGAAGAAGAAAAACAAGGAAGAAAGTAAAGTGAAAAAAATAAAAAATAAACAAAGAAGGAAAAATACACGAAGGAAGGAAAAGAAAAAAAATTAAAAGAAAATAAGAGTATAAAGAAAGAAAGAAAGAAATAGACTACGGAATAGAGAAAGAGAGAAATAATGAAGAGAAGGAAAAATAGAAAGAGATAAACAAAAGAAAAAAAAGAAAGAAAAAGAAGGAAAGTGGATAGAAAGAAAGAATGAAAAAAGAAGTGAAAGAAAGTAAAGAAGAAAAACATTTTTAAAAAATGTAAATCCTAAAGAAAGAAAAACTAAAGAAAATATAATTCAAAAAGAAAAAAAAAATTTTTTCAAAAAATTAGAAAAAGTACGGACCCGTAAAGAGGTAAAAAAAAAAAGAAAAAAAAAAGAAAAAAAAAAAAAAAAGGAATAAACACAACAAAAATTTCAAACGCGGGCTACTTTACTGTTAGTGTTTGTTTATTAACAAACCTTCCTTTATTTACGCCCTGACCATTGGAAGTTAAACACGTCAAAAGATATATTTCCTGAGCTTAGATTTGTCTGACACAAAGTTGAAACTTTGGAGCACTCTATGAATCAAAGACACTACAGTAACAATGGTCTACAAGACAAGCTTGTAAAAGTATCAACGAAGCTTTGTAGTCTGGTACAAGGTCTAAGTTAAAAGAGCACGGAGGTAGAGGAACTTTTTGAGGTCCGTACGCATTGCTCTCACGAACTGGCGGTAATCGTGGCTGTACTTTTTTTCATCAAACCCAAAAAGCTTTATTTATCAATTTAAAAACAATCACAGAGAATCGCATATTAAAACCACTATACAGTCTACTTAATTATTTAGTTAGTTAACTAAAAAACGTGGTTATAATAAATCCAACCATATTTTGTTTAAGTTAGTAAAGTCATTCTAGTTTTTAACTAGTTTATTTCTTTTTAAACGTGGACCGATGTAATTAATGATATTAATAAATGATTAATAATTCTAGTTAAATACTAAGAGTATATTAAAACTATCTCTGTGTTTGTAATAATAAAAATATTTTTAAGGAATTAAGCATTAAATTCTTCGTTTGAAGTTCTGTGAAGTTTGGTATTGTTTTGTGTTAGCTGAAAACGCAGAGATATTTAACCTTTTTAAGAGGAACAATTGAAACTTAAGTGCTGATTGTGAAGCGATCGATTTTAATGATAAAAGCGTTGATGTATTGATTTTTAAATTCTCGATCGATTTAACTGATTAGAGAGAAAGAAAAAGGGTTAATTTGAAGAAAAAAAACAAAAAAAAATTTTAGTGGGAAAAAGGACTTTTTTCTCCTTTTTTACGGAGAGATTAAAAATAAAAAAAAGAAGAAAGAAAGAAAGGGTTTAAAAAGAAATTATTTAAAGAAAAAGGTCTGGATATCACCCATATTTATTCGCCAGCTTTCTAGCCCCTGCACAGGAGACGTGTAATCTAGAATAAATAGATTACCCCCCCCCCCCAAAAAAAAAAAAACAGACTAAAAGTGATGCCTTATCGGCTGTGAAGATTAAAAAAAGAATATTTATATATATGTGACGTCACTTTAAAAATATTTGTTCCGCGTAGAAAAAGAAAACTGAAAGTTTTTATTTTATTTTTTGCAAAGTGATTCTTCATTTTTAAACTACCTGGTTTAATTGTTACTCTGGAAATAAAATAAAATAAGGTTTTCAAATAAAAAGAAAAAAAAAAAGACAAGAAAGAAAGGGTCCTTGCGTCGACTGCATTAAGGTTTATACGAGAAAAAAATTCTTGATTTTTAAACACTACTTTAAAACTACCTGTTTTAATTACACAGGAAATAAAATAAGGTTTTAAAAAAAAAAGACAAAAATAAAAAATATAAATGAATAAATAAATAAATAAATAAATAAATAGATAAAAGACAAAAAAAAAAGGGCCCTCGCGTCGACTGCGTTAAGTTTACACGGAAAAAAAGGGACGGTTTGAGATGAAATTGAAACCCATCTCTTAACAACTTGTTGTAAATGGACTGTGTTGGTTTGGTTACCAGACGATAAAAGATAAGAGACAACGAATAAACGAACCGGAGTGTTAAAAGGGCAATAAAAAAAGAAGGAAAGAAAGAAAGAGGGGAGTAATTAAATCGGTTTTAAGAGGTTGAACTCTAGGGGAGGGCAAAATAAAATAGGGATTCCCAAAGGAAAAGAAAGACGAGGCAATAGAACGGACGGGCCTAAAAAGAAAAGTAAGGGAAAAGTCTGTAGCGTCTAAAATATATCAATCTATCTATTTATATCTATACATATATAAAGGACTGTTCGTTTATCTTTATGTATGTATGTCCGGCTGAAACTACGAAAATAAAACAATTTACGACGATGTAAATATATATACATTACAGATCACCGGTTCCTGCTTTTTTGTGCAAAAATTCTTAAGATTTTATTTATATTCGAACATATTTAAACATAACTAAAATGTCCGGCATTTGTAAGTCATAAAAGTAAACAAATCAATAACTCATGTTTTTTGTCCCCCTTCCCTCTACCCAAGCGACGCTGGGTAGCCCCTTCCAGTAAATAAATAGATACACATATATAAATAAATAGAGATAACGATTGATAGATAGTTAGATAGAGAGATAGTGAGAGCTGTGATAAACATCTCGTCTGCTATTCCGAAACGCTTCACACGACGAGAAGAAAAGAAGAAAAGAAGAAAAAAATAAAAAAATAAAAATAAAAACTAAGAAAAGTGACCATCGGAAACTTTATTTATTTACCTACCTACCTATTTAATAATTTGTTTGTTTGTTTATTTATTC
>CM042180.1:30202607-30205160 GCA_023376005.1 Doryteuthis pealeii
TGGTAGAAAATAAGTGCCGAAAATCGGAAAATGTAAAAAAACCCAAAAAACCAAAAAAAAAACAAATAAATAATTTTTGGAGATTTTTTAACTTTTTTCGATAATTATTTCATTGCATATTATATTATAAAAGAAAAAAAACAAAAACATTATACATTGATAGTTGTTCTGTTTAAAAGTGTGGGGGTCTAAATTTTCAATTGAGTTTTCTCCAAAAATTATTAGCAAAACAAGAATAAAGTAAAGTAGTTATTAAATAAATATTTGTTTTTAGAATCTAAAAATATGAAATTTGAAACTTAACATTAAACGATTCATATTTTAAATGAATTTTATCAATTAATTAGATATAAAAAAAATGTTGTTCGACACGCTAGTACGAGTGTCCATAAGAGTAATATTTATTTCAAAGAATTTCGATTTATTTCCATTGAATCAGTTTGATTGAAACGATATCTTACGGCGTAAGCTATCCAAACATGGATTATCAAAATAAGCTTTGATCACTGTAAACAATTCATCTGTGCCGGTAGTCGAATTATTCACATCTCTATAACCGTTGGAGGCGCGTGGTATAATCGTTAGAGTCGTAGGAAATGGACTCGTCAACGCGTGTTCAATTCCTGGACGAAGCTGTTGGAATTTCACATGGTGATAATATACTTGAGAAATGTATGAATCCAATTCTCCCTCCAGCTATGGGTAAATAACAGGGCAGACTGGACTCTTTAACCATGGCTAGGTTATCAGTCTAGGAGAAGGAAAACTCTGAATTCAAACCTGTTAAACTCCGCTTAAGAAATTGACCTTGTGTCGCACCCGGCTCGTGCGGAGGGTTTGGTAAATATATATAACCGTTGGACCCACAAGATGTGAGGACCGATGGGAGAGTCCATCATATACGCTATATTTCATGGCATGGTTTTGGGGGACTACCTCTCACTAGTATAATCCCCCCCTTCTTCAAGCTCCATAGCTGTCCATTACAAACTTATGTAGAACCCTCTAGTCATAATACCAGTGAATAGGATGTTGTGTGATATTGATTTTGCCATTAGTTTTTGCATCTTATAAGCAACGAAATACAGGGTGTGTGTATTGTATAAGTCATCCACACGTCTCTTCAGTGTGGCTAGACACAACAGCTACCTCTGACCAGTAGCGAAATCCGACTGACCTTTCGTCCGCCCAATTCGTAAACCTCTCGGCCATTTGACAGCTGTCGTAATGGGGTGGTGTTTAAACTATTAAATTTATACATTTGTTCATATATTTTACGATCACCAGAGAGATCCGGTATGTAAACAGACGATCATTGCTTTATATATGCTGGCAGTGAAAGTTAATTTAAATCACTTCTAGAGAGCTCTACCGAGTTTTGGGAGCATGCACACACACACACACACACACACACACACACACACACACACAACATATATATATAATATATATAATATATATATTATATATATATTATATATATATATATAATCTTATAATGGAGATTTTTTTTTTCTGAAAATTCAAAACCACGTCTACAACTTATTACAGTTCTTCCACCTGCTACATTTATAAGTCTTTCTGTCTATAAGCAACACGTAAGATATTGACTTACAGCTGATAGTCGCTATATAATTTTGGAGGACAAAAAGTAACTATTCAATTATAAAAAAAATAAGGTATACCTTGAACACCAAACCGTGGTAGAGAGAAAACCTTTCTCCAGCTATTAATGCTCTATATTTTACGAGATATATTGAGCCCTTTGGATTAACTACTTATGCTACTACAATGAGAACGTGGTAGTAACTTTTTGATGAATATAATATATATATATATATATATATATATTATATATATATATATATATATATTTGTTCTCCACAAACTTAAAAAAAAGAGAGAGAGAAATAAGAAATTACAGTTATTCGCCCATTTCATTCATAAAGGAGGAGAAGAAGAAAGAGAAAAAAAAGGAGAGGAAAAGGAAATAAGAGAAATTGTAACCACACAAATAAAATATCACCGGTTCTTGCTTTTTATGCAAAAATTATCAACATTTGATTTATGTTCAAAGATATTTGTAAACACATCAATACAGCATCCATTTCTGAAATTAAACTCTGATGATGAAGCTCATGCTTCGAAATCGATAAGACAAAAATAACATCTTTTTGTTTTTATTTTTCTTACGCATTGTATTGGCCTTCAAAATATTAATATATATATATATAATATATAATATAATATATATATAATATATATATATATATATATAATTAGGGCCGTAGGAGAGATAAATGGCTGGAGAGCAGTTTTCTTCTTGTATTTCTTACTTTATTGTAAAATATTATTTAAAAAAACAAACATGGAAAAATATTACAAGTGGCAATTTTTTGTTATAAAGTTGACGGTCTTATTAAACTCATAGGTATACACAGACACCTGTAAGCAGAAATAGATTTATAACCGCAAAATGGCCGATTTTAAGCCTTTCTTTACCAATTATTTTTCAAATACTATTTTATTATAATACAAGCTCTTAACTTGAAG
>CM042180.1:30205260-30215260 GCA_023376005.1 Doryteuthis pealeii
AAAACGAGAGACGGATACAAAAAAGTAAAAATCCTTTTGTCATTCAATTTTTCATATTTCATAAATCAAATACGGGGTCAGTAGAACTCCGTAAAAAAAATATTCCGCTAATAATATTTTATGGAAAAAACTAAGTAAATGATGGAAATTGGGTTAAACCTGCAAATCGGGCTCAAAATTAAAACAGGAAGAAACTTATTTGTGATCCAAGAGAGTTTTAACTACGTGTATGAATGAACATTTTTGCGAAGTTGGGTTTAGGATGTGTTTTATGGTACATGATTGCTTTTAAAAAATGTAAAAAGAAAACAATAATTACTATACATTAATTTGAAAAATATTTTTTTAAACCATTGAAACATATACATTGGAAATACTAACACAAAACAACTGAGACTAATGTAAAGTGCCGCAAAAAACCTTTTTGGGGGTAAAAAGAAATAAGGATGATTCTAATAAGGGGGTGGATTTCTAAAGATACACTGTATAATCATTGTACTGAATCCAGCTACGCTGTTAAATACAGCGAATCTTTCCCAAATCACTAAAGGAGAGCTCAATATAATAATAAACTTTTTAGATTATCATACAGAGCAATATTTATCATAGAAGGAGGAAGAACTCAACACCGTAATTCCATCAAGAAATTTATTTCGACCATAGCGTCTGGGGCTATACTAAAGATCTGAAGTTGATTAATATGCCCCCAAAATCCAGTCTTCATCAGACTAGACCCCATCTGTGAGACTGGTTTTGGCGAGCATCATTAAATCAACTTAGATTTATGAACGGCCCATTTTGGGTCGAAATAATTTCTTATCGAATTACGGTGTTGAGCTTCTTCCTTCCTTTCTAATGATATATATATATATATGATATATAATATAGATATTATATATATAAATATAATATCTCCTCTCTAATATTAATAACTTTCCATATAGCATGAGACCAGATTGCACAACGCCAAAGTGTTAAAAATTACTCTAGGGACGCAGGGTGGTGGCAGCATTTTTCACAATTCCGTTAGGCTAATTTTCTATCATCTGAGTTCAGGTGCTCACGTACCACATCGTGTACTCCATAAAATCCTGCGAATATATAGTATATAATATCTATAGTATATAATATAATATATATATATAATATATAATATATAATATATATATATGGTAATACGATGAGGAAATTAGATCCGATAATACTGTGAAGAAAATATTTTTAAAATAAAGAAAACACAGGATATGTGAGTGATCAGGAAACATTTTATGTGTAATACTTAAGCATTTCGGTATATTGTACATCTTCAGGAACAACTGTTAAGTACATGTTTATGTGAGGGTACAAAATGAAAGATGTTAAAGTGTAATAGTGGTTGTGTGAATCTGATGTTAAATAAGCCGTTAAATTATATATGCGCATGTTGTTTTACTGAAAAGCATTTTTGCAATGCCAAATTGATCACACACACACACACCACACACACACACACACATATATATATAAATATAGTATTGATATAATTATATATATATATATATATAATAGTATGTATTAGATACGATAGATAGATAGATAAGATAGAGTGGATGGTAATTTTTTCTGAGATGAAATAAAGGAAAATAAAGTGCTCAATTACAAATGTATAGAGCTGTAGTTATATATATATTATATATATACTAGTATATATATATATAATATATCATAGTATTATATATATATATAGCGAGCTTTCTGTAACTTACTTGTGAAGAATATGAAGAGTTCCCCAAATCTTTTGATTTTTATTTTGATTAATTTAATATCACTTAATCAGAAAGAAAAAAAACAATAAATAGATTTTGTTTGTTTCTTAATTATAAACATCTTAAAGCTGTATGCGAGATTTCCAAAAAAAATTGCATATGTTTCCCTAGTTATACAAAGAAAATTACCAATAACCAAATGCGTTCCTTGAGAAGAAGAAGAAAGAAGAAGAAATAAAAGAAGAAGAAGAAATAAAGAAAGAGGAAGAAGAAAGAAATAAAGGAGAAGAAAGAAATAGAACGAAGAAAAGAAAAAATACAGTAAGAAAGTGAAAAATAAGAAGAAGAAAAATAGAAGAAAAATAAAGAGAAGAAAAAAATAAAGAAGAAATGAAGAAGGAAGAAGAAGAAGAAAAGAAGAAGAAGAAGAAGAAGAGAAGAAGAAGAAGAAGAAAGAAGAAATAATGAAGAAAAGAAGATGAAGAATAAATGAGAAAGAAGAAGAAATTAATGAAAGAAAAGAAATGAAGAATAAATGAAGAAGAAGAAGATAATGAAGAAAGAAGAAGATGAAGAAATGAAATGAAGAAGAAGAAGAAATACGAAGAAGAAGAAGAAGAAGAAGAAGAAGAAAGAAGAAGAAAATAATGAATGAAAGAATAAAACGAACGGACGAACGAACGAACAAACGAAAATGGCTATGAAAACATGGTATAATTAAGTATGAAGACAGGCTTTTAATTGGACAGAACGGCCTCCACCAAATAAAGGATACACTATTCGTCTCTCATTGCAACCCCTCCCCCTCCCGTCCTATTTTCAGAATCTCTTACCCCCCCCTCCTCCTGCAAAAAAAAGAAAGAAAAGAAAGAGAAGAAGGAGAATAACGAGGAAGAGCTTGTCATTTCACCTCTTAAAAGATCATTTCAACGTCGTAAATGTCGACTAAAGATATTAAAACGGGAATAACGACATTAAGTCGAAGAGCCAAGATGTTTGACGATTTAAGTGCCTATATAACAAGGCATTAAACAAAAAAAAATGCCCTCTAGTACGTGTTTTGCTTGTTCTTTTTTTTTTGGGGGGGGGGGGGATTTTTTATTTATTATATTGTTTTTATTTTTGTTTTTTTTTTTATTTTACCAAAACTAGTTCTGTCAAAAAATAAGCATACCAAAAAAAATTCCAATGTTAAAATATTCTTATGACAACTATTCTCTGAATTTTTTAAGATGAGTTTGATATATTTGGATTATTCCGGACTGTTTGTCCTTCGTCTTTATTTGTTATCTTCACTATTTCTCTGATTTTTGAGATGAATTTTGATAATTTGGATTATTTGGATTATCAGACTATTGTCCTCGTCTTTATTGTTATATACAACAACTTAATATACAGACACTATTTCTCTGTATTTTTTAGATGAGGCCTGCGGATTTTTGATTATCGGACCTATTGTCCTCAAATCTTTATATTATCTACACTATTTCTCTGAATTTTTGAGATGAGGCTGATAATTGGTATTATTTGGATTATTGGACTATTGTCCTCATCTTTATATTATCTTACACTAATTTCTCTGAATTTTTGATGAGGCTTGATAATTGGTATTATTTGGATTATTTGGACTATTGTCCTCATCTTATTGTTATCTCCACTTTTCTCTGAATTTTTTAGAGGTGAGACTTGATAATTAGTATTATTTGATTATTCGGACTATTGTCCCATCTTTATTGTTATATACACTATCTCTCTGAATTTTTTAGAACGAGCCTTGATAATTAGTATTATTTGAAATATTCGACTATTTGTCCTCAATCTTTATTGTTATTCGTCCACTATTTCCTCTGATTTTTTGGGATGAGGCTTGATAATTGTGTATTATTAGATTATTTCCGACTATTGCCTCATCTTTATTGTTATCTCCACTATTCTCTGAATTTTTTGAGATGAGGCTTGATAATTTGTATTATAGATTATTCGGACTATTGTCCTCATCTTATTGTTATCTTCACTATTTCTCATGAAATTTTGAGATGAGGTTGATGATTTAGATTATTGTGATTATTCGGGCTATTGACAAAGAGCTGTCATGAAATTCCTGTTTGAGCGTTTGTTATTGTTTTATTGTTTTTGTTTTGTTTTTGTTTTTTGTTTTTTTTTTTGGGGGGGTAAAGAAGTAAGTGTTATTGATCTCTAATATATGGTTTGGTTAATAGCATACTGATTTTAACAAACCGGGTTTAAATAAATAATTACTGGTGTTATTGGTCTCTAATATTATTGTTTTATTCTCCAACCTATTAAAATCAATTCTATGAATGATTTTTATAGAAAAAGCAGTCCTTTTATATGCGTTCTTATTTAATTTCGTTAGTCTTTTTTAATTTAATATATTTCATTGCATTAAAACTTCAATACTTACGCCCGGAGGGTGCATATTTTGTAAGAGCGTAGAAAGCAAAAACTGTCATAAAATTCTTGTTTTCGTTTTTGTTTTTTTGTTTGTTTTTTTTTTTTTTTTGGGGGGGGGTAGAGAAGAGAAGAAAAGAACGAAAGAAGAAGAGAAGAAAAGAACGGAAGAAGAAGAAGAAGAAGAAGAAGAAGAAGAAGAAGAAGAAAGAAGAAGAAGAAGAAGAAGAAATGAAGAACGAAAGAAAAAAAATTGAAGAAGAAGAAGAGAAGAAGAAGAAAGAAGAAGAAGAAGAAGAAGAAAAGAAGCATGAAAGAACGAAAGAAAAAAATGAAAAGAGAGAATGAAAGAACGAAGGAAAAAATTGAAGAAGAAGAATGAAAGAACGAAAGAAAGAAAAAGAAAAGAAGAAAGAAAGAAAAAGAAGAAGAACGAAAGAAGGAAGAAAGAAAGAAGAAAAGAAGAAAGAAAGAAAAAGAAGAAGAACGAAAAAGGAAAGAAGGAAGAAGAAGAAGAAGAAGAAGAAGGAAGAAGAAGACGTGGAATCTGCAGAGGGGGGGGGGGCGGGTAAAAGAAGAAAGTGCTTTCAAACATTCATGGGAGACAAGTGGATGTTTACGGAATGGCTGCACTTGACGTAAGCGTTGTAAAGATGACTAATATCCCCCCTTTTCGCCACATGAATATATACAACTCCTCACAACAACTTTTCAAAACGAGACGAGTAATCAAAAGCGCACGGCCCCCACAAACCTGGCATCACCCACCCGACAAGTCCTAAGCTGGCACCCGCCCCCGGGCCCCTCTAAGACTTTCATTTGATCGGGCTCATGAGAGAGGCACTGAGGAGACAGCGGTTCTCGCAGTGATAATGAGGTGAGAGGCAACTCGCCCATGGCGAAAGAAAACAGCCAGGTAGTCACAAGCCACACTTTTACATTTGAATTGTGTTATGTCACCATTGTAGAAGAAGAAGAAGAAGAAGAAGAAGAAGAAGAAGAAGAGAAAGAGAAAGAAAGAAAGAAAGAAAGAAAGAAAAAGAAGACGAATTAAAGAAAAGAAAGAAAGAAAAGAACGAATTAAAGAAAGAAAGAAAGAAAAGAAAGAAAGAAAGAAAGAAAGAAAGAAAAAAGAAGAAGAAGAATGAAATAACGAAAAAAGAAAAAAGAGGAAGAAGAATGAAAGAACGAAAGAAAGAAATAATAAGAAGAAGACGAATTAAAGAAAGAAAGAAGAAGAAGGAGAATTAGAGAAAGAAAGAAAGAAAAAAGAAGAATGAAGAATTAAAGAAAGAAAGAAAGAAAGAAGAAGAATGAAAGAAAGAAAAAAAGAAGAATGAAAGAACGAAAGAAGAAGAAGAAGGAAGAAAGGAAAGAAGAAGAAGAATGAAAGACCGAAAAAAGAAAAAAGAAGAATGAAAGAACGAAAAAAGAAAAAAGAAATGAAAGAACGAAAGAAAAAAGAAGAAGAATGAAAGAACGAAAGAAGAAGAAGAAGAAGAAGAAGAAGAAGAAGAAGAAGAAGAAGAAGAAGAAGAAGAAGAAGAAGAAGAAGAAGAAGAAGAAGAAGAAGAAGAAGAAAAGAAGAAGAAGAAGAAGAAGAAGAAGAGAAGAAGAAGACGTGGAATCTGCAGACTCGTGTGTTCATTATTTGTATGTTTCTGCAATATCATCGTCACCCATGCACCCTCACGTGGTGTAATCGTTAGCAAGCTAGATTCGCAGACCATTGAACTCACTAACAATGGTCTACAAATCTATCTTGCCAACCATTACACCACGCGAGATACCCTATGCTTAGCTTAGAAGTGGCACAAGACCAGAGGTAGGGGCGCCTAATGAGAATCAAACACACTAACAAGGTCTGCGAATCTAGCTCGCTAACCATTACGCCACATGAGGTGCCCTAAACCTAGCTTAGAAGTGGCACAAGAGGCATGGGGTGCCCAGTGAAAATCAAACTCACTAACAATGGTATGCGAATTTGGTTTGCTAAACATTACACCAAGTAAGGGACCTGAAGCCTAGCTTAGAAGTGGCACAAGGCCAGAGGTATGGGGTGCCCAATGAGAATCAAACTCATTAACAATGGTCTGCGAATCTAGCTTGATAACCATTACACCATGTCGGCTGTTCATGTCAAACCCTAGTACCTATATGATTGTCCCAACTCTATCGCCCTTGAGGCAACACCCCCTTTTAAATTAAGAGTGCTGGAAGGTTGTGGCTGAGGGTATTCATGTCCTGAGTAAACTCTGAGATTGGCTGATGGTGAGGTTCCAGTTCTGGAGGCCTGGAGTACCCCTTCATCACCATTGGTCCCTGGTCAACTCTGACCCAGAGTGGTAGCACCTGTTAGGGTCCCATCTATGGCTTAAATAGAAAACTTGATTACAAAAAAAAATTGAGTTTAACAATTTTTTCTTCCAAACTATCGCTATGAATTTTTAAAAACTTTGCCGGCATTAAATGACCCACCGTGGTTGATATGCCGTAAAACAAAACAAACAAAATAAAAAGAAATTGATATAAAACATTAGTTATTTATACATATACTGTATAAGTTTGAGATTGTTTGAATGATAATTAGTTAACTTATTAAATCACTAAATGATGTCAATTCTTCTGAAAAACCCTGTACATTAGGGTAGGTTGATTTTTCACTTTTTTAAAATATCAAATTGTCCATCTATTCGAAAGTTGTGTGTTAGTATACTGAATACTGATACCAAAAATTAGGGTCCTATCTATGGGTTAAATAGAAAATTTGTTTACAAAAGTTAAAAAATTTTCTTCCAAACTATCGCTACGAATCTCTCAAAACTTTGCTGGCATTAGATCTTTTACTGGCACCATTGTTTGAGGAAATAGCATCAAAGATCGTTCACCAATAGTTGCTGTTTGGTGCCATACCTAGGACCCCCCTTTTTATGAAGGTGACTCTTCTGTAGGTCGAGTGCACATCGGAGTAATGCCGATGAAAGGGTACTCCACACTCCCTAGAGCTCCAGAATTGGAACCTCACCACTAATACAGCTTAACACAAATATAGCTTCAAGCAACTATTTGTGACCCTTAGAATCTTGCGTATTAGGGTAGGTCGATTTTTCACTTTTTAAAAATATCAAATGGTCCATCTATGCAAAACTTGTGTGTTAGTATACTGAATACTGATACCAAAAATTAGATCTTTTACTTGCATCATTGTTTGAGGAAATAGCACCAAACCGTATAAATTATAAGTGTCAGATATTGATAACATTTCCTGGGGTATATATGTATATATATATATATATATTAAGGGCTGGGTTAGCTCAGTCAGTAGAGCGTTTGGCTAGAAACCACAAGGTTCCTAGTTCGATACCGGCCCTCGCCAACTCTGCGTATGAGTAGCACAGGGAATTTGTGCGGTAAAGTAAGGAACTGATAGTAGACGCAAAAACAATCTTCTCTGGTGAAAAGGGGATAGACTCCCTCGCTCTGGTTGATATCGACTTTAAGCCACTCCGACGACTTTACTTATATATATATTGGCATCTGAAGATGGGAGGTACTAGGCGATTTCCCTAGGTTCCCAGAAATAGCTATAATGCTAGAAATCTTCTGAAGATGGGAAAGACTAGACACTTTCTCTATGCTCCCTGAAATAGGCTATAACGCTAAAAATCTAAATCTTCTTTTATTCTTTCCTATTATAATTTTGCTCTGTGACTCTAACAATAAAAGCACACATTGAGCTCTGCAAACGATGACATTAAAAAAGAACTACTACATTGTAAGGAAGATTTCTTCACCTGATCTTTGGAATATATATATATATATATATAGACGTGAAAACAGCACCCTACAAGAAAACAGCTGTACGGCCACCTACCACATATCACTCAAACCATCCGAGTAAGACGGACAAGACACGCGGGACACTGCTGGAGAAGCAAGGAAGAACTCATAAGCGACGTCCTCCTGTGGAAGCCAGCACATAGACAAGCCAGTGTCGGCCGACCAGCAAAACCGTACCTTGATCAGCTTTGTGCAGATGCAGGATGCTGCATAGAGGACCTCCCGAGAATGATAAGCGATAGGGGCGGATGGAGAGAGATTGTCATGGATATCCGCGCTGAAAGCGCGACATGATAGTGATGATGATAATAATAATATATATATATATATATATATATATATATATATATATATATATATATTAAGAGAGAGTGAGAGAGAGAGAGAGAATCCGAAAACAATGTATACACTTTTTTTTCGTATTTTTCTCTTGTATCAATCTTATTTAAAAGACAAAATACATAAATTGAATAAGTTATAACTCATCCGTTTGGCGTGATGGTAAGAAGCTGGCGTGCCGTTTCGACACAAAGGGTTCGAGTCACACGCGGGCGATCTTCGTATCTATAGCTCTGCTGATGAGACCTAATAGGTCGAAATATATATTCAGAGATTGATTTTTCTCGATTTGTTTAGCCTTACATTGAAGTAGTTAAATCCCGCCTAATTAACCATAAATGGATTAACTTTCAAAAAATTAGGTCTGACTAAAATTAAAAGCACATATTCTCCCAAATATATATATATATATATATATATATATATATATATATATATATATTATGAATAAAATGGTATATATATACATATATATATTGAATAAATGGTATATATATACATACATATATTGAGTAAAATGGTATATATATATATATATATATATATATATATATACATTTTACTCAGTGAGAGAGAGAGAGGGGGGAGAGAGTGAGAGAGAGAGAGGGGGAGAGAGAGATGTGTGTGTGTGTGTGTGTGTGTGTGTGTGTGTGTGTGTAGTGGCTGTGTGCTTTCGATGCTGGCGCCAGTGGTTAGAGCAAAAGCCAGAATTTGGAGTACAGATTTTCAAGATATGCAGCCCACCCCCACCCCAGCACACTACAAGGAAGATTGACACTGCACGATCTTCCTACCCTCTTTTGGCAGAGTGCCACGTTAAGTCGGTCTCAGTAACGAAGCCAGAATTTCGATTGTAGAGTTTGTTTGTTTTTTTTGGGTTTTTTGTTGGGTTTTTTTAATTGGCAGGTCTACCCCACTTAAATAATTGACGTAAACAGTAACTTCCTACCGCACCGCCAAACCATTTCCTCTCACCCCATTGCCTTGTGCCAGTTGAACTAAATTGGAAATCAGTCTTTCTATCCACTGATCTATCCACTTGACCAGGGTTTCTCAACGGGGGTTATATGGCTTCTGTGTAGGCCCCGAGATTGTTGAAGGGGGGTACAAGACCGAATTTGAAAAATGGGGGTCGGGGTACAAGTGATCCACTGAAAATTTAAAGTCCATCCCTTCCTCATCGTGACAGGATGGTGTAAACGTGGTAGTGTCAGAACTATACCGTCGGGAAGTCATTGGTAAGGCCACCAAGGCGGAGAAGTCTGGCGCCCAGTGGTATTTCGGCCACAACTTGGCCAAAGGGGCTCTGTTGAAAATTTCAAGGGGCATCTGCACCGGAAACCTTTAGTCCTCTCGTTCCTGCGTTTGCTGGATGATCTACGGCAAGTGCTTAGTATTATTGATTTATAATTGTTTGGTTTTATCTTCATAAATATAAGCTTATACCTCGGGGATAAATCATAAAAGAAATCAATTAACAAGAATAAATAACTGTTTTATTCTGTACTTCCGATTTTAACTCAATAGTTAAATTAGGAAAATTTAGCAATGAAAGACGGGAGCGATGGAAGAATAAGTTTCAGTTTCAGTTCATTTTGAATATTTAGAATATTTGTATAAATATATACATGTTATACATTAACATGTTGAATATTTTTCAACAT
>CM042180.1:30220260-30230260 GCA_023376005.1 Doryteuthis pealeii
CATTAATTGATATCACTTACACATGTGTTTCTGTCAGTTTATGTGTGTGAAATATTTCGCACACATAGAAAAATCGACCTTCATCAGAGTGAACATTTATTTTGAATGAAAAAATTCGTTGGGAAAAAAACAAAGATTTTTGGAAATATTCGAAAATCGAATTTTTAAAAAATTTGGAACGCTGAAAATAGAACGTTGAGATAGACCGTTATAATTTAGATATTTGGTTTTTCTAGGGGTTATGTACAAAATAGTTTTTTATTACAAAAAATAAATAAAATAAAAAAATAAAGTGTTATTATTTATCATTAACATGTTGAAAAATGTTCAACATGTTAATGTATAACATGTATATATTTATACAAATATTCTAAGTATTCAAAATGAACTGAAACTGAAACTTATTCTTCCATCGCTCCCGTCTTTCATTGCTAAATTTTCCTAATTTAACTATTGAGTTAAAATCGGAAGTACAGAATAAAACAGTTATTTATTCTTGTTAATTGATTTCTTTTATGATTTATCCCCGAGGTATAAGCTTATATTTATGAAGATAAAACCAAACAATTATAAGTCAATAATACTAAGCACTTGCCGTAGATCATCCAGCAAACGCAGGAACGAGAGGACTAAAGGTTTCCGGTGCAGATGCCCCTTGAAATTTTCAACAGAGCCCCTTTGGCCAAGTTGTGGCCGAAATACCACTGGGCGCCAGACTTCTCCGCCTTCGGTGGCCTTACCAATGACTTCCCGACGGTATAGTTCTGACACTACCACGTTTACACCATCCTGTCACGATGAGGAAGGGATGGACTTTAAATTTTCAGTGGATCACTTGTACCCCGACCCCCATTTTTCAAATTCGGTCTTGTAACCCCCTTCACAATCTCGGGGCCTACAAAGGAGCCATATAACCCCCGTTGAGAAACCCTGGTCAAGTGGATAGATCAGTAGATATAAAGACTGATTTCCAATTTAGTTCAATGGGTGCCTGGGGCTGGCACAAGGCAATGGGGTGAGAGGAAATGGCTTGGCGGTGCGGTAGGAAGTTACTGTTTACGTCAATTATTTAAGTGGGGTAGACCTGCCAATTAAAAAACCAACAAAAAACCCCAAAAAACAAATAAACTCTACAATCGAAATCCTGGCTTCGTTACTGAGACCGACTTAACGCGGCACTCTGCCAAAAGAGGGTAGGAAGATCGTGCAGTGTCAATCTTCCTTGTAGTGTGCTGGGGTGGGGGTGGGCTGCATATCTTGAAAATCTGTACTCCAAATTCTGGCTTTTGCTCTAACCACTGGCGCCAGCATCGAAAGCACACAGCCACTACATACACACACACACACACACACATACACACACACACACACACACACACATCTCTCTCTCTCCCCTCTCTCTCTCCCCCTCTCTCTCCCCCTCTCTCTCTCATTGTGAGCACAACTGAGTAAAATGGTATATATATATATATATATATATATACCATTTTACTCATATATGTATGTATATATATACCATTTATTCAATATATATATGTATATATATACCATTTTATTCAATATATATATATATATATATATATATATATATATATATATATATATTTGGAGAATATGTGCATCTCTCTTCTTTTCCAAAGAGAGAGTAACCCAAAAACCAAAAAAAAAAACAAATAAATAATTTTGGAGATTTTTTTAACTTTTTTCGATAATTATTTCATTGCATAATTATTTATAAAGAAAAAACAAACATTATACTTGATAGTTTTTCTGTTTAAAAGTGTGGGGGTCTAAATTTCAATTGAGTTTTCTCCAAAAAATTATTAGCAAAACAAGAAATAAAAGTAAGTAGTATTAAATAAATATTGTTTTTAAAATCTAAAAATATGAAATTTGAAACTTAACATTAAACGATTTCATATTTTAATGAATTTTATCAATTAATTAGATATAAAAAATGTTGTTCGACACGCTAGTACGAGTGTCCATAAGAGTAATATTTATTTTCAAAGAATTTCGATTTATTTCCATTGAATCAGTTTGATTAAAACGATATCTACGGCGTAATGCTATCCAAACATGGATTATCAAATAAGCTTTGATCACTGTAAACAATTCATCTGTGCCGGTAGTCGAATTATTCACATCTCTATAACCGTTGGAGCGGTGGCTATAATCGTTAGAGGTCGTAGGAAATGGACCGTCAACGCGTGTTCAATTCCTGGACGAAGCTGTTGGAATTCACATGGTGATAATATACTTGAGAAATGTATGAATCCAATTCTCCCTCCAGCTATGGGTAAATAACAGGGCCGACTGGACTCTTAACCATGGCTAAGGTTATCAGTCTAGGAGAAGAAAACTCTGAATTCAAACCTGTTAAACTCCGCCTAAGAAATTGACCTTGGTGTCGCACCCGGCTCGTGCGGAGGGTTTGGTAAATATATATAACCGTTGGACCCACAAGATGTGAGGACCGATGGGAGAGTCCATCATATACGCTATATTTCTGGCATGGTTTGGGGACACCCTCTCACTAGTATAATCCCCCCCTTCTTCAAGCTCCATAGCGTCCCATTAAACAACTCTTATGTAGAACCCTCTATCATAATACCATGAATAGGATTTTGTTGGTGATATTGATTTTGCCATTATGTTTTTGCATCTTATAAGCAACGAAATCAGGGTGTGTGTATTGTATAAGTCATCCACACGTCTTTCAGTGTGGCTAGACACAACAGCTACCCTCTGACCAGTAGCGAAATCCGACTGACCTTTCGTCCGCCCAATTTCGTAAACCTCTCGCCATCTTGACAGCTGTTCGATGGGTGGTGTTTAAACTATAAATTATACATTTGTCGTAATATATTTGGTACCCGAGTCGGTAGTTGCACAACTAGTTAGAGTATCAGTATAGCTATTTTTATAACTAGCTACGTATCACTCTGACTATCACAACCTCAGAGAGACGAATACACACCACTCTAAAGTCATACGAGTGGAAGAAGCATCAGCCCAAAGCCGACTCATTGTAATTATATAAAATAGGCACTAATAGACATACTATAATCATCGAGATATCTATATACTACAACGATATATTTATATATACCTCTATATATATTATTGGAGCTTTCTGGAAGATCGTCTGATATATAGTCACCCGTTCCATTACAGTTCTTACCTTCTGAAAGCGCTGAACTAGTATACGTATAGACACCTAGATGACTTACAGCTGATAGTCGCTATATAATTTTGAGGACAAAAATAACTATTCAATTATAAAAAAAATAAGGTATACCTTGAACACCAAAACCGTGGTAGAGAGAAAAACCTTTCTCAGCTATTAATGCTCTATATTTTACGAGATTATTGAGCCCTTTGGATTAACTACTTATGCTACTACAATGAGAAGCGTGGTAGTAACTTTTTGATGAATATATATAATTATATTATATTATATATAGTATAATTATATATAATATATATTATTTTCTCCACAAACTTAAAAAAAAAAAGAGAGAGAGAAATAAGAAATTACACGTTATCGCCCATTTCATTCATAAAGGAGGAGAAGAAGAAAGAGAAAAAAAAGGAGAGAAAGAAAATAAAGAAGATTGTAAACCAACTTATATAAAATATCACAGTTCTTGCTATAATAAATTATCAACATTTGAATTTATGTCAAAATATTTGTAAACACATCAATACAGCATCCATTTGAATTAAACTCTGATATGAAGCTCATGCTCGAAATCGATAAGACAAAAATAACATCTTTTGTTTTTATTTTTCTTACGCATTGTATTGGCCTTCAAAATATTAATATAATATAATATAATATAATATAATATATATATATATATATATATATATATAGTATTATCTTATAAATTAGGGCCGTAGGAGAGATAATGACTGTGAGAGTGTTCTCTTACTGTCTTGTATGATATAATTCTATATATTCAGAAAAAAATCAGGAATATTACAGTATGGCAATTTTTGTTATAAAGTTGACGTCTTATTAAACTCATAGGTATACACAGACACCTGTAAGCAGAAATAGATTTATAACGCAAAATGGCCGATTTTTAAGCCTTTACTAATTTATTTTTCAATACTATTATTATTATAATACAAGCTCTTACTTGACACTTAAAAACCCTAACATTCCGCTGGAAGAAAGGTCCAACTTAGAATCATCCTAATACCATCGTACCTGGCAACCCATCCACACACACACAACACACACCAACACACACACCACACACCACACACACATATATATATATATATATATATATATAATATATATATAATATATATATATATATCGTTATCACTACTCACTTGGCGAGTTTGTGGTCAACCAAGTTAATATAAAATGTATCCTGAAGATCCTTTTAGGCGAATCGTAAGTAGATAGATTTTTTAATCATTTTATGTTCTTACTTCAGAGACATGGATATCCGTACAGCCAGCACGACCGATTATATATATATATATATATATATAATATATATATATATAAATAAATAAAATTAGAAGCGACAACCCAGTACCGTCTGGATAGAGGGGAAACCATGCTGTATTGATGGTTTTACTTTTCGATTCACAAATCTGGACATTTTTATGTAGAATTTCAATGCTATTTCTATGTATATTTAATTCTCAAATACTTTGAGCATAAACAATCTTCATAATTTTTGCATAAAAAGCAAGAACCGGTGATATTTAATGTGATATATATTTACATTACGTTTAATTTTTATTTTTGTAGTTTCCTCCGGACATACATACACACACCAACTACCCTTTATATATGTCCGAGAAGAACGAATCAAACTCGTAAGTCAGGGTACCACTCTATTTATATGTCGGACTACAGAATTATTGATTACTCGAAGCGGCTACCCGGCATTGCCTAGGTAGAGGTGGGATAAAAATAAAGCTAGTCTGAGGGATTTATTGATTGTGTTGGTCTTCTATAATTGATTTGGTTTATGTTTTAACCATGGACACCACCAATGACTTTCCCTTCTCTTACTATTCTAATCTTAATTTTTTAGAGTCTTCACGAACATGAATAAAATCTTCATTATTTTTGCCACAAAAGCAAGCTCTGGGTGATAGTGAATGTTGTGTGTGGTGTGTGTATATATAATATATATATATATATATATATATTTACTTTGATATTAATTGTTTTTTTTGGTAGTTTCTTCCGGACCACACATACATACATACACACCAACTGTCCTTTATATATATATATATATATATATATATATATATATATAATATATATATAGATTGATATAACGTGTGTGTGTGTTGGTCGCAAGAGAGTTCTGGACTTTAAAGTACTGNATGTTACTGGACTTAACAGTACTTCTCTTTTTTTATCAATGCAATGAAATAGAAGTAAATATATTAATCAATAATGGAGATTCGGTCTCTATTTGTCTGTAACCGAAACTACGTCACTGCTTATGTCACATTTCTTGAAATCGTCATAACTAAGAATAAATACACTCAAAAGTTGAGCATGCAAGCTTAGATGGTCCTTATTGTTTTTTAAAACACATTTTTAATTCATTATATATTTATATATAGTTTGTTTTATTTTGATATATATTCAAAGTTATCAGAACTAAGTTTCCATTTCAAATTGTTTATTCTTTACTCCTTTAATAAATTTGATTATTTTACTTCATTACGGTACAAACTCTCTGCCATTGAATTTTTAACTCACACCCCATCAGGCAATATCTTTTTAAAAATTAATTTTTATACCGCCCGGAGGGTATTTTTTTAAATCTATAGATTCGATTTTACGCTGCTTTTATTTTTTCTTATATCTTATTAATTTTCTTGTATTGTTTAAAATTTGAAAATTCTATTCTGGCATTAAAAAATCGTATAAATTGGATTGAACCACGATAGCATAATGCGGTTAAATCGAACTTAACGGACCTAAATTCCACCATCGAATGTCTCCCCGCCGAAAGAAAAAAAAGTACAAAAAATCAGGGAATGAACTGAATTTAATGAAATTTTCAGTGTTAATGCACCAGTTATTCTGTTTTAAAACTTTAACATTTTTTCAGCTCAGTTAACTTTGAAGCACGTATCTTTGAGAATCTTTGTTACGCCTCAAAGATACGTGGTTCAAAGTTAACTGACCTGAAAAAATGTAAATTTAAAAAAATAAAATAACATGCATTATATCTTTTATTCATTAATATATCAACACTGAAAATTTAATTAAATTCGGTTAATTCCCTGATTTTTTGGTATTTGTTTTTCTTTCGGCGGGGTGACATACGATGCTGGAATTTAGGTCCGTTAAGTTCGATTTAACCCATCATGCCTATATTTGTTGTATCTATGCAATGTGGGAACGAACCTTCTATCAGCATTAAATACGCCATTATGGTTGACATGCCGTAAAATAAACCAAACCAAACTGAAACTATATTTATTGTGTTTATGCAACGTGGGAACGAACCCGCTATTGCACTAACACTTGCTTTGGGGGTGGGTGGGGGAATTACTTTAAATATTGATTGACAACAGCTGCACTGTCATAACGGATATGTATTCATTTAGCTCCCCACCCATTTTTTGGGGGGTGGGTGGGGTGGGTATCAATGACCGGCTCCGTATTTTCTGGCTCTGAAGATTCTAATGCTTTTATTTAGGATAAATAATGATTTTCTCTCCCCCCCTCAACTTTCATCAAAACAATGTTTGAGGCACACGAGTTTATTTTATGATTAGTTTTATGGTCTTCATTTCAACGTGGAGACAGTGTTTCATTTAAACAATATCTATGTATCTATCTCAGTCTGTTCATATCTATCTATCTTTCTATCTATCTATCTTTCTATTTATCCTTCTGTCTTTCTATCTATCTTTCTATCTATCTTTCTATCTATCTATCTATTTATCCTTCTGTCTTTCTATCTATCTTTCTGTCTTTCTATCTATCTTTCTGTCTTTCTATCTATCTTTCTTTCTGTCTTTCTATCTTTCTTTCTGTCTTTCTATCTATCTATCTGTCTTTCTATCTGTCTATCTGTCTTTCTATCTGTCTATCTGTCTTTCTATCTGTCTATCTGTCTTTCTTTCTATCTGTCTTTCTTTCTATCTGTCTTTCTTTCTATCTGTCTTTCTATCTGTCTATCTTTCTATCTATCTATCTATCTATCTATCTATCTATCTTTCTTTCTATCTGTCTATCTGTCTATCTATCTATCTTTCTTTCTATCTGTCTATCTATCTATCTTTCTTTCTATCTTTCTGTCTTTCTATCTGTCTTTCTATCTATCTGTCTTTCTATCTATCTATCTATCTGTCTTTCTATCTATCTTTCTGTCTTTCTATTTATCTTTCTGTCTACCTATCTATCTTTCTATATGTATTTCTATCTATTTATCTTAATATGTTCATATCTATCTATCTGTTTTGTTCTATTTGTTTTATCTACCTATTCATCTATTTCATTTTCTTTCTATATCATTCTGGTTCTTGTTAGATATAAAATGACATTATCTCTCTCTCTCTCTCTCTCTCTCTCTCTCTCTCTCTCTCTCTCTCACTCTATTTCATTTTGTTTTTAATATCTATCTTCATATTTATGTATGTATAAATGTATCACTCTATTTGTCTATATACCGATCAATCGGTTGATCTATCTGTCAATTTGATCATATCTATCTATCTATCGGTGTCGTTATAGTATGTGGCCTACCCGGTTTGAATGTGTCCTATATAAGAGTATATTTATAGATATAAGTAGTAGGCAATTTATTGAAACTAATTATTTTTCACATATATTCAATTTCAAGAAATGCAATTCAGTCATAAGCTGTATATAGTGATTAAGAATAATTAAAAAAGAATTTATCCATAATTTACATGAATCAGAGATCTATTTAATTCTAAAATATTCTACAATTCTGAAATAGGGTTAGGGTTAGCAGTTATTATTATAACCTTATAATATGCTTTTTATGGTAGGCCACATACTATAATGGTATCTATCTATCTATCTATCTATCTATGTTTGTTTGTTTCTTTATCGATCTATCTATCTATCTTGATAGTTTTTACTTTCGAAAAAATTCGTGACAGTTGTTTTGAATTAAAATAAAATGAGAATACCGCAAAAATAAATCTTACGGTGGGGGTAAAATGTTTACATTTACTTGTCGATATAAAATCTGGGGGTAGCTATAAAATATCGTTTTTCTTAGCGCATTAACTTGTTGATTTTAACGCCTTCAAACTACCAAAACAAAGTTATTTGTCGATAAAAACGCCTAAAAAAATACCAAGATTCAGGGATTCTTTTTCGAAATTTCTTTGGCAACACTAAAGTGCAACCCTTACTTTCTGTACATATTTATCCATTTGTATATTTATATATAAATTATATATCCCTTTTTCATCTTTCCGTATCCACTTGCCATGAAGCTATGAAGCTTAAGAATACACACGGATGTATTGCTACAACAAGGACAATTTCTTTTATTTCATCCTCAGTTTTGAGGCTTTTTTAAATATAATCTCTATATACCATATTTTAAGAGAAATATCCATAGCAACCTCTCGCTAACCATCTCTCTCGTTCATTGTCCTCAGAGGTCCTCTACGCAGCATCCAGTATCTGCGCAGAGCTGGTCAATGTGCCTCTTTGCTAGACAGCCCACACTGGCATACCCATCTGTTGGTTTCTGTTTATATATATATATATATATTAATATATATATATATATATATATATATATATTTATTATTATTATATTTTTGCTTGAAGGCAATTATAAATGCATGTATCGTATAAAATTCGATAATTATAGAAAATAAACTTGACAAGTAAATCCCGCAAAGGATGGCTCGCTATGCAGAACACCGTACAGACTGTTTCGACTTTATTAAGTCTCTTCAGCGATGTATACTAACGACTCCCCTCCGACAGGAATCGAAACCGGGACTTCACAGGCATAGTCAGAGACCATATCCGTTCGGCCGCCGGTACATAGCGAACAATCCCTGCGAAATTAACCTTATATATATATATATATTCGACGTGGATAATAAGAATAGTATTAGTAAAATGGTATAAAACCCCGACTTATTTGGTTAATTATTTTATCGACGGTCAAAGATGCGGCTTAATCGATATTTCATATTCTCCGTTAAGTCAACCACTCTTCGTATATATATTTGTGTGATGGGGGTAAGTGGCTGTACAGCTGCTTCCTTGTGGGGTGTTGTTTCCATGATTCAATATTGGATGCAGCATTCTTGTGCAGCTCCCATCTAGCTTATTCTCTTGGTGCCTTGTTTGGGTCCAAGTGGTGCAGCCATACAGTAGCACTGATACAACTACAGCTTGGAAGAATATTTTTTTAATATAATCTCTATATACCATATTTTAAGAGAAATGTTTTTCAAAGATATATATGCCAGCATATATACATATATTATATATAGCAAACATTCTTGTGTATAAGATGCAATGTTCAATATATATATATATATATATTATATATATATATATATATATATATTGTGTCTTAGTTTAAATCCAACAGGAAGTGCACTAAAATATCTTAAAATAACATATTTTGATGACCCATGGAATATCAGTCAGCCTTAAAATATACAACTCTAAAGCAACCAAGTCGAGTGTAGAACATTACATTTGTCCTATGTGTGTGTGTGTGTGTGTTTGCAAGACTCACACACACGTGTGTGTATGTCTGTCTCGCATTTAATAATCTCTTTTTTAATAAAAATTTTAAACTTTTTATGTGAAAACATTAAGCAAGAATCAATACTTTTAAGGAAAAAAGTCAAAATTCAAAATATATTAAAATAGATATTACTGATAGATGCTTCCATATTTTTTTTTGTCGATCATTTTTTCATATCTAATAAATAAATAAAATTCATTTAGATTTTAATCGGACCATTTTAGCATTAAAAT
>CM042180.1:30237760-30240260 GCA_023376005.1 Doryteuthis pealeii
TTTAAGACAACCCAACGATTTACTTTTACTTATCAAGGCTAGAGAGCTTAGTGCGTTCTACTTTTGGGGAAGAAGGCACCCAAGGACATTAGTGCAAAAGTGAATGCAAACAGTTTCAGCTCCTTAGTTAATAAGCACCAGAAAAATGTATCCCTGTCGGCTGGGCCTTTAGAATAAACCGACTGCACCTCTGCAGAGGGATAAGACCCTTCACCCCAATGGGGCCACCTGTTAGCCGTGGGTGGCGACCCGTGATGCTTACGGACGGAATTCTGGTGGCTGAGCAGTCTATGACCTGCAACACTCCACTTAGATCCTTACTTAGGCTAGACGGGCGGTCGGAGAGGGCCCCCTCCGATCAATCGGCTGGTCACGTCAAGCACTAGCTCCTATATGATTACCCCAGCCCTATTGCCCTTATGGCACCCCAACCCTTTTTATCATATATGTGCTAGAAGGCGGTGATTGCGGGTATTCAAATCTTGGGAATTACGTTAAACTCTATCTGATGGTGAGGTTCCAGTTCTGAAGATCTGGGGAATGTGGAGCACCCCATCATCACCATTGTTCCCAGGTCCACTCTGACCCGGAGTGGTAGTACTTGTTAGGGTCCCATATATGTGTTAAATAGAAAATTTAATTTAGGAACAAACGTATTAATATATAGATTTTGAAATATTTATAATTTGTACACAATTATATGGTTACAAGTATTTCAAGATATATGGGTTCAAGTATCCCCATGAGCTTCGGTTTGTGCTTGGATTTCTACGTTAAAAGGGCCTCGTGTCAGTCTGGCTGGTGGGAGACCGCCACTTGTTCCAGTGTGTTTTGCATTGGTCGAAGCACCTCTGAAACTCTTCTTTTGATATAGCATTAAGATTCGTCACTGTATTTCTTTTCACGTTGTTAATATCCTCAGATCTTACCCTTGCCACGAAATTTGCGGAGGGTATTAATCAAAATGAGACAAATAAGAAATCTGTGATTAAGCGACACCAGATAATCTGAATTTACATTTTTTTGCATTACATCTTGAACAATTTGGAAAGTCTCATTTTTAACTGGTGGGTGTTGCAGGATAATAACGGACGGAAGATTTGGGAACAAACGTATTTTTGAAACATTTATAATTTGTGCAAAGTTATATGGTCCCAAGTAGGGTACATCCCGTGGTATAATTGTTAGCAAGCTAGATTCGCAGACCATTGTTAGTGAGTTCGATTCTCACTGGGTGACCCATACTTCTGGCCTTGTGCCACATCTAAGTTAAGCTTAGTAAATAATTGGGCACCTCACGTGTTGTAATGGTTAACGAGCTAGATTCGCAGACCATTGTTAGTGAGTTCGATTCTCACTGGGTGACCCATACTTCTGGCCTTGTGCCACATCTAAGTTAAGCTTAGTAAATAATTGGGCACCTCACGTGGTGTAATGGTTAACAAGCTAGATTAGCAGACCATTGTTAGTGAGTTCGATTCTCACTGGGTGACCCATACTTCTGACCTTGTCACATCTAAACTAAGCTCAAATAACAATATAGTTCCAGGTATTTCAAGATATATGGTTTCAAGTATCAGCTCGATCTTCGGTTTGTGCGTGGCTTTCTAAGTTAAAAGGGCCTCGTGTCAATCTAGCTGGTGGGAGGCCAAGAAAATATATACCTCGAATTACCTAAAATTTGTTCCAGTGAGTTTTGCATTGGTCGAAGCACCGTTTTAAACTCTCCTTATGTTATAGCATTAAGATGCACCACCGTATTTCTTTTCATGTTGTCCACGTCTTCAGATATTATTCTTGGTATGCATTTTCAGTTCAGGAATTAAGAATTCGTCGCACGCACCGAGTTCTGGAGAATGTGGAGGGTGATAATCAAAATGTATCGAAGGAATTAACACACTGGCTCGACTAGGCGTCTACACTGCAGACTAGGCGTCTAGATTGCCGACTAGACAGCATCACTTTATTACATAAGTTGCTCAGCTGTGAAGACATCTAAAGTTACTATTTAAAGCTTTGGTCTCGATATTTATTTTATAGGCACACACACACACACACACACACACAATATATATATATATATATATATATATATATATAATATATATATATATATATATGTGTGTGCTTAATTGGAGTCGTACCTAATTTTGAAAATTAATTAATTAATAATGAATTAGGCGGGAATACCTATTTAAATGTATGGCTAAACAAATCGAAAAAAATTTTTTTAGCCATACATTTAAATAGGTATTCCCGCCTAATTCATTATTAATTAATTAATTTTCAAAATTAGGTACGACTCCAATTAAGCACTTATTCTCCCAAAAATTGTCGGCAAAAAGCCATTCCAAACAAACCGTGTTTACAATATATATAATATATATATATATATATATATATACGGTATTCTTGAATATTCATAAAACAGACTGTCTGATGAACACATAAGAGGTATGAAACCACACGGTCATTGAATTACTTCCATGCAATATATAAG
>CM042180.1:30245260-30255260 GCA_023376005.1 Doryteuthis pealeii
AAGCACCGCACATTTGTTTTCCGAGTTCGCTTGTCATGATTATTTTCTATAATTATCGAATTTTATACGATATACGCATTGTAATTGCCTTCAAGCAAAAATATAAAAAATAATATATACTTTATTCAACAATGCTTCTAAAAAAACAAACATCCAATATATATATATATATTATTGCTCTTTTCAATTAAATTGAGCATCGAGCTCTCTACTGGACATGAGCTATTCTAAAATTTCGCTGTTGGAAGAAAGGGCCAGCTTAGAATCATCCCTATACCAACTTACCTGGTAACACCCACCTACGTGTATGTATATATATATATATATATATATATATATATATATGTATATGTATGTATATATATATATATATATATATATATATATATTAGAAGCCACAACCCAGTGGCATCTGGATAGAGGGGGAACCAAGCTGTTTTGATGTGTTTACTTTTGCGATTCACAAATGCTGGACATTTTTAAGTAGAATTTCAATGCTTTTTTTATGTATATTTTAATTCTCAAATATCTTTGAACATAAATCAAACGTTCATAATTTTTGCATAAAAGCAAGAACCGGTGATATTTATATATATATATATATATAAAGGGCAGTGTAGGACATGAGGTCAATGGCGATTGGTTGCTAACAAGGTTCTCGCCTATGCGATTTTCAAACTAAGTTTGGTTTGAAGATCTCATAGACGAGAAGCTCTCAGTAACTAAGCGCGGGGCATGCATCAAGGATCGAACTCAGTTTTCAGAAAATGGGTTTGTGAGACTTGCTTTCTAACAATTGCACCGCAGTTCCACATGAATAAAGAACGCATCTCTTTTGATGCGATCTCGGCGATGTTTTATCGGCGGTAAAACGTCCCTTCAGAAAAAGGGGTCTTGTATGACTGTGTATATCCTGTAACAGGGGATTGTAGAACCACCTCTTTATTGTAATTACTCGTAGGTCTACTTACTTGGGATAGACTGGTGGTCAGGAATCTTAAAAATACGAACATAAGCGAAATATTAGATTTGGTGAAATATGGACATTTTTAAGTAGAATTTCAATGCATATTGTCTGTTTCAACACATATCTGTTACGATTTTTGTGGCTATTTTTAGGCTTCAATTGAGAGCACTTTACAGTGGAAATCCGTTGTGTTAAGCAGAGTGCTATCTTTAGTGAAGAAACCTTTGGTTGTTTCTTGGTGTCCATTGGTGTTGGGTATGATCCTTTGGTTATTCCTTGGTATTCATTAGTGTTGGGTATGGTCCTTTAGTAGTTTCTTGGAGTTGGGTGTGACCCTTTGGTTGTTCATTTGTGTCCCTTAGTACTGAGTATGATCCTTTGGTTGTTCCTTAGTGTCCATTAGCGTTGGGTATGATCCAAAGCAAAGCCATTAACTTTACCACACATATCTATGTTATTCATACGAGAAGTTGGCGGGGCCCTTGAACCTATATGATATTTCGAACGTAATTGTTCTTGTGCCAAATCAGCCATCCTTTTCGTGTGTATTTATAAATATTATGTACTTTATATATGCACACGGGACACTGCTGGAGAAGCAAGGACGAACTCATAAGCGACGTCTTCTGTGAAAGCAGCACCTGGGCACACCAGTGTGGGTCGACCAGCAAAGACGTACATTGATCAGCTCTGCGCGGATACAGGATGCTGCACAGAGGACCCCGAGAATGGATATGAGCGATAGGGAGATGGAGTTCGATATGAGTAGCCTGTGCCAGCAGACGACAAAGCGCATGATGATGATGATGTATATTATATACATATATTATCTATTTATGTATTACGTATATTATATACATATATTATCTATTTATATATTATGTATATAGATGGTATATATTTTGTTCATTAATATATGTATATCAAGTATTTATTTTGTGTATAGATATCATATATTTTGTGAATATATATATGTATATATATATATGTGTGTGTGTGTCTGTGTGTGTGTGTGTGTAGAAAATAGAAAAACAAAATTAATATTGTGTATCTATATCAATCATATATATTGTGCATTTGTATATGATATTAAATATTTACATATATATATTTTTAATATATTGAGCACTTTGGATTATTTACTGATGCCACTGCGACGGAAAAGTTAAAGCGGCCATTGGATACTATATGTGTGTGCCGGGTTAGCTCAGTCGGTAGAGCGTTCGGCTAGAAACCACAAGATTCCTAGTTCGATACCGGCCCTCGCCAAATCAGCGTTATGAGTAGCACAGGGATCTGTGCGGTGAGGTAAGGAGCTGATGGTAGGCGTGGCACTCCACCCCAGACGCTAAAATAATCTCCTCGTCTAGCGCTAGTGAAAAGGGGATAGACTCCCTCGCTGTCTGGCTGATGCCGACATTAGGCCGCCCCGACGACTTTACTTATATATACTATAATAAAAAATAATACAATAATGATCATAAAATATGCTTTAGATATATAAAGGATAAAATATAATGAAACAAATCCATGGAAAAATAATGTTTATTAACTCTTAAAGTCCTATACCACCTCATTCCACCCGGCCGGAAGTCTCATTCGTTTTCATAATCTACTCCAAACGATAACCTTTGTTTAAATGTAATATTAAACATATTTAAAAGTCTTTGATTTAAGGGAAATAACAGGTAACTTTAGATGCAAAGGTCATTTTTAACCATCTTTTTTATATATCCTTATAGGAATGCCTGGACTTAGAAAATTCTCAACAGGATGTTAAGAGTTAATCTATAACTAAATATGATATAGTACCAATGAGATTTATGCTAACTTAGTAAATCCCGGGCAATGACGTGTAACCCTGCTAGTAGATATATACATAAAATTATAACACATATGCAAGAAAAGATGTTTGGTAACTATTAAAGCAAAGCAGGTATAAAAACTTTGCATATAAACGCATTCTTTGTTTAGGTTTTTTATATATATTTTTTCGGTCTTTCTTTTTTAAAACGACCCCTTACCTTCCCAGTGATGAATGATAACTACTACCTAACCCCGCCCCTACACACCCGTACCCCCCGTGTCCCCCTCACCCACACCTTGATGTTTAAATGGCGAGTAAAAGAGCAATGATTTATTAGTTCCATGTGAAATAGTTCAGTTGTCACGGAACCTTTTTCTAAAGAGATGTTTCACCACGCACGATTCTTCTGAAGATGTTGGTCTGTCACACTGACATGCTTTTACGTCACTTGTAACAAACTATTGTCACACGGCTCGTTTGTAACAAAAAAACAAAAAAAGTGAAAATGAAAATAAGCGTACTTTTTGTGATAATATCTTTTTAACACGGCCGTACCAAAGCTGCCCGAATCCCACAACCAGGAAGTTTGTTGTTTGTAAATAAACAACCGGGGAGTTTACGCTGAAAAGCAAAAGGTGTTCCTTTCAAAACAGCTGTCACCTGGGGTGCTTATTGGTTACTTGGTCCTTTGTTTTTATTAAATGCTAAATGAAAGAAAATAGTAACGATTTAAATGCTGAAAAGTAATTAAATTATTTTAAAACAACCACATATTATATATTTGTATGCATTTAAATCTAAAATAAAATATCTCTTTTTATGATGAGCACGTACAGTCATACATAGGCTTATATTTATGCATACATATAATACATCTTATTATAATGGAGATTGTGTGTTTTTCTGTCCGTAACCGAAACTATATTACTATACAAGCCACAATTCCTTTAGTTATTTACATCATATTCTCCATGATTTTATTTTTATTTAAACCTCAATTATTAATAAAATTGTTTCACATTACTTACACTGTTGGCCATATCTACATACTGATAACATGCAATTGTATTTATATATACAACAAAATAGAGGTTTACAGTATGAATGGGAAGGCTAATTTGCATATTGATCTTAAAAAATTGATTTTAATAAATATATGCTTAGTATTATTGATTTCTAATGTTTGGTTTTATATTAATGAATATGAGCAAAAATCTCGGGATAAATCTTAAAAGAAATCCATTAACAAGAAATAACTGTAATTTATTCTTTACTTCCAATTTACTAAATAGTTAAATTATGAAAATTTAGCAATGAAAGTTTTAGTTGTTCTCCCACTGTTTCAAATTTTTTATCTGCATCTTATTTTAGTTTCATTAGCTTTCAAAGTTAACATGATATTTTATTATATTAAAACTTAAATACTTGCACCCGGAGGGTGCATATATTTGCTAGTCTTAATAATATCTATTCTTGTGTAATAAGAAATTCTAATAAATAACAGAATTACATCTCACATGATCTTCATCATCATAATGAAGTGCTGAATATATCAGATGCACATGCATATATACAAGTAAACACTTACACATATATACATACATATATATAAAATAATGAAAAATATAAGTTGGTGTGCACCTATATAAAACAATATGACCGCATAAATATATAATAATAATAATAATAAGAAGACTGGAGGAACTGGAAATCAGAGGAAAAACTGAGACCATCCAGACCACTGCATTGTAACAATTGGCCAGAATACTCAGAAGATGTTTTGTGATAATAGCTTTTTAACACAACCGTACCAAAGCTGCCCGAACCCCACATCGCTGACGGGAGTAACATGCTCGTTAGGATTATAAGCGATTAAATCCATTGCTGTATAATCTACGACACACGGGTCACACGTGGTTTGCCAAGCAATTCCCGGTTATACTTTTTATGGTTATTGTCCCAAGCTTAAAAAAAAAATATTAAAAAAAATGGATGGGACCCTAACAGGTACTACCACTACGGATCAGAGTGGACCTGGATGTAATGCCAATGACGGGCACTCCACACTCCCCAGTGTTTAAGAATTAGAACGTACAGTGATCCCTTTAAAACATAAACGTGCACATTGCTACTGCCAGTTTCATGATTTATCGATCTATTTATCTACATATGTTGTGTGTGTGTGTGTGTGTGTGTGTGTGTGTGTGTGTGTGTGTATGTGTGAGAGAGTGTGTGTGTGTGTGTTTTCGGCTCGATATTAATATATCTGAATGGTGAAAGTAAGTATTATATTCCTATATAAGTTCATTGTAAATGTCTGCAGATATTTTCTCAGTGTGATATTCTGGACATGGCCGTAATTTCAGTGATTACTTTAAAACACAAAGGTGCACATCGCTACTGTCAGCTTCACGATTTATCGACCATCTGGCGATATATGAAATTTATCTACATATATAAGTGTGTGTGTGTGTGAGAGAGAGAGAGAGAGAGAGAGAGAGAGAGAGAGAGAGAGAGAGAGAGAGAGAGAGAGGAGAGAACACCGACGACTTACTTTTACTTTACTTATATATCTTAGTGTCATTACTGTAATTCAATGTTTCAAAAAGTATTTAATTAAAGTCTATATGGCTCCAGCTAATTCAATGTCCACTAAGTTCCCTAATTTTGTATCCTTGAGCCAGACTAGGCCAATACTGTGAAAAAGTACAATTAAATGAATCATTTAGCCTTTCCAACGGGTCTGCAATATTATACATAGTGTCACTTTAAAGGGTTTTGTTGGATCCCTCGAAAACAAGTGGTGATGATGAGGTGTTTGGGGTTTTGGGGTGGGGGATTTTCCTTATGTAAGTTAAATGGAATTATTTGTAAGAAACTTGGTATTTTATCCCTCTTTAGCTTAAAAGAGCGAAGCAGTAAACAGCTCCCTCCCGCTACGGTAGAGGGGAGAGCGTGCACTGTCGTGGAGATTAACTGGCGCGCCCCCTGCCGGGACAACCACACCTAAAAAAGGAGGTCGGGTATCTTTTGGTTGTTTGACGGAAGCCATTAACTGAACATAAACAACATTTTACATGAAGATCTTTGAACCAGGCAATCGTTGAAAAATAAATTTGCCTTGCAAAAGAAATAGATCTGTTTATATATATATATATATATATATATATATATATATATATATATGTATGTGTGTGTGTGTGCATGTACAAAGAGACATGCACATATATATATATATATATATATATTAATAAACACAGACATTATATATATATATATGTATATCTATATGGATTAATAAACACAGATATTTATGTATGTATATATATATGCATTAATTTACACACACATGTTTATATATATATATATATATATATATATATATATATATATATATATATTATGAATATATTTTCGTGGAGAAGTAATTTTTGTATATTTATGCGTATACATACATATGATAATATATAGTTTTTATGAAGTAAAGTAAGGAGCTAATGGTAGTGGTGCATGATGCGTACGACGACTTTACCTTACATACATATATGCATAAAATGGTGTTGGCGTATCACGCTGACATATAAAATCGTTATACACTAACACAATATATATATAGTGTGTGTGTGTATGTATTATAATGTTTTTGTATATGCACATACACTGTGATATGTTTATAGATACATATATATATATGCGTGTGTGTGTGCATGTTTATTAATGCATATAGATATGTATATATATTTTTATACATGCATGCATATATATATATATATATATATATATATATATATATATATATATATATACCTACATATGTGTGTTGCTTTTAATATGAATATATGCTTATTCCTATATGCATATATGTATATATACACATGTATAATTATAGATTTTGTGTCTATATATATATATATATATATAATATATATATATATATATTAAATGTATGTGTGTGTTTTAATACGCTTATATATATTACATATTTATATAACTATTTATGCATATATATATTTATAGTTGCATGTATATGTATAAAAATGCATTTATTATATATATATAATATATATATATATATATATATATATATTAATCATGTAATTAACTTTGTACAGGCACACAAACCTTATTTACACCATAATACGCGTATTCAGAACATTATATATTTACAGACCAGCATATATCAACAACCTTTTTGTTGTATATATATATATATATATATATATATATATATATATATATAATGCTTAGGAGTGTATTTGATTAAAGGCCATTGAGAGAACATTTTTTCTGACCTTTCTCATTTCCATATAATTAGCTAAAGGTCAAAGGTTAATGCATATAAGTATTATTTAATTCAATCAGAGATGCTGAAGGTATTACAGCAACTAATAAATACATTGTTCCACAAAAAGAACTTAACTTGCTTATTGCTCCACGTCTGACGTCATCATCACGTAGAGAGCGCCACGAAGTCGACATTCAAAAACACAAAATTAATCTTAGACAAAAAGCGTTTTGTTTTCCCGCTTTTTTTGTTGTTGTTTTGTTTTTATGTTGCAGTGTTTTGTCCCCACTCCCCACTTCCGTTACAAAAGGTCTTGGCACTCGAAAATGACTAAAATGCTATTAGAAATCCAAATAACAATTCTAAATGCAATATAACAGTTAATAAATGGTGTTTATTAAAATTACATCAAACGCATAATAGAGCGGCCATTTTGTTCTTTGGCAGCTTAGCGTTCTCTAATCCAATTCTGGACGATTCCATGGAGTTCAGCTGCACCAATAGTTCCATTTATCTTCGGTTATCTTCTTTTCTAGGCCATCCAAGCCACATTGGAAGATTTGGAAAATAGTGTTCTTCGGAATTTTGCAAATTCTTCTTCATCTTCTTCTTCCTCTTTCTTATTTGTTGTTGTTGATCTTTTTTTATTCGTTCTTTTCTTCTTCGTTTTTCTTCTTCGTCCTTCTTTCTTCTTGTTCTTTCTTTTGTTCTTTATTCTTCGTCTTTCTTTCTTCTTTCTTTCTTCTTTATTCTTCGTCCTTCTTTCTTCTTATTCGTTGTTCTTCTTCTTATTCGTTGTTCTTCTTCTTCTTCTTATTCGTTGTTCTTCTTCTTCTTCTTATTCGTTGTTCTCTTCTTATTCGTTGTTCTTTCTTCTTCTTCTTATTCGTTGTTCTTCTTCTTATTCGTTCTTATTCGTTCTTTCTTCTTTCTTATTATTATTCGTTTTCTTCTTTTTTCTTATTCGTTGTTCTTTTTCTTCTTCTTCTTCTTCGTTGTTCTTTCTTGTTGTTGTTCTTCGTTGTTGTTGTTCTTCGTTGTTGTTGTTGTTCTTCTTCTTCGTTGTTGTTGTTGTTCTTCTTCCTTCTTCTTTATTCTTCGTCCTTCCTTCTTCTTCGTTGTTCCTTCTTTTTCATTGTTCCTTCTTCTTCTTTCAAGATGAATTGCTGTTTTAACTCATCCTGTGCGGGTGGTATCTCCTATGCCAGGGGTGGGCAATTCTTTTGGCCAGGGTGCCACTTTAGCAATGCTATAGTTAGAGGAGGGTTGAGTTTCTGAAATTGATCGTATTCATTAGTTAACATTAGTCTTCATTTAATGTGACAGCGAGGGAGTCTATCCCATTTTCACTAGCGCTAGACCAAAGAGATTAAATGAATAATACAAAAAACGTCTTCGCGCTGAAATACTGCTCAGCTATCCGGATTCTATCCTTAATCATTACGGGTTATCACCAACGACCAACAGGAGTACCACTACAGCTGTCAGTGGACGAGGGGATATCAGGCTGCCAAACGGTCAGTCTGAGTTCGACCCTAGCCAAAGATAGTTGTGTCTAGCCACATTGAAGAGGTGTGAAATGCCGAAACACGTGTCTGTGGATGACTTATATATAGCCTATAAATAAGTATGTCAATTTTTATGACGATCTCAAAGACTAGCTATCCTCCAAACGGATATTTGATTTCTTTCTTTAATGGTATATCAACATTCGTGGGTTATTTTATGCCAAAGCCATCCTTGTATAACAACTGCATTCGTACAATTCAACCCATAGTCGGAGGGATAAATGGTATCATACCCTTCCCAAGGGTAATAGGCAGAAAGATAACGTAATAGTTCGACTCGTTTACTACGATATAAGAGTCCAGCAATCTGAGCCAATACGCTTCATGGACTCCCCCGCAATAATCTTGGTAATGATATTCAAAACGAATTAATCAGCAACTCTACCTGTTACTAGAAATCGAATCCTAGCATTAATTCTTATTGATTTGAAAACAGAGAATGTTCTGCGTCAAACAATCAGATCGTAATTTCAGCTTTTGGAAAAAATCACATCAAGGAATCATAAAAATAATTTAGGAAAAAAAAAAATACAACTCAGAGAAACAATCAATTTGATAATAATCGAAGGTTTTATTTCAGGATCATATATATATATTATATATATATATATGCTTGCCACCATGAACAAATTATATTATAGAAAAGTAAGTGTTAATCCCAAAGAAGGCTACATTCAGGGATTGACATTTTCTCGATTTGTTTACCTTGTCAAGTTCATTTTCTATAATATATATGCCCGCCTTCTAAATTAATTAATTATTAACTAATTAATTTTCAAAATTAGGTATGACTTCAATTAAGCACATATCCTCCAAAAATTGTCGGCTTAAAGCCATATAAAAAATAAACACATTTGTTTGTTTACTTAACCTCATATATATATATATATATATATATATATATATATATATATATATATATATATATATATATAAATAGATAAAAACTATATCAATATACATCAACTTTCCTAAATGACAGTTAATATATGCCTATAAATATATACATGCACATATGTACACATACATACATACACCACACACATGTACATCATATATATACAGTGGGATGATTGACATTATATATATATTATAGATATAGATATATATGTTTATATCGATATATTAAATATATATTTATATGAATACATAACAATACATTTTTGTATGTTTACCTGTAACTATACAATAAGAAACCGAAAAATATCTTTATGTAGATATATTTTCTTTATATTTTTTATGGTATATATCAATTACAAATAAACCTACGGTGGAATGAATATATATAATATTGTTTTATAGACAGTATATCAATTTTGTATATACAAAACAAATAAATACGATACAGAATTCTAGTACATTAGATAAAACGT
>CM042180.1:30267760-30270260 GCA_023376005.1 Doryteuthis pealeii
ATGGTTCTACAAAGAGATTTCCGGGAAGCAAGGTTTCACAACGGGGCCATATGGCCCCCTTGAGGGCAATTAAATTGTGGGGGGGGGGCACATGGCCAAATTTGATAAATGTGGGGGTCAACAGGGGTCTCAGAAAATTTAGAAACATGTCCCTCTCTCTCTCTCTCTCTCTCTCTTTATTTATATTATATATATATATATATATATATATATATATATTACCTTACCTACTATGGTAGAGGCATGTAAGTATCATTAACAAGGTTAAGATTGTTCGCTATGTACCGGCGGTTGAAGCGATATGGTCTCTGACTCTGCCTGCTGAGGTCCCGGTTTCGATTTCTGTCGGAGGGAAGTCGTTAGTATACATCGCTGATGAGACTTAATAAAGTCGAAACAGTCTGTACGGTGTTCTGCATAGCGAGCCATCCTTTGCCGGGATTCACTTGTCAAGATTATTTTCTATAATTATCGAATTTTATGCGATACATGCATTATAATTGCCTTCAAGCAATATATAAATATATATATATATATATATATATATATATATATATATATATATATAATGAAAGTAAAATGAGGAAATTAATCCGACAGTATGTGGAAAAAATTTAGAAACAAACACGGGATGTTATGATGGATGGAAATTTATCGTCGATGTTCGAACATTTCGGTTTACAATGGAAACCTTCTTCAGGACTGTGAAATTAAAAAGAAACAATGATTTATGTGGATAAAAGATCATGGATGTTTTGTATGTGTTGAATTTGATTCAACTATAAACGCCAATCAACGGACGGTAACGAAACTTTTCTGCACATTTTTCAAATTCAACGCATAAAACCACCCATCATCTTTTATCCACATAAATTCTTGTTTTCTTGACATTTTCACAGCCCTGAAAAAGGTTTGCATTGTAAACCGAAATGTTCGAACATAGTCTATAAATTTACATCCATCATAACATCCGTGTTTGTTTCTAAATTTTCTCCACACACACACACACACACACACACACACACACATATATATATATATATATATATAATATATATATATATATATATTATTATACTAAAGCTGAGTTAATCAACTTTTGCTTCCTAAAGGCTTTTTTGCTGTTTAGTTTAATGACACGAAAATTATACTAAATTATTCCTTACTTTTAGGATTGAAAAAAAAATCTGTTTTAATTGGTTCTAATTAGTCGTAATTTGCAATTAAGTTAAAAACCGACCAATCTCTTACTTTACTCTGTGTCTATCACTTTCTTCCCCTCTATGTATCTCTTGACTACCTCCTCATTATATAATGTTAGTTTCTCTGGAGAGAAAAAAAAATCTAAAAGGACGCAGTAAAAATCATATCCATGCGTCCCAGTGTTTTTCTTTTTTCTTCCCCCACCATTTCAAGCTAACTGTAAATACATTTCAATAGTTTCTTAGAAACAAATTACACAGGATAGGTTACTAGGAGTAGATGGCTTTAATTGTTCATAAATAAAAACTCTGCAATTTATTAAAAAAATTTAGTTGGGACTCATCAAATTTCCCGGGTGTCCTAGGATGCACTAAATTAAAAAAGCTATCAGCATCACTAGTCTTGTCCTCATCTTTAATGTGGTATGAAAAAATACCATGTTTTGGCCACTGTAACCTCCGACCTTCCTCTGGGTATTTCCCTGTGTATCCGAGCAAAGCAATTACTCAACCTGGGAAATCATTTTGAATAGTTTGACTGTTTTTCGACGCCTTGTTTGATCAACAGTCAATCTTTTCAAAATGATTTCCCATGTTGTATCATTGCTATGCTCGGATAGACAAGGCACACCTGAAGGTGGCCGGAGGATACAGCGGCCGAAAAGTTGTGTTTTACATACCACAATAAAGATGAGGACAACAGTCCGAAAATCTAAAATTTACAAATGAAAATTTATATTAGCAAAACAGGTTAGATTTATTTAACATTATTTAACAAGATTTATTAACTAGATAATAAGTTTAATATTTTTAAAAATAATGATTAATTACAAAATGATCCACATAAATTTGAAATGCCTGTCCTAATATATATATATATATATATATATATATATACATGTGTATGTGTGTGTGTGTGTTGTGGACTAGCCTGGCGTACCTAGCGTAGAGAGTGAATGGGCTGGCCCAAGACTATTTATACACGGCTATCTGAGAGCATCGAGGTAATTACTGAGACTGCAAGGATTACGGAACCGTTACGCGAACCGTCTACCTCGAGGTTTTAGCACTCTGTTGCGAGTTACAATATGTCTGGTGCACATGTAGTTTGAATGTACTAGTATACTGAATACTGTATGATCCAATTTACAACAAGTGGTGACGAGGATGAGATAGCCTACAGAACGTTTCGATGTTAACCACAAAAGAAAAAAATATTCAAGTAGGAAATAAAACTGAAGGCGGATGTGTTGTGGACTCGCCTAGAGTACCTAGAGTAAAATGTCCTTGTTTTCCCG
>CM042180.1:30280260-30285260 GCA_023376005.1 Doryteuthis pealeii
ACTCGCGTGGTGTAATGGTTAAAGTCCTGGGAAATGGACTCGTCCTCCCGAATTCAAATCCTGGACGTGGTAATTGCATTTCACTTAGCGCTAATACCCTTGGGAAAGGTATGAATCTTACTCTCCCTCCACCTATGGGTAAATAGCGGGCAGACTGGGTTCTTTAACCATGGCTAGGTAACCAGTCTAGGAGAAGGAAAACTCTGAATTCAAACCTGTTGAACTCTGCTTAAGAAATTGACCTTGTGTCGTATCGGTAAATATATATATATATATATATATATATATATATATATATATATATATATCCGTTGTGCTATGTTACTATCGTCCTGGAAATATTTCCTAGTAACACAAATTTAAACGTTTTGTTCTGTTTCTTAACATATTTAGATAGATAGATAGACTGATAGATAAATCCATGTCTGTGTATCGTGGGTGTCTGATAATCTTGAGTACTTACTGACTGATGACACTGATAAAAATTTGGGCTCCAGTGTTTACGCGGAAGGAGGGGGTTGCGCGATGCGTAAAAAGAGCGACGCTGTCTGTCGACGCACCGACTCCGGCTGAGTGTCGAAAGTGTTTGACAACTTCTCACGACCCAGACCTCCCACCACCACCACCGCCCAAACGACGTGGGTTGATAAAGAATCAGATGAGAGCCCCCCCTTTTTTTCTCTTCTCTCTCTCCTAGCGAAAGTAAAATGAGCAATAGTTGTTCTCGTACATTCTCGCACACGAAGATCTCAGCGCGACAAAGATATATATATGCATGTGTCCACCTGAACGATCTATCTATCTATCTATCTATCTATCTATCTATCTATCTATCTATCTATTGATCTGTTTTCCCCAGTATCTATTATCTTTTCTTTTTCTTTCTTTCTTTCTTTTTTTCTTTCTTTTTTTCAATTTATTGATATCTACGTTTTTACACTATCTATCTATCTCGTGTGTATGCATATATTTGTGTATGTATATGCATAATGTTTATATATGTATTTGTATGTATATATGGGTGTATTAGTGTATGTATATGCATAATGTGTATATATGTATTTGTATGTATATATGGGTGTATTAGTGTATGTATATGCATAATGTGTATATGTATATGTATATGTATGTATATGCATAATGTGTATATATGTGTATGTATATATGGTGTATTAGTGTATGTATATATCTGCGTATGTTTGTGTATGTATATATCTGCGTATGTATGTCTGTGTATATATGTGAATGTATGTGTGTATGTATATTTACTCATATCCATACGTATATATATATATATATATATATATATATATATATATATATATATATAGTATGAACAAAAAGGAATATTTCTATATATGTTATTTATTCTCAACTAGTTTCGACCTTAGGTCATCGTCAGGAGAAAATTTCTTATTTGAAGAATTTGTTTATAGATTTTTTGAAAGGGAGCATTATGGAAGAACTATAAAAATTGGAGTATTTTTGAGGGTTTGACATGCTATTAAAATCCGGGTAGAAGAGTATGTTAGTAGTAGCAAGTCCATCTGTTCCGTGAAAAGCCTCTTTGAGGTGGGTTATTTTTTAATGCTCTTATATATGTGAGGGGGGGTTCTTGGGAGTATATGCCCATATATGTATACACATAAATGTATGTGTGTGCATACATATATGTGTGTGAATGTGAGTGTGTGTATGTATCTCGGTACTGTGCGCATGACTTTTAGATTTGTAATTGGGTCAAAAGTGGCTTGTTTGATGTGTGGCGGTCAGTGTTTGTTTATTTAGGTGCCATCGGCCCCCTTCATAGTTGTTGGCTCTTTCTTTTATGGCCCTAATTAAAATGACGAGTCCATTTTCCATTTTTGATTAAAACCAAACGGATGAAAACTTTTTATCTTTTTTATCCATCTGTACTCGTGATTTTCGATGACAGATTTAGTGATTGTATCGTTTTGATTCTTTCAATAAGGGTCAATTTGGCATCTCTGTCAAAGTCATGGTCATCCAGTCGGAAGTGTTGCTCGACTGGGATGAGCTTGCTGTGATCTGTATTTTTTATTTGGTATCTGTAGTTATTAAGCCTAAAAAAAAAATGCCCACTCTGACTTCCCAATGTATTGCTTCTTGCATTTGATACAATCGAGTAGGTAAATTATGTTTTCTGCTTTTGCATATATATATTCCGTGTGTATGTACATATTTGCGTATGTATTTGTGTGTGTATTTTTGTACGTATAGATGTGTGTATGTATATATCCATGTATGTTTATATGAGTGATACTAGATTTTTTTATGCATGAATGGTAAATGTAAGTGTTCAAATGATTTTAATCGAAGAAGAATTATCCAATTTCTTTTCAGTTAAAATATTGCAAAATCACTTAATAATTTTCTAAATATTTTTCAACATACAAACCATCTTCCAATAAAAAACAAACAAACACTAACTCAAAAAAAAAATTACATCAGGTAAAGTACAATTAGTATAAATACCTCCAAAAGTCCAGAATCATTTACATTATTAATTCTTACACAGTGGGTAAGTCATCTGTATTTAAAAACTATTAGTTTATTTAAACACTTATATTTACGATTAATGCTTAAAACCCCAGTATTTTTATTTAAAAAAAAATCTTTTTTCATATCGTGTCATATATCATATCAAATATATATATTATTCCAATAATAAACCTTTTATTTATTCATTTATATATTTATATATATATATATATATATATATATATATATATATATATATATATAATATTCCCACATGTACTTTGTATATGTATGTACACATGTATGAGAAAGAACATACGGAAAAATAAATTGACATGTTTTGATTGTAATCTATGTATATATATATATATAATTTTATAAAACAAATATGTCATGCATATGCGAAACCCTTACAACTAAAAAAATACATATATATATATATATATATATATATGTGTGTGTGTGTGTGTGTGTGTGTTTTTAGTTGTAAGGGTATACATCACACATTTGTTTTATGTAAAAAAACAAAAAAAAAAAAATATAAATACTGTTTTTTGAGACATGAACGCCCACATTCATGATAAAAATCAGTATTTTTATTTCATTTTTAATACCCCCCCCTCTCTCTCTCTCTCTCTCTCTCTCTCTCTCTCTCTCTCTCTCTCTCTCTTATATATATATATATATATATATATATATATATATATATATATATATATATGTGTGTGTGTGTCTGTGCGTGCATATATACACCTAAGATAAGGAACACTCCAGCCAATTAAATTGCCCCGTTTCGCTATAAAGACAACGTCATCAAAAAGTCTACATATGAAAATGATGAATTGATTTTAATCAATGCTATATTTGCATTTCTTTTCTCCCCTCCCCCCTCGTCGTCATCATCATCATCATCATCACAGCTGACTGCGTGGATTTCCATTACACACACCCTCTCTCTCTCTCTCTCTCTCTCTCTCTCTCTCTCTCTCTCTTTCTCCACCCATCGTTGTGGATGATCGCTCCTGGCAATTCTTCCTCACGGCATCCAATATCCGTACAGAGCTGATTGGTGTGTGTTTTTGTTTCCTGGTCGACCGACACCGGTGTGTCCATGTGTAGGTATCCATAGGAGAACGTCTCTAATGAGTTTGTCCTTGCTTCTTGCTAGCAGCCTTCCAGCATATCTTTTTCGTCTTACTTGGATTGTTTTCTGTGATAGGACACACACACACACGCACGCGCACGCGCGCGCGGTTGAAAGAAAGTGTTTTGAACTATAGGGATATTTCTTCATTTGTTATTTTTTTTATTGTTCTCAACTAATTTCGACTTTAGGTTTTCATCAAAAGAAATGATTCAGCGAAGAAAAGTTGTTTTTTTTACACACACTCACTCACACACACTGTCAATTAGAATAAAGTAAAACTAAGTGTAATCTTATTTTGTGTCCGTATTTAATTTCATTAGTCTTTCTAATTCAATATCTATTAATTCTATTAATAATGGAGATTCGCTTCCGGTTTTTGTCTGTAACAAAAATTACGTCACTGCTTAGGTCACATTACTCAAAATCGACATAACAGAATAAATACACTCAAAATTTGAACATGCAACATTAGACAGTCCTCATTGTTTTTTAAAACAAGTTTTAATAAATACATGACTGGTATTATATATCTATATATAGTTTGTTTTATTTTAATACATATTTAAAGTTTACATTTCAACTTGTTTTATTTTTTTTTATCCTTTAATGAATTTGATGATTTTACTTACTTAGGGTACAAACTCGCTGACATTGAATTTTTTACTCCCACCCCTCAGACAATATGTTTCAAAAATCTATTTTTACATCGCCCGGTGGGTGTTTTTTTTATTTTGTACTAGTAATATTTAATTATATTAAAACTTAATTACTTGTGCCCGAAGGGCGCATATTTTTGCTGGTTTTATTAAAAGTTTATATGCTACGATTTAAGGTAATCTGAACATTAGCAACATAAAAGAGATTAACCTCCCCTTATTTCTTTCACTTTGAGGATCCTTATGTTTGGTCGGCCATTTTCATTTCACCGTAAATCAATACAACTGCATGTTTTAACATGAAAATATCATAAAATGTGTTCTTAACAACAATTAAGTTCATTTCAAATAATGCGCAAGCACAATTAAGATCATATTTTATGATATTTTCGTGTTAAAACATGCAGTTGTATTGATTCGAACAAATTCGTATTTTCAGTGTAGATTTACGGTGAAATTAAAATGGCCAACCAAAACATAAGGCTTCCTCAAAGTGAAAGAAACAAGGGGGGGTAATCTCATTTATGGAGCTAATGTTCAGATTACCCAATTAAAAAAACAGTTTATGTTACAAAAGAAACGACATATTCACTAATGATATTATATTAGTCATTCTAGTGAATAAATTTAGATGACTACCGCGATGACAAAAGCCCACCATTGCCCCCCCCCACACACACACACCGCCGAACTAA
>CM042180.1:30290260-30292760 GCA_023376005.1 Doryteuthis pealeii
TATTAATTACGTAACGTCCCCCTTTTGACAATAACGCTTTGTCTCCATTTTCTCCTTTGCACACTGCTGTGAATAATACTTAATTTTCCAAGTGGTACTATTTTATTCCCTGGGGAATCCCCCATTGTTCTATTCTTAGCAACACACATTAGCGCACCCCCCCAAAAAAAAACAAAAACAAAGAAAAAAACAAACGTTGGTACGTAAGGTGTAAAGTAGGATTATTTTAGGGTCGGGCGCTGAAAACGAGGGAAGAAAAACAGATTGTAGCGGGGTTGGGTGGGGTGGAGGCGCGTGTCGCCGCCGAGTCTGACTGTAACTATGTGGGTCTGGTTTGTGGATATTATTACTGGCACGGTGTGGTCCTTTACGTTAAAAGGATTGACAATTTGAATGAGAAAAAATGCCGTATTTTTTTTTTAGTTCTTGTTTTTTTTTTTTTTTTGACGACAATTTATTTGTCGTTGAATATTTGGGATGGACTTTACTGGAAGAGTTATGTCCCCTGTTTATATCAAACATTCAAATAAATAAACAAATGAAAGACAATATGACAAACGTTGCCAGACCGGCTTTTTTTGACACCGAATTACTGAACTTATTTTTTTCTTGTCGTTTTTTGGAAAAGCCTATTTTGCCGGTTCCATTTTTTTATGAGTTTATTTTACCGGTTCCGTTTTTCTTTTTTTGAAAGTGCTTATGTTGCTGGTTCCGTTTTGTGGAAGAGCTTATTTTGTCGGTTCCGTTTTTTTTTGGAAGAGCTTATTTTGTCGGTTCCGTTTTTTTGGAAGAGCTTATTTTGCCGGTTTCGTTTTTAGGAAGTTTTTATTTTGCTGGTTCCGTTTTTAGGAAGTGCTTATTTTACCGGTACCGTTTTTGGAAGTGCTTATTTTACCGGTTCCGTTTTTGGAAGTGCTTATTTTGCTGGTTCCGTTTTGTGGAAGAGCTTATTTTGTCGGTTCGGTTTTTTGAAGAGGTTATTTTGCCGGTTTCGTTTTTAGGAAGTGCTTATTTTGCCGGTTACGTTTTTTCTACATATTAGGAATGCAAGTAATGTTAAAAAATAACACAAAAGTTTATTTATATTCATTTATATTTATATCAAACATAATGGATATAGTGTAATTCTCTGTCTGTAACCGAAACTACGTCACAACTGACGTCAAGATTTCCTTAGTTATTTAAGTTATATTCTCAACGATTATGAAATAGTCATTATTTAATCTTAATTTGCATCTTATTTATTGATTATGTCTCTATTAAAGTCTAGCTGAGTTAGATTTACCGCAAAACTGCTCATATTATTAATCCATTTAAAATCTTGAATATGTGTGTGTTTGTATATATATATATATATATATATATAGAGAGAGAGAGAGGTGTATATGCATATGTATAAATATATATATCATATATGTGTGTGTATATATATCTCTAAGAAATAAATATTTACATAGTATGTGGCTGGACTAATTTGCATGATGATTTTAACAAAACTGGGTTTAATAAATAATTATTTGCTGTTACTGATTTCTAATACTACCATGTTATTCTCGAACTTATTAAAAACAATCCTATATATAATTTTATATAGAAATCAATTAAAATAACATTAAAATAAGTAATATTTTATATATTCGTTCTTATTTAGTTTCGTTAGTCTAATTTACCACCCTGTCGGCTGGGGCGTTACAATGCACCGACTGCACCTCTGCAGAGGGGTAAGACTCCCCCAATGGGGCTACCTGTTGGCCGTGGGTGGTGACCCGTGATGCTTAAGGATAGAACCCAGGTGGATGAGCAGTTCATGACTTGCAATACTCCACTTTGGCCCTATCTTGGGCTAGACGGGCGGTCGGAGAGACCCCCTCCGATCAATCGGCTGGTCACGTCAAACCCTAGCACCTATATTACTTTCCCAACCTTATTGCCTTTATGGCAAGCCCCAACCTCTTTTTATCATATGGGTGCTAGAAGGCGGTGACTGAGGGTCTACATGTCCTGGGAATGACGTTAAACTCTATCTGATGGTGAGGTTCCAGTTTTGGAGGCTTGGGGAATGTGGAGCACCCCTTCATCAACATTGCTCCCTGGTCCACTCTGACCCGGAGTGGTAGTACCTGTTAGGGTCCCATCTATGGGTTAAATAGAAAAACATGAGTTTATAAACAAAATTGTATTATGCATTAAGAATGAATTTATTTCACAACTTTGTCGGCATTAAATAACCCACCGAGGTTGATATGCCGTAAAACAAAACAAAACAAACCAAACCAAACTTTCTAATTTAACATAATATTTTATTACATTAAAACTTAAATACTTGAGCCCAGATGGATAACTTTTGCTAGTACAATAAATAAACAAATGAAAAACAATATGGCTAACGTTGTCAGACTGGCTTTTCTTTTTCTCTCTTTCGTTTTTTGACACCAAATTACCGAACCTGTTTTTTTTTCTTGTGTTTTTGGAAAAGGCTATTTTACCAGTAAATAGACAA
>CM042180.1:30295260-30302760 GCA_023376005.1 Doryteuthis pealeii
TGAAGCAAGTTTAGAGTTTTTTCTTCATTATATATATATATGAGAAGTAAGGGGTTAGGTAAATCCGACAAAATGTGGTTGAAAATTAGAGGAAAAATGTGGATAAAACAACACAACAACTAAATTTAAATTATATTTCGCCTCGGTCTTTTGTAAAGTTTTTTCGAATTTATTCTGAAGTTGTGAATATACAAGGTGTTCATAAAAGTATCGAGGTTGAAGCTGTATTTACCAAGATAGAAATGAACAATGAATGGAACGTTAATTTTTTTAAGAATACAAGGTGTGTCATAAAGTACAAAAATCTCCATACTTTTTTGACACACCTTGTATATGTATATATATATATATATATATATATATATATATATTGACTGTTTCTTCTTCGAATTTAGAGTTGAACAATATAAGATATTTCTGTGATTCAACCAGTGCACACACACACACACACACACACACACACACACATATATATATATATAATATATATATATATATATATATATATGTATTTTGGAAGCATTTTTTCTTTTAAACGTTGTGTTAAACTCTACTGACGATTCTTGTCTTTTTAATGTCAGGGTGGAATTGGTGTAGCAATCCACCAAAGGTTTCATTACGAGCGCTTTCGGCATGTCCCTCTGCCATCTTCAGGTATGAAACTGATGGGATGTTTCAGGTGTCTCGTTTTTAAAAACAACGAGCAGTAACGTAGGAATTGGTAGTGGGAGGTAGTAGGAATTGGTAGTAGGTTCAAAAAATGATAGCAGTAGAGATTTTTGTAGGGGGGTCACTACTACCTCCCACTACCAATTCTTACTACTTCCCACTAACATCCCACCAGTTTTATACCTGAAGATGGCAGATGGACATACCGAAAGCGCTCGTAATGAAAGTAAAGTAAGTAAAGTTGGTATCAGTCAGACTTTAGACTAGCGCTATACTAAGGAGTCTGAGACGCAGTTTCTCACTTTACCGCACATATCCCTGTGCTATTCATACGCTGAGTTGGCGAGGGCCGGTATCAAACCAGGAACCTTGTGTTTCCCAGCCAAACACTCTAACGACTGAGCTAAACCGATCACGCGCGTGCGCGCACACACGCACACACACGGAGTAAAATATAAATGAAAACCTTTTAAGATGTCAGATATATCTGACAATTTGAAGGTTTTTGAAAGAAAAAAATCCTATTTAAATATATAATGTAGTACGTGTAATAGATATACATATATATGTGTGTCAGTCTGCGACATGAGCTTCCTAAAAATTGTGCCTCGGTTCCCGGCAAGGAAACCGGAATCGGGCTAACTAGTTTCAAAATTTAGCTGATATTCCTGCAGGCCCCTGCAATTCTGCACCGGGATCCGGGAGGATACTTGAGATCTTGGGAGAGAGAGTGACTTGCTGCCACTCATTCCCGGGCAACAACTACATTACATCTGGTATAAACATAAAAAATAACTACAACAACGATGACGACGACAGCAACAAATGAAAAAAAAAAAAAAAAAAAAAAAGAAAAGAAAAAGCAAAAACCGCAGCGGATTCATAGGAGTTTAACAAATCGAAAAAACGTGGGAAGTTAAGAGTCTGTAGTGACCCCCGGGCATATTTTGCAGTAAATGCCTGAAAAGCGGACAGATTTTTCGAAACCTTCCAGCCCTTCGGTAATTTTCAGTTTTAATTTTCATCACCGTTAATTGAAGAAGAAAAATATCACCCCAGAACACATTTTTCTTTCTGGACACACACACACACACACACACACACTCTCTCTCTCTCTCTCTCTCTCTCTATATATATATATATATATATATATAGAGAGAGAGAGAGAGGTGCATATGTATGAATATTTATATGTGTGTGTGTATATATATATATATATATATATATATATATAGAGAGAGAGAGAGAGGTGTATATGCATATGTATAAATATATATATTCATATATGTGTGTGTGTATGTATATATATATATATGTGTGTGCGTATACATATGCGTATGTGTGAGTGGTGTGCGTGTGTTTGTATATATCTGTATGTGTGTCTTTGTGTGTGTGTGTATATATATATATATAAATAAAAAATATAATATACCAAACTTATTGGTAAATCCTCGCGATGAGAAAAAATCCAGCAAATAGTTTGATTGTAAAAATATACTACCAAACATCAACCGGGGAGAAAAAAACATTTGGGAAAAATCCGACCAATCGCTTACTTTACTCTGTGTCTATCTCTTTCTTCCCCTCTATGTATCTCTTGATTACCCCCTCGTTATATAATGTTAGTTTCTCTGGAGAGTAGAGAGAAAGAGAGAGCCGGGAGAATTTGAAATGTATCTCTGTTAAATTTCACAAACAGCAACCTGTAACTTAAATGAGGTCAAACATTTCCTTTCTTAGAAAGCTAACAAAATGATCACAAAGGTTTTCCTACTATTCTTGTTCGAGGCATTAGATTGTCGGGTAGGCAGTAAAGGGAATGTCATTCTGTCTAATTTACTGCATTGTTCAGACTAAAATAATTATACATTGTTTATGAAGAGGGGGTGGTCCGAAACGTTGCCCCACCCACAAAAAATTTTAAGTGCCCGTCTTTTTGTTGAGTTTGAAGAAATATCTTCGGTATTCAGTGTTTTCATATTTGCAGTTATGTCCGCCCTGGCAATGTCGGATATTCCAGTTAATGTGCGTGTGTATGTATGTGCATATATATAATGTGTGTGTGTGTGTGTGTGTGTGTGTGTATGTGCGTGTAAATATATGTGCGCGTGTGTGTTGTGTGTAAATATATGTGTGTATATATGTATGTGTGTGTAAATATATGTGCGTGTGTATGTATGTATGTATGTGTGTGTGTAATTATATGTGCGTGTGTATGTATGTATATGTGTGTGTGTAAATATGTGTGTATGTATGTATATGTGTGTGTGTAAATATATGTGTGTGCGTGTGTATGTATGTATATATGCGTGTGTGTAAATATATGTGCGTGTGTATGTATATATATGTGCGTGTGTGTAAATATATGTGCGTGTATATGTATATATATATGTGTGTGTGTGTGTGTGTAAATATATGTGCGTATGTATGTGTGTGTGTGTAAATATATGTGCGTATGTATGTGTGTTCGTGTATATATATATATATATATGTTTTCAATGTGTATATGTGTGTGTTTGTATACATGTATGCACGTTTACATAAACATATATATATATATAGGAAGGATTTGAATAAATTCGACAAAATGTGGCCGAGAATAGAGGAGATTGTGGATATAACAACACGACATCGACTTTTTCTCTCACCCCCTACCTTTTCACTATAAAAGCAGAATGTACAAGCACTTAAGTCAATAAAGTTTTGAGAAAGCTTCAGCCAATAATGAGGCGAAATATCAAGCATCTCATATATATATATATATATATATATATATATATATATATATATATATATATATTCGGTAATAATAAATGATTAGTCCCTGCAATCTCTCGTCAGCATATTCGTCTTGTTGGTGCGTTCCTGAACGACACAATGACACAAACAGTTTGGTAAGACACTTGAGATAAAGCAAAAACAATAGCAGCGCCCTCTACCGGCTACGATCTTATATTTCAAAGGGACATTAATGTTGATAAGCCTTATAGAAAAAGACGAGAACAAAGATAGTCATGAATGCGAAAATAATCAAGTTTGACACTTAACAACATTATCCGACAAGGTGGTTCTTCGTCTCCGTACCTCCCCCTCCTACTGCCCCCCTCCTCCCCCCAAGACGAAGGAATTTTAAGAACACAATTACAAGTCACGAGTAATGTCGTGGAAATTCACGCCAGACATTTTCTTTCTTAACTTTATTATACGTACTGTTTAGTGGTTATTCTTATCTATACAATAATACGCTTATTCCTTGATCTTTCGTCCGTTATCATCCAGCAACACCCTCTGGTTAAAAATGAGACCATCCAAATGAGACCGTTCAAGATACCTCAGCTAAATAATGGACCATTCCGGTTTTTATTATAAAAAAACTAAAGGACAATGTTACATAGAATAAATATGAAGAGTTTAAATGCACTAATAAAATGGTCTGTTTTGAGGCAAATCTAACTCAGATTTTCATTGAGACTTCATTAATGAATAAGATTTCTTCTATATATTAATGATTTTGACTGTAAATTAAATACTCATTGCAAACCTAAGCTGAGGGTATTGTGACATAGCATTGAAATAGTTTCAGTTACACAAAGACCAAACCTCCATTATAATAGGATTTTGATTATAGACATGCTTATGGAAGCACATGGTTACTTTTGTAGAAAATGGACTCTGCGAGACAAGTTTAAATCCTAGACATGTCTGTTGGCATTTCACATAGTGCTAATACCCTCGGGAAAGGTACGAACTATGGGTAAATAGTCGGGCAGACTGAGCTCTTGAATCTTAGTATAGCAACCAGTCTAGGAGAAGGAAATACTCTGCAAACCTGTTAAACTTAACTTAAAAATTGACCTTATGCCACAACCTGCTCATGCAGAAAGGTTAGTAAATATATACATATAGGAAATATATGAATCTAACTGTTCTCTAGGTGTGGGTAAAATAGTTGAGCAGACACGTATTATTGACCCTAAATTTTTTTTAACAAGCAAGTCTCGACGATTAATTATTACTGAATACCGAGTTCGATCCTCGCTGGTTGGTTGACTGGTTGTTCTTAGCAAACCGTTTGGGTCCCTATGATAACGGCTCAAAAAATTGGAATGAATAAAAAGCTGTTGACTTTTTTTTTATATATAAGGTGTGTGCTAAACGCCCGCTTTTTCTTATAGACTCGGCAAGAACCATGTGATCTCTCTTGGCCAATCACTGGCAGTACTCTGCTGCTGGTACAATACTTAAACCGACAGTACTGGCCATAACTCCTGCGACTTTCGTGGACGACGGACATAGGATTAAATCACTGGACCTTTAACAATACGCAGGATAGGACTTTTACGCTTACCAAAGGATTCCATAACTCAGGACTTACTTACTTTAAGCCCTTTTCAACTGGCCAAGGATGGCATTTAAAAACTTAACAAAAGCAATTGATGTTGAGGCCGTAGGGTAGAATAAAACATAACAATAATACTTGGACCATGCCAGAGAACTGAGAAAACTGTTGAAGATGAAGGTATAGGTTGGTGCCCTTGGAACGGTCCCCAAAGGTTTGGAAAATAATTTGGGTGAATTGGAAATCAGAGAAATATTTGAGACCATAAAACTACAACACTATTAAGATCGGCTAATCGTGCAGATAACAATAAAGATAAAGATAATAGTCCGAATAATACAAATGATCCAAATTATCAAGCCTCATCTCAGAAACTGATGAAAAAAAAAAAAGAGATAGAACGTTAAATGACCTGTACGGATTAAATCTGAACGACACATCAATACTATTTACAACATGGTGTAATGTAAAAAAAAATGTACAAAACAAAAACAAAAAATCTGATTCATATATAAAAGTTATATTTCTTTGAATTCGACGAGCGGATTTTTCGGGGAAACGACTCTTCGATGAAGCCATTATTTCTGTGTCATGATGTTCCATTAATGGAGTAGTGGGAGTGTTATATAATTTTTCAGGGTAGGGAGACGTGTCCAAAGCGAGTGAATTTTGAAGTAGATTAAAACAAACAACAAATAGAGGAATCTAAATTCACGCACGCGCACTTGATAATGGCAGCCATTTTATTCGTTCTCTATTTAAAGACCCTAATTATTTTTCATATTACTCTTTCTTTCTCAACTTGTTTTCCTAATCTTTATTCATCTTTGTTTTTACTTTCCTTCTTTTTTTCATCCTTTTTCTATCTTTCTCAATTTCTTTCCTAATCTTTATTCATCATTATTTTCTCTTTCTTTCTTTTTTTCATCCTTTTCTTTCTTTTTCAATTTCTTTCCTAATATTTATTCATCTTCGTTTTCTTTTTCTTTTCTTTTTATCCTTTTCTTTCTTTTCTTTCCTTCCTTTCTTTCCTTTTTCTTTCTATTCTTCTTTTTCTTCAATTCGTTTCTCACTTACCCTCTTTTTAAAATTCTTTCTTTCTTTCTTTCTTTCTTTCTTTCTTCTTTTGCTTTCTTTCGTTTTCTTCGTTGATTTTATTTCTTTGATTCTTTTTTTGTTTTGTCTTTTTTATGTCTTTCTTTCTTTCTTTCTTTCTTTCTTTCTTTCATTTCTATTTTATTTTTCTTTGTTTTGTTTTTCCATTCTTCTTTCTGTCGTCATTCATTTAGTTAATCTCCACCTTTCTGTAAATTTTGATACAATTAATTGATTAAAAATAAATGAATGAATAAAGGTAACTAAGTATTGAACGCTAATCCTGCAGGATATCAATATTTCTTACGATCCACAGCATCTTTTCTCACATAATCTCCCCCGCTCTCTCTCTCTCTCTCTTAAGCACATTCTCTCTCTCTCTCTCTCTCTCTCTCTCTCTCTCTATCTATATATATATATATATATATATATAATATATATCAATAAGTTAATCAATTAATAATTAATGAATTAGGCGGGCATACCTATTCAAATGTAAATCCGATAAACAAATCGAGAAAAATCAATAATTGTCAAATAATTGTTTAGCCTTACATTTGAATAGGTATGTCCACCTAATTCCTTAATTATTAATTAATTAATTGTCAAAATTAGGTATGACTTCAATTAAGCACATATTCTCCCAAAAATTGTCGGCTAAAAAAACCATATCAAACACATTGTTTGTTTGTTTACTTCTCATATCTATATCTATATAGTAAGTAAAGTCGTCGGATTAACCTAAAGTCGGTATCAGCCAGACAGCGAGGGAGTCTATCCCCTTTCCCTCGATGTACCACCATCTCCTTACTTTACCACACAGATCCCTGTGCTACTCATACACTGAGTTGGCGAGGGCCGGTATCGAAACGAGAACCTTGCACCAAGCCCTCCGCACTAGCAGGATACATGGTCAGTTTATTAAGCGAAGTTTAACAAGTTTGAATTCAGAGTTTTCCTTCTAGACTAGTTATTTAGCCAAGGTTAAAGATCCCAGTCTGCCCTACTATTTACCCATATACTGGAGTGAGATCAGCTGGGTTTATACTTTTCTCAAAGGTATTACCGCTATATGAAATGCAAACAGCCTCGTCCAGGATTTGAACTAGGGTCGACGCGTCCATTTCCAAAGAAATTCTCAACCATTTCACCACGCGCCTCTCCCCCCCTCTCTCTCTCATATATATATATATATATATATATATATATATGTATGTCTGTCTTTCTCTCTCGATTATCCCCCCCCCACATGACAAGATTTGTTAAAGTCAGCGAAACATATAATCCGATAACAAAAAGAGAAAAAAAGCTATGGTATGTAGGGGGAGGTTGGGACGTATCTTTAGGAACCGCTTTGCTAATAATTTCCCAGAGTATGTAAATAAGAAAATATATAT
>CM042180.1:30307760-30310260 GCA_023376005.1 Doryteuthis pealeii
GCGTTTTTATCGACAAGTTAATGCGATAAGAAAGTGATATTTCACAGGTCCCCTCCCAAGGATTTCTAAAGAAAATTTTACAATTACTTGTCGTGTTGATAAAAAAATACTTAGGGGGTTGTAAAATATCGCTTTCATATCACATTAACTTGTCGATAAAAACGCCTTCAAACCACTACACTGTTCATAACTAGCACGGTTCACTTTTTAAGCAGGCGCCGCCTAGCGTATTTTAGGGCAGGGGACCGGGACGACAGCATCCTAAAATCACCCTTGTAGGCAACCTGACTGGTAGACAATGAAAATGTGATGAATGTTGAGTGTTATGGCTCCCCAGGGCGGCAATTATCTAGTCTCCACTTTTTTTGCCTTCATTAGAGACATGAACTGAATCGTCTGGTATTTCATTTATGATCGCTATGAGATCCCCCAAAAGATATCCCTAAATATATCTTCTGTGATTTTGGGGTTTGGCCATTACCATTCCACGAGTTCTTCGAAATATTGTTCAATATTAGTTATGAATATGTTATAAAATGTTTTCACTTTAACAGCATATTGTGTTGTTTTCATATACTTATCTACACACACACACACACACACACACACACACACACACACACACACATATATATATATATATATATATTATATATTAAATATATATATATATATATTTGGAGGATATGTGCTTAATTGAATCATACCTAATTTTGAAAATTAATTAGTTAATAATTAATGAATTTAGGCGGGCATATGTTCAAATGTAAGGCTAAACGAATCGACCTATTAGGTCTCATCAGCAAGTTCGAAATGTACATTCAGGGATCGACATTTCTCGATTCGTTTAGCCTTACATTTGAACATATATGCCCGCCTAAATTCACTAATTATTAACTAATTAATTTTCAAAATTAGGTATGACTTCAATTAAGCACATATCCTCCAAAAATTGTCGGTTTAAAGCCATATAAAAAGTAAACAAACACATTTGTTTGTTTAATTAACTCATATATATATATATATATATATATATATATATATATATATATATATAATTAAAGAAATAACAAAAGAACTTAGAGATTTTGCATTATAGACTATTTCGGGGAGCTTAGACAAAGTGTCTAATTCTCCCGATTCATCAGACGCGAATTTTATTATAAGTTTGCTCTGTGACTCTAACAATAAGTTAACTGGACTTTTGGATATATATATAATATATAATATATATATATATATGCCAAAGAAGTTGAGTAAATTCATTCTACACAACCCACAATATTTATATATACTAGCAAATATATGCGGGTGCAAGTATTTAAGTTTTAATATAATAACATATCATGTTAAATTAGAAAGGCTAATGAAACTGAATAAGAATTCAGATAAAAATATTTGGAACAGAGGGGGTATAATCGGAAAATAGAACAACTTGAAACTAACTGTTCCACCATTTTCCTTACTCCCGTCTTTCAGTGGTAAATTCCCTAATTTAACTATTTAGTTAAAATAGGAAGAAAAAAAAAAAATTACAGTTATTTCTTTGTTAATAGATTTCTGTTAAGATTTATCCCCGAGATTTTTGCTCATATTTATTAAGATAAAACCAAACAATTAGAAATCAATAATACTAAGCATATATTTATTAAAATCAAATTTTTTAATATCAATATGCAAATTAGCCTTCACATTCACACAGTAAACCGCTATTTCGTTGAATATATAAATATAATTGCATGTTATTAGTATGTAGATATTGTTAACAGTCTTAATGATGTAAAATAATTTTACTAATAATGGAGAATGTGTGTAAATAACAAAGGGAATTGTGACTTGTGTAGTTTCGGTTACAGACAGACAAACCAACAATCTCCATTATAATAAGATATATATATATACACGACGCATTATCTACCTTAATAACGTGAATATAAAACTCATCACCGACAAATCAAAGGAATTAGAACTAACTATTCACTTTAACAACGAAAAAGAAAAGAATAACTCTGGACATTTTATACATTAGAAATAAAAGAAAATAAATGCATATTGTAAATCTACAAACAAAAGTGAATACATTCACTTCTATTCAGATTATAAGAAGAAAATAAGAGTAATGTAATAATAAGATTACAAGTAAGAGAATTAAGTCTATGCAACACTTGATTTTCTTGACAAGGAATTAAAATACGTTGAAAGAAGTTTTAAAACATTAAAATATCCTGCTTATTTTATTTCATACACTTGAAGAAATAATGAGCATAAAAAGAAAATATAGTAGATAACTCACCTATATATATATATATATATATATATATATATATATATATATATATATAAATGGTTGAGATTTTAAAAACTGGTTTTTAAAATCTCAACCATTTCACGACTGGTTTTTAAGATCTCAACCATTGAACTCATCTGATGATTGGATTACCATGAAACTTCAAGTTATGAGTGTAAATCCATAATATTACCATTGATTATATATCTGCTC
>CM042180.1:30315260-30317760 GCA_023376005.1 Doryteuthis pealeii
GGAGTTTTCTTTTCGTGTTAAAAATCAAATCATTCCCTATCCCTCACGACTATGTAAATATGGATTTGGTGTAGATTTTTCATAGAGAAACTGGTAGGTTTTGGTGATAGTAGTGCGAATTGGTTTGAATAGAGGCCGCCTGTTTGTTTAACGGGAAGTTTGACTTCAACGGCTTGAACAAGCATTTGAATTTCTGGAAAAAGTTCTTAAAAATATGTTCAGTTTTATAAGTCAAAATTAGCTTTTTTTTTTTTCGAAACTAAAATATTAAAAATTCTTAGAAAATATTCACTTTTTAACGTTCAAGTAAAAACTAACATTTCTACGTAAAATACAGCACGTTGAATATTTAAATTCATCGGAGAAAAAATTGTCGTCGTTATATCATTATTACTTTTTACATTTAACATTAAAAGTTGAAGAGTGAAGTTTAACTCCAACAATTAATTTTTTTTGTTTTTTTAGAATTTCATAGATACACGGGTAAGTTTTGGTGATTGTTGTGCGAATTGGTTTGATGGTGAATGGAAAATTGTAGTAAGAATTGGGTTACGAATGAAAATAGTTAGGTTAAAAGTTAGGATGGGGAAGACCGGCTTTTCCTCATTCTATTCTAGGACTTGTGCAACAATTTTTCTTGGTATTTTTATGAAAATAAATATCTATACCCAGGAGAACTTCAACAATTAATATTTTTTTCTTTATCAATTTCAGGTGAAATTCGATGTCACTGCAATGAATCCGGTTGCATCAGTACGGGATATATGTGTAAGTCTCGGCTCGGGGTCTGCTATTCGCTCCTCCAACGCGCAGAGATGGACATCAACGAGAACACACTGTCGGTTCATGGGTGTGCCGAAAATCTACACACGGCTCACCGAAACCTCTGCAGCAGCAACAACAACAACAATAACAACAAAGATCAATCCAATGACGTCATTCGTACGAGTACGTCACTCGAGGGCGGGTTATCTCCCTTGTTGCTCTGCTGTAAAAAAGACATGTGCAATTACGGAAAGAATGTCGGCGGCGTCCAGTTCACGACGAATACTCAGTCGAACGGGAGCATACAAAGAGGTAAGTTCTTTTGTCACATATTAATGAGTATACCGTCGGTTTTTGACGGTTAGTGTAAAAAAAAGAGGTAAGTTCTTATGTTACATAATTTTGGATCCCTAATATCTTTTAAGGTAGTGTAGAAATCATTATGGCGATCAGTACAGCTGATGGCCTTGAGAGTGAGTGACAATGCTTGACCTCACTCTGACCTTGCCTTGCGGGATAAACCGTGAGAACCGGGACCCCGATAGAAGGCCCTTCCGGTTTAAGGAGTAAGCAACTCAGTTAGTTAGAGTTAGAAGTTAGAAGCCAAGCTAGCAAGATGTAAGGATCCGCGCGCATTGTCTGGTCTGGGGATCTACGAATAAAGTAACATCATCGTAAATCGAAGTCTTGTGTTTATTACTAAAAACTAACAATGACACAGGGCTTCTGATAACAAGAAATCCCTAGCAACAGAAACCAGACCCGGAATCCCAAGAAGACCAGACCTTAGAAGATATACCAGACCAAGGCCAGAAGAATAGACGACAGAGTAAGACGTAAGAGAAGTATATAACATATACCTATTTAGTGCCAGTAAAGAAGGGCTCCACTTCACTGTATAGCCTAACAATTAGTAAAGTAGTGGCCTAATGTCGGTATCAACCAACACTGGTGTGTCCATGTGTAGGAGTCCATAGGTGAACATCGCTTACTTCTCTAATAGTGTCTAGCATATCGACCTATTTTATGGTTTATTGGTTGGTTGGGTTTGACGGCATGTCAACTATTATTGGGTCATTTTATGCCAAAGGCGTTTTAAAATGACTTTGTGTCACTTGCTGTTCGGATTGTTGAGTAAATACATTTGTCATTGCGAATGGGAAGGTTATTTTCGGGGGTCTTTCTATCTTCTCAGATATATATAAAATCTTCATGTTTTTGCACAAAAAGCAAGCTCTGATGCTATTGAATGTGTATTAATATTTACTTTTGTCATTAACTGTTTTATTTTCATAGTTTCATCCGGACATACATACATACATACATACATACAAACTGCCCTTTATAAATGTACTAGCAGCGGCTACCCGGCGTCGCCTGGGTAGAAGTGGATTTTTTCAAATTAGTCCAGAAGGTCCATTATTACTGAATCGTGAATTGAATCCTCATGGGATACCCCATTTAAATCCCTATGTTTAAAAAAAAAAAAATAAAATAGACCTTGCATTGATCTATCCCCTTTTCACTAGCGTATGAGGTGGAGCACCACACCTACTATTAGCTCCTCATTTTACGGCACAGATCGCTGTGCTACTCATATGCTGAGTTGGCCGGTATCGAACCAGGAACATTGCGATTCCTAGGCAAGTGTTCTATCGAGAGAGCTAAACTGGCATTTGTTAAATATTACTAAAAGTAGTTGAATGCATACATTTCCCAAGGGTATTAGCGTTTT
>CM042180.1:30322760-30330260 GCA_023376005.1 Doryteuthis pealeii
TCAGGCTTCAATTAACCACATTATCTATCTATCTATCTATCTATCTATATATATATATATATATATATATATATTATTGAAAACACCTTGATCACCGATTTTAATCATTTTCTCTTTCTTTTTCTTTTTCGGTTCTTCAATTCGACCAGGACGCAAACAGAATCACATGTCCTACGCCGAACGGCACGACAGTGGCGACCTTTGGTTCAAGGCAGCCGTCATCGCTGTGCCGATAGCCGGGGCCTTTATCCTCACCCTGCTGGTGCTCATTGCAGTACGGATGCTACGGACTGATAGCAAGAGGCACCGGCGCCTTGTCGTCACGCAGCGCGATCGGGGTCTCACCAAGGCTCAACTCTACGTGGCCGATCACTTCAGCGACAAGTGTGACCGCATCGCGACGTGTCCATCGTTCGCTGAAAAGGCGGCTAGTCTCTACAAAGACGTCAATACCAAAATGGACAGAGACGGCAAGATCTACGAACGCGTTAACGAAAAAGACATCTTACAGCAACAGCAGCAGCAGCAGCAGCACCAACACCAGCATCATCATCAACATCTCTCGCCTTCTGTGATAATCTGGGGGGAAGGGCCCAAAAGAAATTTTGCAACAGTTGTATAGCATTTTATCTAGTCTTTATGGCTAAAACGAAACACACAAAAAAAAACAATAAAAAAAAACTCATACGCCGAGGGCCGGTATCGAACTAGGAACCTTGTGGTTTTTAACCGAACGCTCTACGGACTGAGCTCACACGGCCCTCATGACTAAAAACGAAACTCAAAAAACAAAGATTTTTTAAATAACAAACCCTGGGTGATATATGCATAGATATGCAATCATTATTATAACTAATTATAACTATAATTATTAAATGAATTTTATACACCAGTCGCCTACGGTGGCGCTCATTGGTAATCAAGTGACAACAAGACTCCTCAATATCCCGGGTACCGTTCTCCCCAATTTCAACGATACAGTTGTCTAAATTTTTGGCCATCTTTCTTTTTTCCCCTCGGATCGAGTTCTGGTTTTCGGGAACGTTCCTTATGCTCAACTGGAATTTTACTGGAGATAAAGTGACAACAAGTTTCTTTATAGACTACAGCACCCTCCTTGGGTGTCCTATCATGGTTTAATTGTTAAGCAAGTTGGTCTCGCAAATCCACCACTACCGAATAGCGACTTCGATTCAGGATGGATGTCCCAATCCTTGTGGCATTGTGTCACATCCTACCCGTTACGGATGGGTTGGGTAAATGCACACTTCAGCACCCTCCTCAGTATTCTTGCTGATTTTAATAAGGCTGTTGGCTTGTTTTCTAAAATTCGGCGGACTTATAATTTTTATCATCTATTTTAACTCCTCAAAACAACAACACACAAAAAAATTATATATATATATATGGTGATTGCCACTTCTTCACAGAATAAGGCCATTTCTACAAGTAGTTCGGATGTGAGCACGCCGAGTGTCCCCTGATTCAAGTTTGTTTCTTTCCTGTCACACATGAACCCCTTTCTAGGTTTCCACTCGCATGCGACCGAGAAGCCCAACCCTCGACAGGCAGGCCCTGCCATATAGGTCAAACATGGTCAGTCTCAGATGTAGGAGATAACTACCATTCTGATTTTTAATTCTTTGTCAAGATAATGGAATTCATGTGGTTTTGGGGTCTCTTTCTGTTTTAGTCTGTGGTCTTTTTCAAATTTGAATATTATGATGTTTATATTAATATTATTTCTATTGGTAACATTTTCCCGCCTAAATTCTTTCCCACTCCAGTGGAGTAGAAGTATAGCTGAATAATTCAGATTAAAGAGGGTGGTTGATCTCTGGTGAGGGAAGTATGATGTTGAAAGACCTAAAACTCCCCAGTGACCTAAGTAATAAGATCACTTGTGACGATTAATTTGAGCTCGGGTCGACGAGTCTGTTTTCTACGATTCTAACCGTTATACCACACGCCTCCTCATACACACATGCGAACACATTTTTCAAATGGTAAAAAAAAATGAAATTTACCAAAAGTGGAAACAGAATCAAGGTAAAATTTAAACAAAAAAAGAATGAAATTGTTGTACAGTCCTTACAAATCTAAGCCGTGATTTAACCCTTGCAGTTGTCTGCTGACTCGGCTCCCTAGCCTGACTGGGCAGTATGTGTTTAACTGGTGCGCCACTGTACGTGTTGTGTACAGGCGTCAAGTAAACGTTCACATTTTAACTTTGATTTCGGACTACGTAACAAAACTATGCATTCGATTATAATTCTTATGTCAGATTTATTCTGTATAAACTGCATAGGTGTTCCTTTACCTTAGTATTCATGACGTATATTTTGTCATTGTAAAAAAAAAAAGTTATTTATTAACTGCTCCTAATGCCACTCTGTCGCACCCCAACCGCCTCTTTTTGCAACACATCCCCCAGGTATTTTACCGCCCCCGGAGGGAGGGGTACCGCCCACTTTGAAACCCACTGATCGATCCATTACTTCTTGCTGAATAGTGAATACAACCCTCGCTGGATGCCCCAACTATGAGTCGCATATTACCCGTGACGAAACGATTGGGAAACCAAGAAAAAGGCGTCCCATCTTAGTGTAACGATTATTAGCAAGCTGGTCTCGCAGATACATTACTACTTGCTGAATAGCGAGTTCAATCCTCGCTAGATGCCCCATACCTGCGACCTTGAGTCGAATATTACCCTTGGTGAACGGATTGGGTAGCAAAGAAAAAGGCGAGTTCAATCCCTGCAGGATGCCCCATACTTGAGAGCTTGTGTCACATCCTACACATGGTGAAAGGGTTGGGTAAATACCTACTCAACTTGTTATTATCTTCACCTTGCGGACTGTTATACTCATTCTTGGTTGCTATACTTATTAAGTTTCGGCCGCTGTACTCTCCGGCTTTCTTCTGGTGTCTTTATATAAAAGGTTTAAGTTCTGAATTGCCGGAAGTGTACTGAATCCGACAGAATGCACCTGAAGAAGGCTGTAGAGTACAGCGGCCAAAACGTTGTGAGTATAGCAGCCAAGTATCTGAGCAGGACAAAATGCACCCGAAGAAGGCTGGAGAGTCTAGCGGCCAAAACGTTGTGAGTATAGCAACTAAGAATGTGTATAGCAGTCCGCAAGGTGTAGGGAATAATAGTAGCTTGCAAGATATATGCGCTGACCATTGCTCAACGAATAGGAGTTGATTGTTTGTCAAATGAGACTCTGAAAAACAAAAAAAGAAAATAAAGAAACAAAAAAGAAAAAGAAAAGTAAACAATTAACAAAATAAACAAAACAAGAAAAAACAAAAAAACAAAAGAAAAACAAAACAAATAAAGAAACAAAAACGAACTTTCAAACTGGAAATCGCGCTAAATTAAATATTGAATTAATTTAGCTGTCATTTATTTCCGTGACTGTCTTCAATCCGCTTCGGGGATTATGATGCAAAAAAAAAAAAAAAAAAAAAAAAAAAAAAAATGATTATATCAATGAGGAATTCTCTCTTCCACCGTACCAGTAACAATATGACTGACGATGGGACCTTGCGTATGGTGATTTTTATACATGCCTTTTGTGAAGGTATTCTTACAAAAAAAAAAAAAAGATAACGAAAAACAAAAACAAACCTGACTTTGAATTTTAAAAGATGATCACCAAAAGTTAAGCAACGGAGAATCCGGTCAATAGGGGAATAATTAGACTGAACACAGTATTGGATTAATCAGTTTGAGAAGAGATATAAGTTAGTTCCATATATATATATATATATATATATATATATATATATATATAATCTTATGAGTCAGGTGTACCAACTAAAAGTTTCACTTACTAGCTTATCAGAGCAAGAATCTGATTAAAAAGACTTGGAGCAACAGTACTTTTATCACTATATATATATATATTATATATATATATATATATATATATATATATATATGACATAAAAACTTAGTTTATCGGATACAAATTTAATTCGGCTCGTTGACCTCTTCAAATCTGATTTCTAAACTCAGACTTGAAGAGATGAACTATCCGAAAGAAATTTGTCTGATAAACCAAGGTTTTCGTCTGTCTTTGACTTTCTTCCTCTCTCTCACTCTGTGTATGTGCATATATATATATATATATATATATATATATATATATATATATATATATATATAATGTACGCATGCCAGTATGGAACTAGCATATCTCTTATGCGCGTGTGTGAATATAGTATTAATGTATATATATGTGTGTCTATATATATATATATATATATATATATATATGTATATGCGTATTTATATATAATTGTTATAATGTTATTTATAAAATGTATGATATATTATATATATATATATATATATATATATATATTATACATATTATGTATATCATTTTTACTGTACATTTTTATGTGTTTGCGCACACACACGCGCATATATATATATATATATATATATATATATATATATATATATATATAATTGAATTAATCAAAAACTGTATGATGACTGACTACATATTGTTATAATAATGTATATATCCACCTGTTTGACTGGAGCTACACACTCTTCTATGTTCTCTTTGTACATAAGATGGAATCATTTTTTTTGATAAATTTAATAAAAATAAAAATAAAGAGAGCGGGACAATATAACGAATGGAGGAAATGAACTGAAAGATATATTTTGTAATATATGAAAATAAATTTATTTATTAAAAGTTTGAAGTATAAATTAAAATTGTGTTTGTGTCTTTTGTTGTTTTTAAGAAATTATTTTGTATTTTTGTTTTTTTGAAACTGTAAGTACCGTATTTGACGTCATATAGACCGCACTTTTTTTCCAAAATTTTGGCTCAAAAAATTGCCCTGCGTCTTGTACATCGTAGGGGAAGTTTTATTATTATTACTAGTACAAAAAAAAAAACGACCTCCGGGCGATGTGAAAATAGATTTTTTGAAACATATTGCCTGAGGGGTGGGAATAAAAAAATTCGATGTCAGCGAGTTTGTACCCTAAGTATGTAAAATCATCAAATTCATTAAAGGATTAAAAAATAAAACAATTTGAAATGTTAACTTTAAATATGTATTAAAATAAAACAAGCTATATATAGATATATAATACCAGCCATGTATTTATTAAAACTGTCTAATGTTGCTTCTTCAACCTTTGAGTGTATTTATACTGTTATGACGATTTTGGGTAATGTGACGTAAGCAGTTTGTTACAGACAAAAACCGGAAGCGAATTTCCATTATTAATAGAGATTACTACTACTACTACTACTACTACTACGTGTCATGTGTTACATAATCTATGCGGTTGCATAAGATTATTGTCAATCCCCTGTCATTCTGAGGGGATGACCCTTTTCATACCATGGCCGGGTCCTTCCATGGAAAATTACAGAAGCCCGCCAAAATACGTGAAGTCACGTGGGACCTTTTGAGTCCCCAGTTTTTCAGTTAGACGTCAGGCAGAGAAGTCAACCATTTTAGGTCCTGCCTAAAACTGGAACTCACGCACGCTATGTTAGTCAGATATTTAGTTACACGAAATGTATAGTTATGGAAATAAAAGTTTGTATAAGTAATATGTTCTTGTGGTTGATGAATGTCTTGGTAACAAGACTAAGAAATGAATCCAGGACGACCAGCCAGCAGGAACATAGCAATAGAAAACCAGACCTTAGGAGATCCGAGACGATAGACCAGACCAAGTCAAGATGAAGATATACCAAAGACGATCAGAATACTAAAGACGGCCAAGAAATAGAATTAAAGAAAGAGGTATGCAACATTATAATTACTAGCAAATATATGCACCCTCCGGGTGCAAGTATTTAAGTTTTGATATAATAAAATATCATATTAGAAAGGCTAATGAAAATGAATAAGAATACAGATAAAAAGATTTGGAACAGAGGGGGTATTATCGAAAAATAGAACAGCTTTGAAACTAACTCTTCCACCATTTTCCATTACTCCCGTCTTTCATTGGTAAATTTTCCTAATTTAACTCTTTACTTAAAATAGGAAGTAAAGGATAATATTACAGTTATTTCTTCTTCTTAATGAATTTCTTTTAAGATTTATCCCAGAGATTTTTGCTCATATTCAATACGATAAAACCAAACAATTAGAAATCAATAATACTTAGCACATATTTATTAAAATCAATTTTTTAAGATGAATATGCAAATTATCCTTCCCGTTCACACTGTAAACCACTATTTTGTTGTATATATAAATACAATTGCGTATTATTAGTATGTTGATATGGTCAACAGTGGCTTCGGCCTCTGGACCATTGATATAATTAACGGCGTCGATCCCAGGGGGCCATCCCCCCAGGCAACACCTGCCCCCTTGATTTAAAGGGGCAGGGCTGGGTTTATTGCCCAGTGCCTGAGGGGCCCCCTTGAGGGGGAATGCCGACGGGATCGACGCAATTTTTCACCTGCCACTCCATGAGCTTCGGCTTGTGGGTGGTCCCACGTTAATAGGAACTTTGTGCCTGACCCGTACAAGTGGGGTACGCGGTAAATACTATGTAGATATGGTCAACAGTCTTAATAATGTAAAACAATTTTATTATTCATTGAGGTTTAAATAAAAATAAAATCATGGAGAATGTGATGTTAATAACTAAGGGAATTGTGAATTGAGTAGTAATATAGTTTCGGTTACAGACAGACAAACACACAATCTCCATTATAATAAGATTTAGTGCCAATGAAAGAAGGCGCTATGCAACACATGCACTTACCTTTAATATTATCAACGCCTTATTTCAGTTATAATTACTAATATTATTATAACTGTATGCACTATCACCACAGCGACGGCTTCGCCTTCCATTCTGATGATGAACGCAACGTTTACCTTCTAACTATTTTCGAACTGCTGATTTCAAATATGGAAACAATTCTATTATGTATGCTCTGGTTTTCATGCAATTTGATGATTTTACTTACCTAGGGTACAAACTCGCTGACATTGAATTTTTACTCCAGCCCCTCTGGCAATATGTTTCAAAAATCTATTTTTACATCGCCCGGAGGGTGTTTTTTTTATTTTGTACTAGCAATAATAATAAACTGAGATAAAGATGGATCACCTTAATCCAGGCAGAAAACTAGACCTAGTATTGATTAACAAGAAAAAGAGAACTTGTCAACTGGTAGATTTTGCAGTATCCAGCAGATCACAGGGTGAAGATGAAAGAAAAAATACCTGGACATTGCTAGAGAATTGAAAAATCTGTGGAAGATGAGGGTTGAAGTGATACCAGTTGTAATTGGTGCACTTGGAACGGTTCCCCAAAGCTTAGAAAAGTAACTAGAGGAACTGAAAATCAGAGAAAGAATTGAGACTATCCAGACAACTGCATTGTTGAAATCAGCTACAATACTCAGAAGAGTCCTGGAGACCTGAAGAGACTTGTTGTTACTCAGATTCCAGTGCGGCTAAATAAACTACTTACGCATTTAT
>CM042180.1:30337760-30341095 GCA_023376005.1 Doryteuthis pealeii
ATGAGCCTCCTTGGAAGATACCTCTTTGGATGTTTTCTTCTGTTTTCCAGCTTTTAAATGAATTTGCCAGTTTTCCATGGCTTTTTTAATGAAGTTTATAATGTTGGAAATTTTGTACATTTGTAGGCATTCTAAAATCCAGGTATGTGGGACCATGTCATAGGCTTTTGTGTAATCGATCCAGGCCATTGCAATATTTTTCCGTCTATTTTTTACTTCTTTAATAATGTATTGGTCTATATACAGTAAATCGTGTGTTCCTCTTTTTCCCTTGCGGCATCCTTTCTGTTCTTCTGGGAAAAGGTTTCGCCAATTGAGTGAAAAGTATATTTCTTCCTTTATAACGGCAGTCAATATTTTCTACATCATGGGTAGACAAGTTATCGGTCTATAATTGCTGGGGATGTTTCCTTTTTTAGGGTCTTTCTGGATTAGGGTAGTTATTCCTTTCGTCATCCATTCGGGTACTTCTGTTTCTTGTAGACATCTGTTCAGTTGATGGGCCATTCTTTTGTGAATAGAAGTAATTTTTTTTAACCAGAATCCATGTATACCATCGTGGCCTGGTGTTTTCCAATTTGTTACTTTCTTGAGTACTTATTATTATTATTATTATTATTATTATTATTAGCAAATATATGCACCCTCCGGGTGCAAGTATTTTAGTTAAATTTTATAATAAAATATCATATTAAATTAGAAAGGCTAATGAAACTGAATAAGAATGTAGATAAAAAGATTTGGAACAGAGGGGGTATGATTGAAACATAGAACAACTTTGAAACTAACTCTTCCATCATTTTACATTACTCCCTTCTATCTTTGTTAAATTTTCCTAATTTAACTGTTTAGTTAAGATAGAAAGTAAATAATAATATTACAGTTATTTCTTCTTGTTAATGGATTTCTTTTAAGATTTATTCCTGAGATTTTTGCTCATATTCAATAAGATAAAACCAAAGAATTAGAAATCAATAATACTAAGCATATATTTATTAAAATCAAATTTTTAATATCAATATGCAAATTAGCCTTCCCATTCACACTGTAAACCGTTATTTTGTTGTATATATAAATACAATTGCATGTTATTAGTATGTAGATATGGTCAACAGTCTTAATGATGTAAAACAATTTTATTAATAATTGGGTTTTAAATAAAAAATAAAATCATGGAGAATGTGATGTAAATAACTAAAGGGAATTGTGATTTGTATAGTAATATAGTTTCGGTTACAGACAGAAAAACTCACAATCTCCATTATAATAAGATTATTATTATTATTATTATTATTATTGACGCTCGTCACTAAATGCATCAGGCGTATGCGAACCCACACTGACTAGACAAGTCTCTTCGGAGACACATTTTGCATTCATCAAACCGAGTTGCAATAAGCAACACAAAGACACACTCATACACACATAAAAAAGGGGGAAAATATATTAAAGAAACACAAGCGACACACAAACAAAGCCACAGAGTTTCATGATGAGAAATTGGCGCCAGTACAGTCAGTTTGTTGCCAAAAAGTGGCGGAAGGGGGCGCTTTGAAGAAACATTGCGAACGCAGGAGACAAGAAAAATCCCTTCTCGACGAACGGATTTTCAACAACGTAAAACAATAAATAAATAAATAAATAAATAAATGAATGAATAACAAAAAAATAACAAAAACAAAAACTTTTCTATATTATTCTTTCCTTCTTGTTCTTGGTTTTTTCTTTATTATTTTATCTTTCTATTTCTTTCTTTTTCTTTCGTGTTCTTTCTTTCTTTCTTTTTCGTTATTACTGTTTTTTCTCTTTCGTTATTACTCTATCTTATTATTTATTATTTATTTTTATTTGTTATTACACCTTTTCCTTTCTTGGTCTTTCTTCATCTTTCTTTCTTCTTTCTTTTTTTTCTGACCCCTTCTTTCCTTTCTTTCTTTCTTCTCTTCTTTCTTTCTTTCTTTCTTTTCTTTCTTTCTTTCTTTCTTTCTTTCGTTATTACTGTTTTTTTCTCTCTCGTTATTACTCTATTTTTCTTTTTCTTTTGTTATTACACTTTTTCTTTTCTTTCTTGGTCTTTCTTCATCTTTCTTTCTTTTTCTCTCTTCCACTTTCTTTCTTTTTCTTTTCTTTCTTTCTTTCTTTTTCTTTCTTCCACTTTCTTTTCTTTTCTTTTTTCTTTCTTTCTTTTCTTTTTTTCTTCTCTTCTTCCACTTTCCACTTTTCTTCTTTTCTTTCTTTTTTCTTTCTTTCCACTTTCTTCATCTTTCTTTCTTTCTTTTTTCTTTCTAGCTCATTCTTTCATTTTCTTTCTTCCTATTTCATTCTTTTTTTTTCTTTCATACTCTTTCTTTCCTTTTCTTTTCTTTCTTACTATTTCTTTATTTTTTCTGTTTTCTTTTGTTGCTATCTTACTCTCTCTTTATTTTTCTTTCTTCCTCTTTCTTTCCTTTTCTTTCTTACTCTTTCTTTTCTTTCTTTCTTTTTTGTCTTACTCTTCCTTTATTTTTATTTTTTTTGTTATTACTCTTTTTTCTTTTTCTTTCTTTTCCCTTTCTTACTTTTCTTTCTTTCTTTTTCTTTTTTACTCTTTACTTCTTTTCTTTCTTTTTTGTTATTACTCTTTCTTTCTTTTTTCTTGCCTCTTCTTTCCTTTTCTTTTTTTTCTTTTCTTCTTTTTTTCTCTTTCTTTTTCTTTTTCCTTTCTTACACTTTTTTTCTTTTTCTTTCTTCTTTTTCTTTTTTTCTTTTTCCTTTTTTCTTTATTCTTTCTTTCCTATATTACTTTCTTTTTCTTCTAAGTAAAGAATAAATCAATAAATTAATAAGAAAAAAAGAAAAAGAAAAAAGCTGAAAAATAACATAAACAGACAATAAAGGGGTCCCCAAAATACATAAGGATAATAAAGGCCCCCCCCAAAAAAAACAACAACCAAAAAGCAAAAAAAACAACAACAAAAAACAAACCTCTAAACAAACAAGATTATTCAAAAACATCGTGGGGTAATTAATTTTTCTTCCTTCCTCGATTTTTCATTTTTTTCTTTAGATTTCTTATAAAGTAAAAGAAAGCGTCGGGGCGGCCTAAAGTCTGGTATCAGCCATGCCAGGGAGCTATCCCCTGCTATATATCTTGTAGACCAAGTATTGGTGTCTGATGTGGAGCGCCACACCTAACATCGTCCTATCTATCTTCGTAGCAGATCCTCTCCTACTCATATGCTGATGTTCGTAAGACCAGACGAAATCTAGGATACCTGCTCACCCAACTGCTCTACCAATGAGCTAACTCCGGCCCCTATCTCTCTCTTTTCTATTTCTAATCTACTCTTCTCTCT
>CM042180.1:30341195-30348695 GCA_023376005.1 Doryteuthis pealeii
AAAGAGAGATCTCAACAACAAACTAACAACAGCAACACAAAGCACAACAACAACAACAAATCAAGAGTCTGAATCTATAAATAAAAGATGGAGACAATAAGATTTAAACATTTGAAAACGAATCGACCAATTAAAGGGAACATTTTAGTGCTTGAAACTCGTCTCATATTCGGCGTTTTTCGGTTATTTCAAATAAAGATGGCGCCCACCAATATTTTCCCGCCATTTAAGCAAAGACTCAGCGCCATTTTAAAGAAATTATTTTTTTTGTCTTTTTGGAGGTCAAAGAAAGAAAATCGAAAAATTTGAACTTGGAAAACCAGATTTTATGAGTACGTAGTGGATTGAGGGCTGAGAGGAAATTAAAAAAAAAAATGCACGAAGAGAAATAAAAGCCAGATTATTTTTTTTCATCGATATAAGCGGCTGGGGGAAAATTAACGAAATGATGAACAAAAAATGGTTATTTCCAATAATTATAACATAAACAAAGGGGAACCATTCTTGACTGATAAATTATTTATTTATTTATTTATTGATCTACTCGGAAAACAGAAAACGGGTTTGGTTTGGTTTATTAATTTTAATGGCATATCAACCCGTCCAGGGTTATATCATGCCTATCGGTTGGGGTGTTATACATATTGTGCATTCATATATATATACTTTTAGTAATTGGTTTTAACAATGTGTTAGCATTATTGGGAATTATATTGTATGGCATTGATTTGTTTCATGTCTATATTCTATGGTATAATTTTATTTCCCTCAAAAAAAAGAAAATATCCCCAATGTTAACATTTTCAAATAGATCCTTCATATTGTTTGCTTTAAAATAATGGTTTCTGATGGGAGCAAAAAATCTGCATTCCATCAATAAGTGTTTAACTGTCAGGGGTGTTTGACATGTTTCAGATTGTAGTTGTTGTTCTTGTTTGAGTATATAAGAGTGTGTTAGTTTTGTATGACCAATGCATAATCGGGACATAATGACTTGTTCCTGTCTAGACTTCCTTAAAGTTGGTCTGCAGCCTCTAGAGTTAGGGTTAGGCTTTAGAGTTAGTTTAATGGGAAAATAAATAAATACTGTATCAGTCAAGAGTGGTTCCCCTTTGTTTATGTTAGACTTATAGCAAGTAACCAAAAGATTACTAAAAAGATTCATTGGGAATGGTTTTACTATTTACTAATGTTAGGATTTTTGTGGCCATCCTTAAGCTTCAAGCAAGAGCGCCGTCCAGCGGTGAACCCTTGTATTAAGCAGAGCATTATCCTAAGTGAAGAATCCTTTGGTTGCTCCTTAGTGCTCCTCAATCTTGTTCATCAATGAGTGCAAATGGACAACTATCAATATCAGCAAATTAAATAGTCAACCAACCACGTATTCGGGCTGTTGATTGGCTGAGGTTTAAACCACGTGATCTCGCTCAGAGTATTAATTTAAGTGGTAGATTGCAGCACGGCTTATATTTAGTCGTCGAGGTGGCCTAAAGTCGGTATTAGCCAATCAGCGAGGGAGTCTATCCCCCTTTCACTAGCGCTAGACTAAGGAGATTGTTTTCAATCAGATTACTGTCTTTTGCGTTCAAAAACCGAATAACTGCGCAAACTTCACACTTGGTGGTAGTTTCAGTCGAGAGCTCCATCAGAAACGAAAGTCGGACAAATTCGCATGCACAACAAACACAATAGTGTTGCCAATCATGAATATTAAGAAATAGCTGAGACGCGCACGGCGTAATGTTACGATTTTTGTGGCCATTCTTCAAGCAAGAGCGCTGTCCAGCGGAGATCCCTTGTGTTAAGCAGAGCGCGATCCTTAGTGAAGAAACCTTTGGTTGCTCCTTGGTGTCACTTAATATTGGGTATGGTCCTTTGGTTGTTCCTTGGTGCTCCTCAGTCTTCCAGGTCGTTCGTCAATATGTGCCAATGGACGTCTGTCAATATCAGCGATTAAGTAGTTAACCAGTCACGTATTCGGGCTGTTGATTGGCTGAGGTTTAAACCACGTGATCTCGCTTAGTCTATACATCTAAGTGGTGTATTGCAGCACGGTTTATATATCAAAATAATCCAACAACATGATATAAGCGACAGGGGAAAAAATTAAGAACATGATGAAAAAACTTTGGTATTAATAATTAGGAATAATCAAATATCAAGAGAAAATCTTTCTACAATTAAATGAATAAATTATGGAGGTACGTAGTGGAATGGTTAGAGTCGTAGGAAATGGACACGTCGACCCGAGTTCAAATTTTAGAGAAGGCAGTTTGTATTTCACATAGTGCTAATACCCTTTGGGAAAGGTATGAATCCAACTATACTCCCTCCAGCTATGGGTAAATAGTAGGGCAGACTGGATTCTTCAACCTTGGTTAGGCAACATGTCTAGGAGAAGAAAAATCTGAATTTAAACCTGTTAAACTCCGCTTAAGAAATTGATCTTGTGTCACATCCTGCTTGTGCGGAGGTGTTGGTATCTATCAATCTCTCTCTCTCTCTCTCTCTCTCTCTCTCTCTCTCTATATATATATATATATATATATATAATATATATATATATATATATATATATATATATAATCAATAGTAATGATATTATGAAAGATTTAAACTCATAACTTTTCAAGTTATGTAATGATATAGTAATGATTTTGACTCATCTGAAGATTGCGTAAGCATGAAACTTTTTTCCCCCAATTGCAAAGATTGTGGAGAGTAAGAGAAAGTTGAAGTGGTTTTAGGATTGACGGGTGTTATCTTCTGTACGGCTCTCGGCCACGTCTCTCTTGACCAACATTTGGACTCGTTTAAATAGTATTCTGGAACTTCCAGCTGGCCACGCCCCCTCTCTATCTGTGTTAAAATTCTTCTGGCCATTTTTAGGCTGCAGGTGAGAGCACTTTACAGAAGAGATCCCTTGTGGCATTAAGTTTGATCCGTTCTGAATTGAATCCAATGATCCGTTCTTCCGTGTTAAGCACGAGCAACTGAACGTCTTTCCACCAAGGCCCTTGAATATTTAACCAACCACGTATTCGAGCGTGTGGATTAGCCGATTGAATCCATGCAGCCACGAAGAGTCTATAAATTTAAGTTGTGGCCTCCAGCACACCTTATAAAGCAAAATAATCCAACACACACACACACACACACACACACACACACACACACACACTCTCTTTCTATTTCTCTCTCTCCCTCTTCCACCCTCTTAAAATCATGTATATATTTTCCTAATTCTGATGACTGTTAAGAGTAAGAGAGTGTTGAAATAGCTATGATTGCATATACGGAGGTCGACGGGAATTATCTTCGGTTCGGCTTTCGGACAGACCCTTTTGACCAACATTCGGACTCGTTTAAATAGTATTCTGGAACTTCCAGTTGGCCACGCCTCATCCGACCCAACAACCAAGCACATTTCATGACACCGACTTCATCTTGTTAGAACATCCACACCTACAAAAGAAAATAAAACTCTCATTATTCGTGTCATTGTAAACTGTTTAAAACATTGTAATTCCAATCCTGTAATATCTGATACTCTAGATCTCTTGCTTTCTAGCGCGAATTGTAAAACGGGGAGGGGCATCGTATGTCACTAAACATTGTATCACAGGATTAAAATCTATCTATCTATCTATCTATCTATTTATCTATATCTATCTCAGTCTGATCCTATCTATCTTTCTATCTATCTAACTATCTGGGACTGTCCAAATCTATCTATCTATCTATCTATCTATCTATCTTATTCTATCTATCTATCTATCTATCTATCTATCTATCTATCTATCTATCTATCTATCTTATTCTGTTCATATCTATCTATCTATCTGGCTTGCTAGCTAACTAACTAACTATCAATCTATCTAACTATCTATCTGTTCATATCTATCTATCTATCTATCTATCTATCTATCTATCCATCCATCTATCTATTTATCGATTTATCTATCCCAGTCTGATCGTATCTATCTATCTATCTATCTATATATCTATCTATCACTGTATATTCATATCTATCTATCTATCTATCTATCTATCTATCTATCTATCACTGTGTATTCATATCTATCTATCTATCTATCTATCTATCTATCTATCTATTGATATGAGTCTGTTCCTATCTATCTATCTATCTATCTATCCATATAAATCTGTTCCTATCTATCTATCTATCTATTGATATAAGTCTGTTCATATCTATCTATCTATCTATCTATGTCTGTTCCTATCTATCTATCTATCTATCCATATAAGTCTGTCCATATCTATCTATCTATCTATCCATATAAGTCTGTTCATATCTATCTATCTATCTATCTATCCATATAAGTCTGTTCCTATCTATCTATCTATCTATCTATCTATTTAAGTCTGTTCCTATCTATCTATCTATCTATCTATCCATATAAGTCTGTTCCTATCTATCTATCTATCTATATCTATCTATCTATGTCTGTTCCTATCTATCTATCTATCTATCTATCTATTAATATATGTCTGTTCCTATCTATCTATCTATCTATCTATCTATTAATATAAGTCTGTTCATATCTATCTATCTATCTATCCATATGTCTATTCATATCTATCTATCTATCCATATAAGTCTGTTCATATCTATCTATCTATCTATCTATCTATCTATCTATCTATCTATCTATCTATCTATCTATCTATCTATCCATATAAGTCTGTTCCTATCTATCTATCTATCTATCTATCTATCTATCTATCCATATAAGTCTGTTCATATCTATCTATCTATCTATCTATCTATCTATGTATCTAAACCGTTCTCTTTCTCTTCGTCATGCCGGTTTATGTCCCTTTTGTGCTAATTTTGTTTTGTCTTCACAGAAAATAAGATGCTAAAGAGTTTGGGTCTTTTGGGAATATTTATATGCACCCCGACATATTTGGGTGTGTCTGTGTTTGTGTGCGTACACACACACACATGGGCACACACACACGCACGCATACACACACACGCACACACACACACACACACACACATACACACACACGCACGCACGCGCACACACGCGCGCGAACATACACATATACACACACACACGTATATATACATAATTTCATATACCTTGCCTAAATACGCATACATAACTGTATGTCTAATATATATATATATATATATATATATATATATATATATATATATATATATATATGAGTGTGTGTATGTGTGTATTTAGGCAGCATTTTTTCTTGTAGGCATCTATTGTTAAATAATGCAGCCATTTTTTGTCTGCAAGTTTTTTCCTTTGTTTTTTTCGTATTGCCGGATTATTTTTGTAATTTATATATATATATATATATATATATATATATATATATATATATATATATATATACGGTGTACGAGATAAATTTGACAGTTTCATAAGCAGAGATCATAATATTATAAACATCTTTAATAACTAATACGTTAATCATATCAACCCTCTAAAAAATAATAGATTCTCCTAATTTAAAAAAAAACAACATAGATAAAAGAACGAGGAAAAAAAGAACTAACACTAATAACATAGGCTCTTCGGGGACTGTGGGTCCGGTGGCTTCGACCACTGGACTATTAGTGATAATTAACAGCGTTGATCCCAGGGGGATATCCCCCCAAGCAACACCTGCCCCCTCGATTTAAAGGGGCAGGGCTGGGTTTATTAACCAGCGCCTGAGGCGCCCTCTCGAGGGGGAATGCCGACGGGATCGACGCATTTTTTGTGTCTACCACCCATGAGCTTCGGCTTGTGGGTGGGCCCACATAAAATGTCCTTGTGTCACGCCCTCATAAGTGGGGTGAGAGGCAAATACCCTAAAACATAGGTAATTTTCACCTTTAGTTGTCAAAGTTCCTAGCATAAAATTGTGCATGCGCATTATCTGAAATGAACTTAATTGTTATTAAGAACACATTTTATGATATTCTTTAGTTAAAGCATGCATATTGTTTTCGAAAAAGTTTCTAAGATTTGTGTATTTCGCACGAAGACTTTCAAAATGGCTACCCGCTTGTTTCAAAGTGAAATTCAGTTGGCTAAATTCCTAGCATAAACTTATCTGAAATGAACTTAATTGTTATTAAGAACACATTTTATGATATTTTTGTGTTAAAGCATGCAGTTGTATTGTTTTCGAAAAATTTTCTAAGATGTGTTTATTTCGCACGGAGATTTTCAAAATAGCTGCCGGCTTGGTTCAAAGTGAAAGTCAAGGGAGGTTACTCTAATTGCCTTATTTGCTAGGAATTTTGACAACTAAAGGTGAAAATTACCAAAACATACCCCACCCCAGTCGAAAGCGCTATTTCAACTGGATCCTGACATGAGAAAGATCGCCAGAAGACTGGAAATGATACAAATCAAGATCATGAAAAAGAAATGTTCCGTGTTATTTACCAACACTTGCCTACAAAATAACTTGCTGCCAATATATATATATATATATATATATTATATATATATATATGTGTGTGTGTGTGTGTGTGTGTGTTCGGGAGAGTTATCTCCCCCTAACGATTCTACAACGGATATACTCACTGACTAGTAGTGAGATGGAAAACTGACAAGTAGAGAGTCAGGTCGACAAAGACTGACAGTCAGGCAGACAAGGACTTGCCCCATGTGTGATCACACACATGACAACACACAGTTGAATTCTATCCAACTGTATTCCCTCTCAGTGAGAATAAATAAAACAAATATTGTTATATGTTAAACATATTTCACTGTTTTTATTATCATTTGATATTCCTACATCTCAGAATATAACAAAATGTATAAAAATTAAAAAATTTAGAAGGATGATATTTTTACTTAACTTACGTTACAGCATTTCAGTTTGTTTATCAAACCATAATCTATGTAAATAGAATTGATTATATATATATATATATATATATATATATATATATATATATATATATATATACTTTTTTTCTTTGGTGGGGTACCAAGTAATTTGGTATTAGGATTATTCTCAGCTGGTCCATTCTTCCAAGTGTAAGGTGTTGAAAAGAGTAGAGTCGCTTTGAGAGCTCAATGTTTAATTTTTGTAAATAGAGCAAAGTAATTAGTAAAGAAAAAAAAAGCTTAAAAATCGGGTATTAAGTGATTATGGTCCATTTCCACCCAAGGGTATCTGAGCATCCTCTGAGTTTTGTCAGATCACGTTCTTTATTGCGTGATCTAACGAAACTCAGAGGGTGCTCAGATACCCATGTGTAGAAATGGACCATAATCACTTAATACCCGATTTTAAAACTTTTTGTCTTTACTAATTGTTGTGATGTTAATCCAACAGTAAAAAAGAAGTCAAGTCGAGGTAGGGTAAAATAAGACAAGTGTATTTACAATAATGGTACAGGAACGGCTAGCTTGCCGTTAAACGGTAACAGTACAACCTTTTCACTCGGTGTCTCACTATTTATAGTGAGAACCAGTGTATATTCTCCACTGTAGGAACGGCCGG
>CM042180.1:30353695-30356195 GCA_023376005.1 Doryteuthis pealeii
CAAGAGAATGAATAAAAAGGAAAAGAGACTGAATTACTGTTGTTTTGATTAGAATTTTCTTTTTGATTGACTTTATGATTTGTGAGAGAAAGGATTTTTAACAGGATTTTAGTCGTTCGTGAAAAAGGAAGGACATTCATTTCGAGATACTGTACAACAAAACGTGAGTTGAAGAAAAGTGAATATTGTTATAATGAAACAAAATAGATAGTGTTAGATATCATTTATTACCAAAATAATCTAAAACAATTTTATCAATAATTGAGATTTAGATAGAAATAAAATCATTTGCAATGCCTTTTTATAGTAAAATCATTTCCAATGTATTTTATTGTAAAAATCATTTCCAATGTATTTTATTGTAAAAATCATTTCCAATGCCTTTTTATAGTAAAAATCATTTCCAATGCCTTTTTATAGTAAAAATCATTTTCAATGCATTTTCATAGTAAAAATCATTTCCAATTCATTTTCATAGCAATAATCATTGTCCAATGCATTTTCATAGTAAAAATCATTTTCAATGCATTTTCATAGTAAAAATCATTTCCAATGCATTTTTATAGTAAAAATCATTTCCAATTCATTTTCATAGCAATAATCATTGTCCAATGCATTTTCATAGTAAAAATCATTTCCAATGCATTTTTATAGTAAAAATCATTTCTAATGTATTTTCATAATTTAAATCATTTACAATGCATTTTCATAGTAAAAATCGTTTTGGTTACAGAGAAATACACAATATCCATTATAATAAGATTTGTATATTATATTTTTACTTGAAGGCAATTACAATGCATGTATCGCATAAAATTCGATACTTTTTCTTATAGAAAATGAACTTGACAAGTGTAATCCCGGCAAATGATCGCTCGGTGTGTAGAATATCGTACAGACCGTTTCGACTTTATTAAGTCTCATCAGCGATATATACTAACGACTTCCCTCCGACAGAAATCGAAACCGGGAGGCATAGTCAAACACCATATCGCCTCGGCCACAGTACACAGCTAACAATCCCTGCGAAATTAACCTTGTCAAATGATACTTACACGCCTCTACCATAATAGGTAAGGGGACGTTGAGAGAATAATAACAACAAACCAAGCGTCATGCTCTTCGGCGAAGTGAATAAGATTTTTGGATGTTTTTGTTTTTAGAAGCATTGTTGAATAAAGTATATATTATATTTTTACTTGAAGTTTTCATCACTTTCTTTTTTTATTCATTACATATTTTGCAGATGAATCGGCTTGGTCCTTTCTCGTTATTCCAACACATCACAACTTCTTCTGACTTAGATAGTGAATTGAATTTCCTTAGTAACTTGACTATCATTAATAGTCAAGTTACTAAGGAAATAATAGTATTAATTGGTTATCAAGTAATATGGTTAATGAATCAGAAAATATTATACATTTTGTATTTGTAATTATTGAAATAATGCTAAGTGCCTGATCTATGGCACATGCCTCAAAATTGAAGATGGAGGTTTCAATTGGGAGACATTTCTTGCTTATTTTCTTGTGTGGATTTTTGGGATGAGGCTTCATAATTTGTATTATTTGGATTATTCGGACTACTGTCATTTTCTACTACTCATTTTATTATTATTTACACAATGTTTCGACCAATGTGCCCTCCGGCCTTCTTCAGGTGTTTCTTGTGTGGATGAGGCTTGATAATTTGGATTATTTGGATTATTCGGACTACTGTCCTCATTCTATTATTATTTACACAACGTTTCGACCAATGTGCCCCCCGGCCTTCTTCAGGTGTTTCTTGTGTGGATGAGGCTTGATAATTTGTATCATTTGGATTATTCGGTCTATTGTCATATTCATTGTTGTATACACAAATATAGAATAATTAACACAGCTTAACACTTGTAACTGGGCTTGGTTAACAGAATGAGAACATTCCACCCCTGTGGATTGAATAAAGGGTTCGGTTTGAAGTTTTGTGAAGGCTCCTGATTACGACATGAAAGTTGCGGAGTTCGACTTGAAGGTTTCCGATTTCGAAGAGAAGGTTCCCAAGTTTGAAGAGGGGGTTACCGAGTTTGGGATGGTTCCCGAGTCCGACAAGAAATATGGAAGAAGGCCGGAGGAGGTCACAACGAGCGCAAAGTTGTGCAGATAACAATAAAAATGAGGACAATAGTCCGAATAATTCAAATGAAACAAACTTACATTTTTATTTTTGTTATTAGTAAGACTTTTTTCTCATTTATTTCCCTTATTTATCGGCGGGGATTGTAGAAAAAAGCTGACTTCACATTTACAGAGAGGTAAATCCCAATCCAAACAGAGCCTCCTGTTATCCGTGGTTGGCGATCTGTTATGCTTAAGGACGGAATCTTGGTGACTGAGTAGTCCATGACATGCAACACCCCAGTTCTGGTGTTTACTTGGTCAGGGAGGCCCATACCGGAAAAAAGAAAATGAAGAAGAAGAAGAAGAATGACAGAAGAAGAAGAGGAAGAGGAAGAGGAAAG
>CM042180.1:30363695-30368695 GCA_023376005.1 Doryteuthis pealeii
ATAAAACTGAGATGGATAGATGGATAGATAGTAAGGAACAGAGATGGAACAATAGAGATAGATAGATAGATAGATAGATAGTCACAACAGAGATAAATAGATAAATAGATAGATAGATAGATAGATAAACCGTCAAAATAACTACCTATTAGCTAACCACGAATAAATCGAAATCTATGGGGGAAAATTCTATTTCCCTTCCGCTTCTAACCTATTTGATCTTTGTCTTGTTCCATGTTCGTATATATATTATTTTCTTTTCCCGTGATTGTCCGAATCTTCTAGATTCCAAATTACCGGTCAATCAAATCCTAACCCCCAACAGAACAAGTCAGGTCAAGTCTTGTCCGCTGTCCTGTCAATCAACTTAATCTTCCGATCCGCCTTGCAAACGACCTTAGAGTCCGATTCGGCCCGTTTTTTTTTTGGCATGACATGTGATCGAGAAACGACTGTTGATTTATCTAAGCTTTATTTAAGTTTATTCGAGAAGAACCGTCGGATTATAATTGGTAAAACTTTAGGTAGATGGAGCTGCCATTACCACTTTCCTAAGTTCGCTTGCACCGTAGGACAAAATGGGATGTATTTCTGCCGCATCATATATATATATGTATATATATTTGGGAGAGTATTTTAGTCAGACCTAACTTTTTGAAAGTTAATTCATTTATGGTTAATTAGGCGGGATTTAACTACTTAAATGTAAGGTTAAACAAATCGAGAAAAATCAATCTCTGAATATTTCGACCTATTAGGTCTCTTCAGCAGAGCTATAGATACGAAGACCGCCCCGCGTGTGACTCGAACCCTTTGTGTCAAAACGGCACGCCGGCTTCTTACCATCACGCCAAACAGAAATCGCAATTTCTCTCGCTTTGTTTAGGTATTAGTAGCACTCATATTCCACTTTGGAGACTTTATCGCACGACCATTACGCATATATATATATATATATATATATATATATATATATATATATACATATATAAGTGTATTTTGGCAGCATTTTTTCTTTTATACAAGTTTTGTTGAACTGTACAGACAATTCCTGTTGGACAAGTTTTTCGTTGATCCATTCCAATTTTCGGGCCATCTTTCTGGTGTCGGGGTGTAACTGGTATAACGGTCTCTCAAAGGTTTCAAAACGAGCGCTTTCGGCAATACAATTTGCCATCCTCAGGTAGGAAACGATGGTATGATTTCGTGTCTCGTCTTTAATATATATATATATATATATATATATATATATATATATATATATATATTGGGGGATTATGTGCTTAATTGAAGTCATACCTATTTTGTAAATTAATTAGTTGTAATTAAATGAATTAGGCGTGCATATCGGTTTAAACGTAAGGCGTAAACAAATCGAGAAAAAGTCAGTCTCTGTATGTACATTTCAGCCTATTAGGCTTCAGCAGCAGAGTTATAGACAGGGCAGTGCTAATCTCCCAAAAAATTGTCGGCTATCGCCATCTCAAACACATTATTTGTCCACTTCATAAATATATATATATATATATATATTATAATATATTAATAATTTGAAGGCAAATACAATGCGTATGAAAAATAAAAAGATGTTATTTTTGTCTTATCGATTTCGAAGTATACATATCATCATCAGAGGTTCGTATCTGATACGAACCTCTGATGATGAAGTTTGGTTGGTTGTCTGTCAGAGGCGAACAATTAACTTATAAATATTTACAGGATGTATGTTTTTACAATCTGTAAACAACAGGCGAGCAAATGCCTTACACTAAACTGTGGAGGTTCAACTAAAATATAAGAAACATTTAAATAATTGAGTTAATTAGAATTTCTTAAATGGGTGTTAACTTTCCGGCAAGTGCACTGTCCTGCTTTTTAATTAACGAAAACCTTTATAAAAAAATTCCCTGAATATTTTAAATGGGAATGCTTTATCCTTGAAAACAGTTTAATTATCGCACATCAGTCTGATCGCCATCGTTACCATTCTATCTTTCCCGCCGATTCTTCGAATTCAAGAACAAACCAGTTTCTTTGAATGACGTTTTGGTATTTTGTCCTTGGAATTATCAAAACAACAAGATTTTGACGAGAAGACAAGTGTTTTGTCAAGGTCACTACCCACAGCCATACCCGTCCTCCCTCTACTGAAATCTAATCATATCACATTAGACGTGATCGAATTATCCGACACTATCAATCCGTTTGTTTGCCAATATGTTATCAGACAAAGACGAGGAAGAATTTAAACTCATTCCTATATTATTTTACAAAATAAAATAACCCAATAAAGTTTGGCATGCCATAAAATCCAATTAAACCAAACCAGATTATCCTCAAATATTAATTTTAGTCTGTTCATATCTATCTATCTATCTATCTCACTAACTAACTAACTAACTAACTAACTATCTATCTTTCTTAGTCTGTTCATATCTATCTATCTATCTATCTATCTATCTCTCAATCTGTTCATATCTATCTATCTATCTATCTATCTATCTATCCCAGTCTGATCGTATCTATCTATCTATGTCTGTTCATATCTATTTATCTATCGATCTATCTGTATCAATATCAATCTGTTCATATCTATCTATCTATCTATCTATCCCAGTCTGATCGTATCTTTCTATCTATCTATCTATTTCCATATCTATCTATCGATCTATCTATATCAATATCAATCTGTTCATATCTATCTATCTATCTATCTATCTATCTATCACTGTGTATTCATATCTATCTATCTATCTATCTATCTATCTATCTATCTATCTATTGATATAAGGCTGTTCATATCTATCTATCTATCTATCTATCTATCTAAGTCTGTTCATATCTATTTATCTATCTATCGATCTATCTATATCAATATCAATCTGTTCATATCTATCTATCTATCTATCTATCTATTGATATAAGTCTGTTCCTATCTATCTATCTATCTATCTATCTATCTAAACCGTTCATTATATGTATATAAGAAGAATACTTAAAAACAATTTAACTGTATACAATTTCTCTCTATTAAGAATAGTTATTGGAAAGTATAGTTGTTTTTAAGGATTACAATGTTTATTAGTTAACTGAAAGTCTATTGGCGTTATATATTAATACTTGAAACCTTATGACTGTGAAAATGAAATTGAATTAAAATATTTATTTTAAACTATATAACAGTATATACGTTATTAGTACTAGCAAAATAAAAAGATACCCTCCGGGCGATGTAAAAATACTTTTTTTAAAGATATTGCCTGAGGGGATGAGAGCTGAAAATTCAATGTCATAGAGTGTGTACCATAAGTATGTAAAATCGTCAAATTTATTAAAGGAGTAAAAAAAAAGAAAGAAAGAAAGACAATTTGAAATGGAAACAGTTCCGATAACTTTAAATATTATATTAGAATAAAACAATCTATAATATAATATATAACGCCGGGTTTTCTATTTATTGAAACAATGAGGAATTGTCTAACGTTACATGCTCACATTTTGAGTATATTTATTCTATGTTATGACGTTGGATTATCTGTTGGGTAATGTGACGTAAGCAGTGACGTAATTTTTGTTACAGACAAAAACCGGAAGCGAATCTCCATTATTAATAGATTAGAGTAGAATATATTGTAGTTTGCTATTCTCGTATAAAATTTGTTGAACATTCTGTTTACTGTACTGTGATCAAATAAGCTGTCCAAATTTCCTACACTGTTTTGCAAACGTTTGGGTAAATCTACACTCGAAATCGGGAAAAATAACTCAGTCGGTAGAGCATCCGCCTAGTAACCGTCAACTCAGCGCATGAGTAGCACAGGGATCTGCGTGGTAAAGTGAGGGGTTGGTAGTAGGTGTGGTGCTCCACTTCAGATGCCAAAAAAATCTCTTTGTTCTAGCCTTAGGAAAAGGGGAATAGACTCCCTCACTGTCTGGCAGATTCCGACTTTAGACCGCACTGACAAATTTTTTTCAATTTAAAATGATTTTTATAGAAACTAGCAAATATATGCACCCTCCGGGTGCAAGTTTTTAAGTTTTGATATAATAAAATATCATGTTGAATTAGAAAGGCTAATAAAACTAAATAAGAATGCAGATAAAAAGATTTGGAACAGAGGGGGGTATTATCGAAAAAATAGAACAGCTTTGAAACTAACTCTTCCAATCATTTTCCATTAAATCCCGTCTTTCATTGGTAAATTTTTCTAATTTAACTCTTTACTTAGAATAGGAAGTAAAGGATAATATTACAGTTATTTGTTCTTCTTAATGAATTTGTTTTAAAGATTTATCCCAGAGATTTTTGCTCATATTCAATAAGATAAAACCAAACAATTAGAAAATCAATAATACTTAGCATATATATTAAAAAATCAATTTTTTAAAGATCAATATGCAAATTAGCCTTCCCGTTCACACTGTAAACCGCTATTTTGTTGTATATATAAATACAATTGCGTATTATTAGTATGTAGATATGGTCAACAGTCTTAATAATGTAAAACAATTTTATTAATAATTGAGGTTAAAATAAAAATAAAATCATTGAGAATGTGATGTAAATAACTAAGGGAATTGTGACTGGAGTAGTAATATAGTTTCGGTTACAGATAGAAAAACACACAATCTCCATTATAATAAGATGTTGGGAAAATACGTATGTAAATATTTTGGAAAAAAAAACCCCGAAAAAAAACTATTTAATAGAAGAAATGAAATTCTATTCAAATATAAACAGGCCAATAACTTTTAACCTATATAAAAAAAAAATCATTTTTAAATACCTAAAACATTTACATGCCCATGTATATACATACAAAACCTTGATAATCGAAACACAAAAACATAACGTATTGAAAAGTAAAACTTATTCTCAAGTAAAAAATCAAATTTCAAAACTACGCCGTTAAAGGTATAGTCAACAAGCATAGACCATGAAATTTATGGAAATCGTGAATATCCGCGTGCCCATGAACTGGTGTGTCTAACTAACGCGG
>CM042180.1:30371195-30373695 GCA_023376005.1 Doryteuthis pealeii
CCAGAATTGAACCTCCAGTCTAAAGATAACTGTCACTTAGAACTGTCTTAACCTAACTCCTTAATCCACAAATTCTAAAAACAATTATCAATGATGTTTTTAGAATTTTATCCATACGAACATTTAGACACACGTCTGGAAGATCCATTATATGACGTCGTTCTTGTAAAATACAATGTATTTTAAAATGACTCCTCGAGCCGCCATAATGTATTGTGCAATAGCATCAAATTTTTGCAAACGCCATCTTTTTTTTTTATAGATTTCTCAGAGGACGCCGTTGAATAAATAAAAAAAACAAAACGGGTATTCTGGCTCCCCTCTGTCCCAATTTCTTTCGGACCAGATCAAATAAATACTGCAGGATTTGTTCCGGGTGGAAAGGACATGACTGGGTTGGGGTAAGATTTCGCTTAAAATATATATAATGTCGACCATCGTCAGAGAATCGGGACTGCGCATGCCTGAGAGAGAATTGCGTCGATGCTTTGTCGCCAAATGGAAGCGTGTTTAGTCACATGACACGAAGCAAATAATGGAGCAATGCTTTTTTTTTTATTAATCCGATCTTTTTTTTATTATGTTTATTTTTATTTCACACTTTTTCTATTTTCTGTCATTTTTATTAGCGTTTCTAGTTTTTTTTAGAATATTTTCTTCGCTTTCTTTGTTTTTTCTTTCTTTCTTTCTTTCTTTCTTTCTTTCTTTCTTTGGGTTTTACATTCTTTCTTTCTTTCTTTCTTTCTTTTCTTTCTTTCTTTGGGTTTTACATTCTCCTTTCTTTCTTTCTTCTTTCTTTCTTTCTTCTTTCTTCTTTCTTTTCTTTCTTTTTCTTTCTTTCTTTCTTGGTTTTACATCCTTCTTTCTTTCTTTCTTTCATTCTTTCTTTCTTTCTTTGGGTTTTACATCCTTTCTTTCTTCTTCTTTCTTTCTTTGGGTTTTAAATCCTTTCTTTCTTTCTTTCTTTCTTTCTTTTCTTTCTTTGGGGTTTTACATCCTTTCTTTCTTTCTTTCTTTCTTTCTTTGGGGTTTACTCCTTTCTTTCTTTCTTTCTTTTTCTTTCTTTCTTTTCTTTCTTTCTTTGAGTTTTACATCCTTTCTTCCTTTCTTTCTTTCTTTCTTTCTTTCTTTCTTTTGGTTTTAAAATCCTTTCTTTCTTTCTTTCTTTCTTCTTTCTTTGGGTTTTACATCCTTTCTTTCTTTCTTCTTTTTTTTTTCTTTCTTCTTTCTTTGGGTTTTACATCCTTTCTTCTTTTTTTCTTTCTTTCTTTCTTGGGTTTTACATCCTTTCTTTCTTCTTCTTTCTTTGGGTTTTACATCCTTCTTTCTTTTTTTCTTTCTTTGGGTTTTACATCTTTCTTTTTTTTCTTTCTTTTTTCTTTGGGTTTTACATCTTTCTTTCTTTCTTTCTTTCTTTGGGTTTTACATCTTCTTTCTTTTTTCTTTCTTTCTTTTCTTTGGGTTTTACATCCTTTCTTTCTTTATTTTTTCTTTGGTTTTACATCTTTCTTTCTTTCTTTCTTTTCTTTCTTTCTTGGGTTTTACATCCTTTCTTTCTTTCTTTCTTTCTTTCTTTTTTACTTTCTTTGGGTTTACATCCTTTCTTTTTTTCTTTCTGTTTTACATACTTCCCTCCTTCCATTCTTCCTTCCTTTCTTTGTTTGTTTCTTTCTGTTATACATTCTTTCCTTCTTTCTTTTTACATTCTTTCTTTCTTTAAATTGTTTGTTCGTTTCTTTTTTTCCTTCTGTTTTACATTTTTTCTTTCTTCTTCATACCTTAATTCGTTAATTCATTCTTTCTTGTCATATTCTATTTTCTTTCTTTTTTTCCTGAATTTTCATTTCCTTTTAATATTCTATCTTTCTTTCTTTCTTGTTTACTTACTTTCTTTCTTTCTTGATTTTTCTTTTGTTCTTTCTTTTTCCTTGTTTTTCCTGTGCTTCTTTTCCTTTTCCGTTCCTTTTCTTTCTTTCTTTCTTTCTTTCTTTCTTTCTTTCTTTTCCATTCCTTAATATCCTCATTTTCTTTCTTTTCCTGTCACTTTCTTTTGTCCTTTCTTTTTTCTTTAATGGTCTTCTGTCTTTCTTTTCTTTATTTCTTTTTCATTCCTTCATATCGTCATTGATTCTTTCTTTCTTTTCCTGTCACTTTCTTTTTTCTTTACTGGTCTTCTTTCTTTCTTTCTTTCTTTTTCTTTCCATCTCTTTCACTACTTTTGCCCGTCACACAATATTTTTAGTTCCTTTATTTCTTTATTTGCATCTTTCCTTTCATTCTCTCGTAAAATCATGCTTTTTCCTTCCTTCTTTCTTTCTTTCTTTCTTTCTTTCTTTCGTAACAATTTGTCTTTCTCCGTTTCTTAATTTCATCTGCTTTTTACTTTTTCTTTCTTTTATTCTTTCTTTCTTTCTCTTTCTTTTTTACTTTCATATTCATGGCTTTCTTTCTTTCATCCGTTATTTTCTTTTCTTTCTTTCTTTCTTTCTTTCTTTTTTTC
>CM042180.1:30378695-30381195 GCA_023376005.1 Doryteuthis pealeii
GTACTTGATTTCTTTAATATTTCCCATTTAAGAATAGGTGTTATATTTTGATGTTTTAAATTCCAAATAAAGCTAGCTAAGGTTGTTGAATTTTTTAGTTTAATATTAGAGAAAGAGTGTTTATGGTTGTGAATCTAGTTTTGAAATACTAGTGTTCCGGTTCATGTGGTAGACGTTACCGACGCAGGTAAATTACACCCTATATATATATAATATATATATAAATATATATATATATATATATATACTATATATAATATATATTATATATATATATATAGGGAGGTGTCAAGTTTGTATTATTTTTAAAAGATAAAGATTTGAACCTGCTTACAATCGCTGGTGAGATTTATATCTCAACGTCAAGCGCCCATACGTGTTTGTGTTTGTAAATTGTCGGTGTTGGTACGTGCGCACGTATAAGTTTAAATCTGTGCATTTGTTTTGAAGGATTTAATGTGTGTTTTTTTTTAAAGAAGCATGGATGAGTTAAGCCATCAGCAAGTATTTGATTTCTTTAATATTTCCCATTTAAGAATAGATATTTTGATGCTTTAAATTCCAAATGTAGCTAGCAAAGGTTGGTGCATTTTTTAATTTAATATAAGAGAAAGAGTGTTTATGGTTTGTAAATCTAGTTTTGAAATCTGATTTTGTACACCCTACATAAAATTCAGTAGTGTCCGGTTCCTGTATAGATGTTACATAGATGTGATTTGTTTGTAGTTTCTTAAAATTTGTTTGTTGTTTCTGGTTTTGCATTTGTTCTAATTTTTCCTGAACTAGTTGATTCCATTCCTCATGCAACTTTTGTTGTTGCTGCATAGACGTACATATAGAGTTCATAACTTGCACCAACTGCTCCATTTTGTTTTAAAATGTATTAAATTCCACAAAAATACCTCCAAACAACTGTATCCAACCGTGAGAACAACCTTAAACCCTGTTCGTAATAGTAAAACCACAAAGAAAGTCTTTTGGTTTTTTTCTCTCTATCAGTCAAGGTAAAAAAAATGCCAGGAGAAAAGCCTTTTTACCAAACGCAAGAGAAAATGAAAATCTCCAAGATTTTGCAGATTGCTTTTGTTTAACAGAAAGTTCTGCCGATAAAAAAAAATTACCTTCTTTTTTCTTTTGGTAAATTCGTTTTCTTGTGTAACATCTAGTAAATTGCACCCTTTGTTAAACATTTTCCTTTCACCGGACACGTGATTGGGTCTCGGCAATTGCAACTTTTCTGTTTGTCTCCTTCCTTATTTCTATTATTTACATGGTTGTTAATTATTTTGTTCTTATATTTTTTAACTATCCTATCTATACTGTCCATACAGGAGAAGCTAACCTTTAAGTTTCTTATTAAAGATTTTGTGTAGAGTGTGGTTAACTGGGAAATGTTTATTTATTAAATTTATAAACATCTTCCAATTTTTGTTATCACCTGTAGATTAAATGGTGGGTTATACCACATAATTTTTCTATTTCTGTTTTTTTTTCTATTAGAAAAACTAGCTTAATACACTAGAATTTAAAAAGTTCAAATAAGTAAGAAGTAAAGAAAGAAGGGACAATAAAACTATAGGATAGGAGGGCACGGCTAGATAGAACATAGGTTTGACTTAGCACTAACTACAAAGGAACAAACTTTGGAGACTAAAGTTAATTGACTCGTAGGAGATATAGAATAAAAATAAGCTTAAACCAGGCAAATGCATTTCATTAGCTACATAGATTTACTTAGTCTCCCTGAAGACAGTGTACTAAGAACACCGAAACCGTGGTAGGGAAATAACTTTTCTGCAACTATAAATGTTCTATATTTTACAAGATATATTGAGCCCTTCTAGATTAAGGGGCCGGATTAGCTCAGTCGGTAGAGCGTTCGGCTAGAAATCACGAGGTTCCTAGTTCGATACCGGCCCTCGTCAACTCAGCGTATGAGTAGCACAGGGATCTGTGCGGTAAAGTAAAGAGCTGATGGTAGGTGTGGCGTTCCACCTCAGACGCAAAAACAATCTCCTTGTTCTAGCGCTTGTGAAAAGGGGATAGATTCCCTCGCTGATCGGTCTGATACCGACTTTAGGCTACTCCGAACGACTTTTACTTTTACTTATGGACTACAATGTTTACATGTAGTAAACCCTTTGACTGAACACACACACACACCACACACACCACACCACACATACAATTCTTTGAGGTTTTGTTCCCGATTCCTTTTCTCGCAAAAGATTAACACACACGCGCAACCACACATTCATAAAAAACACATAAAGATTCACAATGCTTTTTTCGATACAAACACTTACACATTTCTAATACTCACACCGCAAAAAGAATATTTACGTCATATTTTCAAACCGTTCATTTTTTTAACGTTCCTTTTTTCTCAGACTCAAATTTTAAAACAGACCGAAAAACAAGGACTATTACCTTCGCCTTTCTCCTTATTCTGAGATAAAACTTTTATCACCTCCACATACCAACAAAAGCCTTGAAGATG
>CM042180.1:30386195-30397842 GCA_023376005.1 Doryteuthis pealeii
CCCGGGCATTCATATTTATCAACCCTCTACACAAGGAGGAAGTTAATTTCTTCAGCGGAATTTAACAGGTTTGAATTCAGAGTTTTTTTCTTTTCCTAGACCGGTTGCCTAACCAAGGGGAAAGAAACCAGTCTGCCCTACTATTTGCCCATAGCTGGAAGGAGAGTAGGATTCATACCTTTTCCAAGGGTATTAGCGCTAAGTGAAATACAATTACGCGTCCAGGATTTGAACTCGGGACGACGAGTCCATCTCCCATGACTTTAACCATTACACCATATATTATAGTTTGCTATTTCCGACAGGGATTTAGTTAAGGTGTTCATATTTATCAACACCTCTACACAAGGAGGAAGTTAATTTCTTCAGCGGAATTTAACAGGTTTGAATTCAGAGTTTTTCTTTCCTAGACTGATTGCCTAACCAAGGTTAGAGAGTCAAGTCTCCCTGTTATTTACCTAGATTTGGTTTGGTTTGGGTTTTGCAGCATATCAACCTCGGTGGGTCATTTAATGTACAAAGTTTTGAAATANAGAGAGAGATCAAATTCATTCTTAATGAATAATCAATTTGGGTTAAAAACTCATGTTTTTCTATTTAACCTATAGATGGGACCCTAACAGGTACTACCACTCCAGGTCAGAGTGGACCAGGGAGCAATGGTAATGAAGGGGTGCTCCACATTCCCCAAATCTCCAAAACTGGAACCTCACTATCAGATAGAGTTTAATATAATTCCCAAGACATGTAGACCCTCAGTCACAGTCTTCTAGCACCCATATGATAAAAACGGTTGGGGCTTGCCATAAGGGTAATAGGGTTGGGGCAATCATATAGATGCTAGGGCTTTACGTGCCCATCCAATTGATCGGAGGGGGCCTCTCCGACCGCCCGTCTAGCCCAAGTAAGGGTCTAAGTGGAATGTTGCATGTCATAGACTGCTCATCCACCAAGACTCCGTCCTTAAGCATCACCGGTCGTCACCTACGGCCAACAGGTGGCCTTATTGGGGGAGTCTTACCCCTCTGCATAGGTGTAGTCGGTGCAATCTAACGCCCACCCGACAGGGCAGTATTTACCAAGAAGTGAAAAGCAGTGCTTTTAGGTAGCGTCCATATAATAGCCGCGCGTGGTGTAATGGTTAAAGTCATGGGAGATGGACTCGTCTTCGCGAGTTCAAATCCTGGACGTGGTAATTGCATTTCATTTAGCGCTAATACCCTTGAGAAAGGTATGAATCTTACTCTCCCTCCAGCTATGGATAAATAGCAGGGCAGACTGGGCTCTTTAACCTTGGTTAGGCAACCGGTATAGGAGAAGGAAAAGAGAGAGATAGGGGAAGAGGGGGAGAGAGACAACGAGAGAGAGAGAGGGGGAGAGAAGGAGAGAGAGAGAGAGAGAGTGAGAGAGAGAGAGAGAGAGTGATGAAGTCTTTCAACAAGTCTAATAGAAGGAAAACTCTGAATTCAAACCTGTTAAACTCCGCTTAAGAAATAGCAGGGCAGACTGGGCTCTTTAACCTTGGTTAGGCAACCGGTATAGGAGAAGGAAAAGAGAGAGATAGGGGAAGAGGGAGAGAGAGAGAGAGGGAGAGAGAGGGAGAGAGAGAGAGAAGAGAGAGAGAGAGGGAAAGAGAGAGAGAGAGAGAGAGAGGAAGTCCTTCAACCAGTTTAATAGAAGGAAAACTCTGAATTCAAACCTGTTAAACTCCGCTTAAGAAATAGCAGGGCAAACTGGGCTCTTTAACCTTGGTTAGGCAACCGGTATAGGAGAAGGAAAAGAGAGAGATAGGGGAAGAGAGGGAGAGAGACAACGAGAGAGAGGGAGAAGAGAAGAGAGAGAGAGAGAGAGAGAGAGAGAGAGAGAGAGAAAGAGGAAGTCCTTCAACCAGTTTAATAGAGGAAAACTCGGAATTCAAACCTGTTAAACTCCGCTTAAGAAATTAACCTTGTGTCACATCCTGCTCGTGTGGAGGGGTAGATAAATATATATAACACCCACTTGGGGTTTAATATCTAAAAGCCATGATCTCACATGCTGATTCTCTAGGCCACTTTCCTGCTAAGGTAAAATTGATAAATATTGAAACGTGTTCTTCGATTATTCACTAAATGCTTACGCCCTGTCGGCTGGGGCGTTAGAATGCACCGACTGCACCTCTGCAGAGGGGTAAGACTCCCTCAATGGGGCCACCTGTTGGCCGTGGGTGGCGACCCGTGATGCTTAAGGATAGAGCCCAGGTGGATGAGCAGTTCATGACATGCAATACTCCACTTTGGCCCTATCTTGGGATAGACGGGCGGTCGGAGAGGCCCCCTCCGATCAATCGGCTGGTCACGTCAAGCCCTAGCACCTATATGATTGCCCCAACCCTATTGCCCTTATGGCAAGCCCTAACCCTTTTTTATCATATGGGTGCTAGAAGGCGTGGCTGCGGGTCTACATGTCCTGGGAATGACATTAAACTCTATCTGATGGTGAGGTTCCAGTTTTGGAGGTTTGGGGAATGTGGAGCACCCCTTCATCACCATTGCTCCCTGGTTCACTCTGACCCGGAGTGGTAGTACCTGTTAGGGTCCCATCTATGGGTTAAATAGAAAACATGAGTTTATAAACAAAATTGTATTATCCATTAAGAATTGATTTATTTCAAAACTTTATCGGCATTAAATGACCCACTGAGGTTGATATGCCGTAAAACAAACCAAACCAAACCAAACTAAATGCTTACTATCTGTTATTCTATAATGAATAGATGAACTAAGCTATAATAAATCTTGAATCTTTACCCTTTCTACTAAACAATTCACAATTATTGTCAAAAATATATAGCCATAAAATTTAATAAAATATCAAGTTAGTATTATCTGCGTTATTCGGACTATTGTCCCCATCTTCATTGTTATTTGTACAACGTTTCGGCCGATATGCCCTCCGGTCTTCTTCAGGTATTTCCTGTCGGACTCGGGAACCTTCTCGGACTCGGGAACCTTCTTTTCGAACTCGGGAACTTTCTTGTCGTAATCGGGAGCCATCACGGAACTTTGAACCTAACTCTTTATTTAGTCCGCGAGCCGATTTCTCTGGTCGGAAGGATCGGACTAAATGACCTTTAGGCACCCCTTCCGCGTTCTCGACTAGTGTGGACACTTTTCTCATTTACACCGTCAAAATACGGTTGTTTGTTAAGAGTAGGGTTAGGGGTTAGGGGTTATAGTTAGGTGTTAGGGTTAGGTGTTAGGGTTAGGGGTTAGTTGTATAATTAAAAAAAAACTCTAAAAATCGTCTGTTAACAATTAACCGGATTTTGACGGTTTAAATGAAAAAAAATGTCCCCACGAATCGATATCGCAAAAGGGGTGCCTAAAGGTCATATGGTCGGAAAATATAAGCCATATCCCTATCTACGCAGCCCAAAACTCTAGGGTTTTGAACCAATGTCAGGCGTCAACAGACGCCACATGCCGACAAATTGGGCCCTGACCCTGCCCAAGTGGGAACCAGTGACCCGGGATACCAGGACATAAGGGTCGGGTCATGGCAATATGAGACACATCCCTATCTACGCAGCCGAAAACTCTAGGGTAATGAACCAAAGTCAGGCATCAATAGACAGCACAGGCCGACAGATTGGGCCCTGACCCTGCCTTAATGGGAACCAGCGGCCCGAGATACCCGGTTCCAAATACGTGCACCTTCTCAGAGACCTGAAATAACTGTGGATGATGATGGTAAAAGTCGTAAGAATCGTAATTGGCGCCCTTGGAACGGTACCAAAGGGATTAGAAGAGAGTTTAGGTGAATTAGAAATCTGAGGAAGTATCAAGACCATCTAATAAATACTTAAAGATATAAGTAGCCAAAAAAGTTATTGAAGAAGAAGAAGAAGAAGAAGAAGAAGAAGAAGAATGAATGGATGAATGAAAGAAGAAGAAGAAAATGAATGAATGAATGAAGAATGAATGAATGAAAGAAGAAGAATGAAAGAAAAAAGAAGAAGAAGAATGAAAGAAGAATGAATGAAAGAAGAATGAATGAAAGAATAAGAATGAATGAAAGAAGAAGAAAGAGTAGAAGCATGAATAAAAGAAGAAGAATGAATGAAATAAGAAAGAAAGAAGGAGAACGAATAAAAGAATTAGATAGAAAGAAAAAGAATTAAAGAAGAAGAAAAAGAAAGAAAGAAAAAAGAAGTAGAAGAACAATGAAAGAAGAAGAAGAACGAACGAATGAATGAATGAAAGAAGAAAAAGAAAGAAAGAAAGAAAGAAAGAAGAAAGAAAGAAAGAAGAAGAAGAAGAATGAAAGAAAAAGAAGAAAAAAGAAGAAAAAGAAAGAAAGAAGAAGAATGCAAAATGAAGAAGAAAAAGAAGAAGGAGAAGAAGGAGAAGAAAGAAAGAGAGAAAGAAAGAAAGAAAGAAGAAAGAAGAAGAGAGGGAGAGGAAAAAGTGAGACAGAAAAGGAAGGGGAAAAAGAGTCAGAAGAGGTGGGGAAGAGGGTGCATTAAGAGGAAATATTAGCTGATGCGGTAAAAAATTGCCCGAGAAATAGACAAAGGAAAAGTATTAAAAACATAAGATAAAGTGAATAAATCAAAGATGAGGAAAAGGCGGAGGAAGGGGAGGATGGAGAAGAGGCAGTGGATGAGTGAGAGGGGAAGAGGAGGAGAAAGACGTAGAGGGAGAGTGGGATGGGTGACCAATCAAAGAAGAAAAGAAGAAGAAAGAAGAAGAAGAAGAAGAAGAAAAGAAGTAGGGATATTTGAGAAAGAAAGAAGAAGAAGAAGAGAAGAAGAAAGAAAGAAAAAGAAGAAGAAGGAATATTTGAGAAAGAAGAAGAAGAAGAAGAAAAGGGATATTGAGAAAAAAGAAGAGGAGTAGGGATATTTGAGAAAGAAGAAGAAAGAAGAAGTAGAAGAAAAGAAGAAGAAGAAGAAGAAGAAGGTGAAGGGATATTTGAGAAAAGAAGAGAACAAGAAAGAACAAGAAGAAAAAGGGGAAGGCATATTTGAGAAAGAAGAAGAAGAAGAAAGAAAGAAGAAGAAGAAGAAGAAGAAGAAGAGAAGAAGAGAAGAAGAAGAAGAAGAGAAGAAGTAGGGATAAAGAAAGAAGAAGAAGAGAAGTAGAAAAAGAAAAAGAAGAAGAAGAGAAGAAGAAGAAGAAGGTGTAGGGATATTTGAGAAAGAAGAAGAAGAAGAAGAAGAAGAAGAAGAAGAAGAAGAAGAAGAAGAAGGGGTATTTGAGAAAGAAGAAGAAGAAAAAGAAGAAGAAGAAGAAGGGGTATTGAGAAAGAAGAAGAAGAAGAGAAGAAGATGAAAAGAAGAAGAAGAAGAAGAAAGTAGAAGAAGAAGGGATATTTGAGAAAGAAGAAGAAGAAGAAGAAGAAGAAGAAGAAGAAGGTTGAAGGGATATTTGAGAAGAAGAAGAAAAGAAGAAGAAGAAGAAAGAATAAGAGGGATATTTGAGGAAGAAGAAGAAGAAGAAGAAAGAAGAAGAAGAAGAAGAAGAAGAAGAAGAAATATTTGAGAAAAAAAAAAGAAGAAAGAAGAAGAAGAAGAAGAAGAAGAAGAAGAAGAAGAAGAAAGAAGATACAATGGTGGTACTTTGACGATGAAAAAAAAAAGCCAGAGAAAGAAATGAAGAGACAAAGAGAAAAAAAAATCAGTAAATGCTAAGGTAATTCAAACGATAAAATGGCAAAAAGTAAATGAAAAGAAAGAAAAAAAAACCTAAGATAAAAGCGTAAAAAAATGTAATAAAAAAAGACCAACAAACCAACAAACAAATAAACAAACAAACATCGTAGAAAAAGGAGTAAAGTGAATGAAGCAAGGTTTTGGGGGGGGCGGGCCGGGGCGGGAGGAGATGGTGGCGAAGACGGTAAAAAGAAATTAGATTGATAGGAAGAGGAAGGTTGACGCAACATAACATGGCAACATTCCAAGATGGCGGCAATCTCTACACGTGGCTCTAATAGTGCCAATTATTCTTAAAAACGGAAGAAATTAAACGAAGTTGACGCTTGGTGTTGGGTTACGAAATTAACGGCCGCCAGGAAGGGTTGGTTCGGGCCATCGTCCGATAGGAGACGCTAGTGTAATACGGTTGCCGTCAGTAATGGTAATCTCTCTTTCTACCCTCTCTCCCTCTTTCTCGCTCTCTCTCTCACCCCTCTCTCTTTCTCTTTCTATCTCTCTTTCTCTTTCTCTCTCTCTCCGTCTCTCTCTTTTTCTCCTTACTTTTTTCGTCTTTTGTTTGCCCCTTGGCTTTACCCCTCTCTTAACTAAAAAAAGAATGCTCTCTTTCTACCCTCTCCCCCTCTCACCCCTTTCTTTCTTTCTTCTCTCTCTCTCTCTCTTTCTATCTCTCTTACTCTTTTCTCTCTCTCCGCCTCTCTCTCTTTTTCTCTCTTTCTTTCCCCTTACTTTTTTCGTTTTTTGTTTGCCCCTTCACTTTAGCCCTCTCTTAACTAAAAAAGAATCCTCTATTTCTACCCTCTACTCCTCTCTCTCCTTTCTTTCTCCCTCTCTCTTTCTCTCTCTTTCTCTCTCTCTTTTTCTCTTTCTTTCCCTCTCTTTCTCTCTCTCTCTTTTTCTCTCTCTCTTTCCTCCTTACTTTTTTCGTCTTTTGTTTGCCCCCTTAGCTTTACTCCTCTCCTAACTAAAAAAGAATGCTCTCTTTCTACCCTCTCCCCTCTCTCTCATTTCTTTCTCTCTCTCTCAATCTTTCTCTTTCTATCTCTCTTACTCTTTCTTTCTCTCTCCGTCTCTCTCTCTTTTTCTCTTTCTTTCCTCCTTACTTTTTTCGTCTTTTGTTTGCCCCTTGGCTTTACCCCTCTCTTAACTAAAAAAGAATCCTCTCTTTCTACCCTCTCCCCTCTCTCTCCTTTCTCTCTCCTCTCTCTCTCTCTCTCTCTCTCTCTCTCTCTCTCTCTCTCTCCTTTCCTGCTTACTTTTTCTTCTTTTCTTTGTCCCTCTCTTAACTTAAAAAGATCAAACTTCTATACGGTTTAAAAAAAAACTTTTTTTTACTCTTTTCTTTGGTTCCGATTTATTTTTCTCTTTTTCTTTTTTTTTATTTTTTTCCCTTTATTTGTCCCCCCCCATCAATCTCCCCTCTTTCTTTCTCTTTCTCTTCTTTCTCTCTCTCTCTCTCTCTCTCCTCTCTCTCTCTCTCTCGCTCGCTCGCTCTTACTTGCTTTTTTTCCTTCTTTTTCTTGCCCCATTCACTCTACCTCAATCTTAACTAAGAAACAAAACCTTCCATACGTTTTTTTAAAAATATTTTGTTTTTACTCTTTCCTTTGATTCCGATTCAATTTCTTTCCTTCTTTTTTCTTCTTTCTATCACTCTTTCTACCCTCTCTTCTACCTCTCTTTCTCTTTCTCTCTCTCTTCTCTCTCTCTCTCTCTCTCTCTCATACTCTTTCTTGCTTACTTTTTTCTTCTTTTGTGTTTTTCTATCTCCCTCTCTCTGTCTCTCTCTCTTTCTACCCTCTCTTTCTACACATTCTTCTACCCTCTCTCTCTCTCTCTCTCTCTCTCTCTCTCTCACTCTTTCTTGCTTACTTTTTTTCTTTTGTTTGCCCCTTGTGTTTACCTCTATCTTAACTAGAAAAAAAAATTCTCTGTACGTTTTTTTTTTTCTTTCCTTTGCTTCCGATTCAATATCTTTTCTTCTTTTTTATTCCTTTTTGTGCCCCTTCACTCTTCCCTCTCTCTTTCTCTTTCTATCTCTCTCTCTCTTTCTATATCTCTCTCTCTCTTCTCTCTATATATATATATATATATATATATATATATATATATATTTCTCTCTCTCTCTCTCTCTCTCTCTCTCTCTCTCTCTCTCTATATATATAATATATATATATATATATATATATATCTTTCTCTCTCTCTATATATATATCTAAATGTCTATATTTATCTAGATCTCTCTCTCTCTCTGTCTCTCTTTCTATTTCTCTCTCTGTCTGTCTCTCTCTCTCTCTCTCTATATATATTATATATATTTCTCTATATATTCTCTCTCTCTATATATATATATATCTATATATATCTATATATATCTATATCTCTCTCTATATAACACTCTCTCTCTCTCTCTTTCCTACTTGCTTTTCTTCTTCCTTTACTTGCCTACCCTGACGTTACCCTTCTCTTAACTTTAAAAAATCCTCTACACGTTTTTTTTATTTATTTTCTTTTACTTTTTCCTTTGCTTCCGATTCAATATCTTTTTCTTTTATTTTTTAATGTTTTTTCCTTCATTTATTGCCGAACCCTCTCTAATGCAATTATTCGTTCCTTTACTTACGAGATGTGTTCAAAAGATATCGGGAACCTAAGCCGTATTTATCAAGACAGAAATGAACAATGACTGGAACGTTAATTTTCTTCAATAAACTTCATGCAATGACTGCTACTTATACAGTAGCATTGCAACCAACACAGACTTCATCAGATGATGACTCTGGGTTCAGGCATGGTTTCAGTGCCAAAGCATCACTAACCAAACCCTCCAGCAATATCTCACGATACCACCAGACCTTTTTGGTTTGATGTTACATTGTAGGATTGCTATATGCACGCTGATGCGGTTAGAGCTTTATCCTGGATCTTTTTGATGTATTTCCTATTGTCAGGTGGAGAAAGTCCAAGTTTAGTAAAAGATGCCAAGGTTGAGTTGGTAATAAATCCTCGGCATCCGACTTCGATAGGAAATACATCCGTTATCCATTCATTGTTCTCGTAGATTTTCATATTTTTCTTACGCCGATGTACCCAGACAAGATTTTCCTCGAAAGGGACTGTTAACTCAGCGATGAAAACTTTTTTTAAAAGATTAACAGACCAGATGAGAATATCAGGAACGTTATGACTGGAACGTTAATTTTCTTCAAAATTAGGGGTTAGACAGGGACGCATGTATTCGATTTGAATGGGTCCCAACTAAAGTTTCTTAATAAATTGTAGAGTTTTTTTTATTTATGAACAACTAAAGCTGTCTAACCCCTACCTTGTACCCCATACATTGTAATTCTTTTCCCAGAAAATATTGAAATATATTTACAGTTTGCTGGAAATATGTGTGTGTGTGTGTGTGTGTGTGTGTGAGAGAGGAGAGAGAGAGAGAGAGAGAGAGAGAGAGAGAGAAGAGAGAGAGAGAGAGAGAGAGAGAGTAAAAACAATCCGTGCTGTCAGCATGATTTGATTGTGATAATGATATTTTCACGTCCTACCGAAATCTTTTTTTAAAAACCCTACTTATGTATTTGTATATAATCTTATATGTATATGTTTATCTATATGTGTGGTATCTCTGTCTGTCTGTCTATCTAGCTATATATGTCTGTCCGGGGATGTAATTGAAAATAAAACCCTGTAACAAGATCAAACAAAACGTTTTTCTTTTTGCGATTAGTATTATCTACATTATTCGGACTATTATCCTCATCTTCTTAACGCCTCTTCCCCAGCTTTGGTTAGCGGAATGAAAACAGGATACCCACGTGGACTGATTAAAGGGTTAGGTTCAAAGTTCCGTGATGGCTCCCGATTACGACAAGAAGGCTCACGAGTTCGAAAAGAAGGTTCCCGAGTCCGAGAAGATTCCCGAGTCCGACAAGAAATATCTGAAGAAAGCCGGAGGGTACATCGGCCGAAACGTTGTACAGATAACAAGTTGGAATGATGCAGATAATGCTAATCATCAAACCTCATCTTAAAAATTCAGGATATTTACATCGTACCCCACTTGTCTCGGGTTAGGCACAAGGCCCTATTATCAAGGGACCACCCAGCCCTTCCCCTTTAAATTAAGGGGGCAGGTATTGCCTGAAGGGATAGCCCACTGTGATCGACGCTGTTCATTTATTACCTAGCCACTCCAGAGGCCGAAGCGCTCTGAAGCAGGATTCAGGTAATCATCTTAAAAATTCAGAGAAATAGTTTTGTTTTTCGAATTACTAATACTTGAAAGCATTTAACATAAATTAAAGAAATTATTATTATTATTATTTGGCTCCATGGGAGTTTTTCAAACCCGCCAAAGCCGTTGGTTCACTGGAGTCTCTTCTGGTTTCCAGGACTCTTCTGAGTATTCTAGCCGATCTTAACAACGCTGTTGTTTGGATGGTTTCGATTTTTCCTCTGATTTCCAATTCACCCAGACTCTTTCCCAAACCCTTGGACACCATTTCAAGGGCACCAATTAAAATTGGTACGACCTTCACCCTCATGTTCCCATTTTTTTCTCAGTTCTCTAGCAAGGTCCAAGTATTTGTCAATCTTTTCGTTTTCTTTCACCTTCACCCTGTGATCTGCTGGGACTGCAAAATCTACCAGTTGAGAAGTTCTCTTTTTCTTGTTAATCAATTATAGGCAGGGTTTTTTGGTTGGGATTAAGTGATCCGTCTGTATCTCAAAGCCCCAAAGAATTGTATGCGTTTCATTCTCAAGAACAGATTCTGGTTTGTGTATTTTGTTGAATAGCCAAGTTTATTATTATATACACTTTGTGTATATAATAATAAAGTGTTATTTTTGCATGTAGTCAGGATTGAACCTGCATCCTACAGATGAGTGTCTTAACTCTATGTATTAACGCTATATGTCCGAGTACGGTGAGAAGGTTACCGAGTTCGACAAGAAAAACCTGAAGAAGACCGGAGGGCACATCGGCCGAAACGTTGTGTATATATTCTATACCCAACCTATGAACATCAATGGGTATGTACCAATCCTTATAAATACGGGAGTATTATGCAGTTTGAGTGGTCTTACACCACTAGCAGTGGTTTACCTTCTTTACGCCGCTGACGAGTATTGTATTTTGTTCATGTTATAATGCTTCCATTTAATTTTCAACCTCCGTTTGGTTATTTCGCATTCGGTAACCTTTGTTAGGTTACAACAAAGGGGTGGATGAGATAGAGAGATAGATAGATAGAATAGAGAGAGAGAGAGAGAGAGAGAGAGAGAGAGAGAGAGAGAGAGAGAGAGAGAGAAGAGAGAGTTATATAACCTACCTATGAACATTAATGGTTATGTCCCAATATTCATAAATACGGGAGTATTATACTGACATAGTAGCCTTATACTACAAGCAGTGGTTTACCTTCTTCACGCCGCTGGCGAGTATAGTATTTTGTTAGTGTTATAATGATTCCATTTCATTAATTTCCAACCTCCGTTTGGTTATTTCTCATTTAGTAACATTTGTCAGGTTACAACACCTTCTTTCTCTCTTTCTTCTTTTTTTCTTTTTTTTTTTTTTTTTCTTTCTTTTTTTCTTTTTTTTTTTTCTTTCTTTCTTTCTTTCTGTTATATACGCGACGTATGAAAATTAATGGGTATATTTCTTTCTTTCTTTCTTTCTTTCTTTCTTATCTTCTGTTAATATATCTACCTCATGAACATAATTGCTATGTCCAATCCTAATACATACCAGAGTATTATCGACTCTAGCAGTGGTTTACCTCTTTTTTCACGCCGCTGGCGAGCATTGTATTTTTTCATGTTTAGTAATAACATTCCATTTCATTTCCAACTTCCGTTGGTATTATTCTATTAGTAACTTTGTTAGATTACAACCACACGACCACACCACACATTACAACACACACCGGCACTTCTCTTCCTCTC
>CM042180.1:30397942-30400442 GCA_023376005.1 Doryteuthis pealeii
TCAGCTGATGTGGTTAGAGTTTTATCTCGGATCTTTTTGATGTATTTTTATTGTCTGGTGGAGAAAGTTCATGTTTAGTAAAAGATGCAGATTGAGTTGGTAATAATCCTCGGCATCGACTTGATAGGAAATACATCGGTTATCATTCATTGTTCTCGTAGATCTTTCATATTTTTTTAACGCCATGTACCCAGACAAGATTTTCCTCGAAAGGGACTGTTAACTCAACGATGAAAACTTTTTTTTTAAAGATTAACAGACCAGATGAGAATATCAGGAACGTTATGACTGGAACGTTAATTTTCTTCAAAATTAGGTTTTTATTTATGAACAACTAAAGCTGTCTAAGCTTTAGTTGTTCATAAATAAAAACTCTACAATTTATTAAGAAACTTTCGTTGGGACCCATTCAAATCGAATACATGCGTCCCTGGACGCACTAAATTAAAAAGCTATCAGCATCACTGAAATAATACAAATTATCAAGCCGCATCTCAAAAATTCAGTAAAATAAGGATAATGGGACTCATTATCCTAATTTGACTGAATTTTTGAGATGCGGCTTGATAATTTGTATTATTTCAGTGATGCTGATAGCTTTTTAATTTAGTGCGTCCAGGGACGCATGTATTTGATTTGAATGGGTCCCAACGAAAGTTTCTTAATAAATTGTAGAGTTTTTATTTATGAACAACTAAAGCTGTCTAACTCCTACCTTGTACCCATACATTGTAAATCTTTTCCAAGAAATTATATTTACAGTTTGCTGGAAATGTTGTGTGTGTGTGTGTGTGTGTGTGTGTGTGTGAGAGAGAGAGAGGAGAGAGAGAGAGAGAGAGAGAGAGAGAGAGAGAGAGTAAAAAGACCGTGCTATCAGCATGATTGATTGTGATAATGATATTTCCACGTCAATACCGAAATCTTTTTTAAAAAATCCTACTTATGTATTTGTATATAATCTTATATGTATATGTTTATCTATATGTGTGGTATCTCTGTCTGTCTGTCTATCTAGCTATCTGTCTGTTCGGGGGATGTAATTGAAAACAAAACCCTGTAACAAGATCAAACAAAAAATTTATTTTGCGATTAGTATTATCTGCATTATTCGGACTATTATCCTCATCTTCTTAACGCCTCTTCCCCAGCTTTGGTTAGCGGAATGAGAACAGGATACCCACGTGGACTGATTAAAGGGTTAGGTTCAAAGTTCCGTGATGGCTCCCAATTACGACAAGCAGGCTCACGAGTTCGAAAAGAAGGTTCCCGAGTCCAAGAAGGTTCCCGAGTCCGACAAGAAATATCTGAAGAAAGCCGGAGGGTACATCGGCTGAAACGTTATACAGATAACGTTGGAATGATGCAGATAATGCTAATCATCAAACCTCATCTTAAAAATTCAGGATATTTACATCGTACCCCACTTGTACGGGTTAGGCACAAGGCCCTATTATCATGGGACCACCCACAAGACGAAGCTTATGGGTGGTAGGCACAAAAAATTCGTCGAACTCGTCGGCATTCCCCCTCAAGGGGGCGCCTCAGGCACTGGGCAATAAACCCAGCCCTTACCCTTTAAATTAAGGGGGCAGGTATTGCCTGGGGGGATAGCCCCCTGGGATCGACGCTGTTCATTTTATTACCTAGCCACTCCGGAGGCCGAAGCGCTCTGAAGCAGGATTCAGGTTATCATCTTAAAAATTCAGAGAAATAGTTTTTTTGCGAATTACTAATACTTGAAAGCATTTAACAGAAATTAAAGAAATTATTATTATTATTATTTGGCTCCATGGGAGTTTTTCACACCCACCAAAGCCGTTGGTTCACTGGAGTCTCTTCTGGTTTCCAGGACTCTTCTGAGTATTCTAGCCGATCTTAACAATGCTGTTGTTCGGATGGTTTCGATTTTTCCTCTGATTTCCAATTCTCCAGACTCTTTTCCAAACCCTTGGACACCATTTCAAGGGCACCAATTACAATTGGTATGACCTTCGTCCTCATATTCCCATTTTTATTTCAGTTCTCTAGCAAGGTCCAAGTATTTGTCAATCTTTTCGTTTTCTTTCACCTTCACCCTGTGATCTGCTGAGACTGCAAAATCTACCAGTTGAGAAGTTCTCTTTTTCTTGTTAATCAATAATAGGCAGGGTCTTCTGGTTGGGATTAGGTGATCCGTCTGTATCTCAAAGTCCCAAAGAATTGTATGAGTTTCATTCTCAAGAACAGATTATGGTTTGTATATTTTGTTGAATAGCCAAGTTTATTATTATATACACAAAGTGTATATAATAATAAAGTGTTATTTTCGCTTGTAGTCAGGATTGAACCTGCATCCTACAGATGAGTGTCTTAATTCAATCTATTGCGCTATGTGTCCGAGTACGGTGAGAAGGTTACCGAGTTCGACAAGAAAAACCTGAAGAAGACCGGAGGGCACATCGGCCGAAACTTTGTGTATATATTCTATACCCAACCTATGAACATCAATGGGTATGTACCA
>CM042180.1:30412942-30445442 GCA_023376005.1 Doryteuthis pealeii
TTGGGCCTATTGCAGCATTGTCTGCTAAGGTGCATTGTAAGCGCTCTGGAAAGGGTAGTGTGTTACACCAATGTATATATTACACAATATACATATATGTATACACATCTTATGTTCATTCTATGTATATATCTGTATGTATGAACGTATATATGTAGATATACAACATGTGTGTAAGGTACATATAATTATTTACTAAGGTTAGCTTAGATATGGCACAATGCCGGAGTGTGAAGCACATAGTGAGAATCGAACTCACGAACAGTAATTAGCCAATCTAGTTTGCTAGCCATTGCACCACATGAGCTACCTAGTGTATGTACATATATGTGTGCGCCTACGCATGTATGTATGCAACCTATATATATGTGTGTGTGTGTGTGTGTGTATGTGTGTGTCTAGTATATTATATATATATATATATATATATATATATATATATATTTATTGCATGTTGAAATTAAACAAAGAAACATCTCACTGATTAAACAATTTTTTTGTGATTTTTTTCAAGTTTTCTGCGCCAACTTTTTAATATTTTGGGTGAATCGTGGATTAGTCCACCAAAGTCATGTCCACAATTCCACCCACAATATATAAAAAGTTGGCCAGAAAACTTGAAAAAATCACAAATAAAATTGTTAAACAGGAGATTGTGTCTTTTGTTTCATTCAACATGAGCCATTAATGAAAAAGTGCTGCCCAAATACACACACACACACACACACACACACTATATATATATATATATAATATATTATATATATATATTATGTGTGTGGTGTGTGTGTGTTGTGTGTGTGTGTGAGAGAAATCGTAGTATACATCCTGATGAGACAATAAAGTGAAACAGTCTGTATTGAGTGTTTACGCACTCGCCGCACGATCGCTTCCGAATCGCTTGTCAATGATTATTTTCTATAATTATCGAATTTTAATACGATGTTACGACATTGTAATGTCTTCAGCAAAAATATAAATAATAATATATATCTTTATTCAACAATGCTTCTAAAACAAATATCCAAAATCTTATATATATATATATATATATATATATATATATACATATTTACATATATATAGCATATATACGTACAAGCAGAATACGACACACTGGTCAATTCTCTTAAGCGGCAGTTTAACAGATTTGTGATTAAGAGTTTTCCAGAGAGAGATTCTCCTAGACTACTTACCTCGCCAAGATTAAAAAAGCTCCGGCCTGTCCAACTTATTTACCCATAGGTGGAGGGAGACGAGAGTGTTAGATCTATAGCTTTTCAAGGTATTGTGCTATGAGATATGCAAGCAGCTTCATGTCAGGATTTGAACTCTGGTCGACGAGTAATCATTTCCTACAGCTCTAATCCATTACTATAACGCGCCGTTATCTCTATCTTTCTCTCTTTCTCTCTTCTCTCTCTTCCTCCCTCTCACACCCACACATTCTCTCTCTCGCTATTCTCTCTCTTTCTTGCTCTCCTCACACACACACACAACACTCTCTCTCTCTCTCTCCTCTCTCTCTCTATATATATATATATATAATATATTATTCTTAAATGTGAACACCTACAATGGTAAATTATTATATCTATTATATATTTGTCAAGGATGTGTATATCTATGTACCTAATATTTATATATATATATATATATATATATATATATATATATATATATATATTCCTAAATGTGAATACCTCCGATGGTGAATTATTATATCTATTACATATTTGTCAATTGCCCATACATGAACACTTTTTGCTTATGTACATAAATAAAGTATGTCGTAAAACCAATGTCTCCAATGTTTAATAAAATCTCGCTTAGGATTGCCCTTAACGTGGCCGAGTTTTAGCCTTTCCTTGTATATTTGTAATAATGGCGGCAACTCGACTGCAATCTGACTACGCTAAAAATCCAGTCCGAAGAACCCCACCGTACTTGCAAACCATACCGAACAAAAATACCCAAACAATGCAGGTCTTCGGCGATCAATTTTTGTGTGCGTGCTGTAATATTTCAGGTTTGGGTATATCAACCACCAGCATGGTTACTGGGTACTTTCCGGCGAAACAGATTTTTAGTTCATGGTATTTAAAAAAAACATTTATCTCCCCCTGACGAGTGTCTTTTTACTTTTCTTGTTTGCTTGATTTTAATGGCACGTTAACTCGTCTGGGGTTATTTTATGGCTAGAGGTTAGGGAATTGGATTTAGTGTACAATTTTGCAAGCATTCCTAACAAAAACTCCCAAACAAGCAGGTCTTTGGTGATTCATTTTTGTGTGCGTAATATTTGAGGCATAACCCATATTCTCAAAGATACGTATTTCAAAGTTAACTGACCTGATAAAGTTTCTAAATAAAATAAACTGGTGCGTATATCTTTTATTCATTGATATATCAACATTGAAAATTTCATTAAATTCGGTTAATTCCCCTGATTATTTTTCTCTTTAAATCAAGGGGGCATGTATTGCCTGGGGAGATAGCCCCTGGGATCAACGCTGTTTTACAAACAAATAATATATATATATATATATATATATATATATATATATATATATATATATATATATATAAACAACTCCCTGAGGATTCGCTACACTGCATGAAACTATAGTCGGAGAATTTAAACCCATTCGGTTTTAAAACACACACACACACACACACCACACACACACACACACACACACATATATATATATATATATATATATATATATAATATATATATTATATATACTATAGTGTGGGATGGTCATTGTTTCAGCTTTGCTGGAACTGTGTACCAAAGGCAGTATTATTGGTAGAGTGCTCAATATAAAATAGAGCTGTTATATAATATAATAAAATAAATATATAAAGGTTTTACATATCTATTTATTGGGTAACAAAGGAACATTCACGACCATATTGGTTTCATGCGAGGCAATCGTCAGGTGAAGATGTTACAAACATATATATATATATATTATATATATATATATATATATATAATAATCCTTTGTTTGTTCACAGTTGTAATGATTTCGAGTTTTCTTATCCAATAGTAATTTTCAAAGAAAATTTTCTATAAAAAATAACAAATTAGAGAGCGTAGATTTACGTCGTCTGGCGCATAACAGATTATCTTTAATAAATGGTGGTGGTAATAAATCTATTTACCCAACCCCTCCGCATGAGCAGGATGTGACACAATGTCATTTTTTTAAACAGAGTTTAGCAGGTTTTAAACTCAGATTTTCTTTTTCTTTCTCCTCGACTGGTTACCATACCAAAGGCAAAGAGCCCAGTCTGCACTACTCTTTACACATTGGAGGGAAATGGATTAATTCATACCTTTCCCAAATGTATTAGCGCTATGTGAAATGCAACCAGCCTTATCCAGGATTTGAACTCGTGTCACCGTGTCCATTTCCTGGTTCGAGTGTTGGGAGGGAGTGACGCTTCTGTAGGATGATGAACGGTGGAAATATGTTCCAACGTTTTTGGAAAAGATGGACAGTACATCTTTGGTTTGGATTGTGTGTCTGTCTGTGTTACCGAAACTATATCACTTCTCAAGTCACAATTCCCTTTTTTATTTACGTCACATTCTCCATGAATTTATTTTTATTTAAGCCTCAATTATTAATAAAATTGGTTTACATTATTAATACTGTTAGCCTTATCCACATACTGGATATTAACCAGCGCGTACGGGTTAGGCACAAGGCCCTATTAATGTGGGACCACCCACAAGTCGTGTCTCATGGGTGGCTGGTGCAAAAAATGTGTTGATCCCGTTGGCATTCATCTTCAAGGGGGCTCCCCAGGCACTGGGCAATAAACCCAGCACAGCCACTTTAAATCAAGGGGACAGGTATTGCCTGGGGTGGATAGCCCCCTGGATCAACGCTGTTAGTTACAGCAAACACCACCCGGTACCCGGATCTACATACTAATAACATGCAATTGTATTTATATATATACAAAAAAGGCTGGTTTACAGTGTAAACAGGACGGCTAATTTGCATATTGATATTAAAAATGTGATTTTAATAAATGCTTGTATGATTGATTTCTAATTGTTTGATTTTATCTTAATGAATATGAGCAAAAATCTCAGGGATAAATCTTAAAAGAAATCCATTAACAAGAAGAAGTAACTGCAATTTTATTCTTTACATCCTACCAAATAGTTAAATGAGGAAGATTTAGACAGGGGTTTCAATTGTTCTATTATTCAATTATACCCACCCCCGTCTGTTTAAAATCTTTTTATCTGCATTCTTATTTAGTTTCATAAGGTATGGTTTGGTTTGGTTTGTTTTGTTTTGTTTTACGGCATATCAATCTCGGTAGGTAATTTAATGCCGATAAAGTTTTGAAATAAATTCATTCTTAATGGATTGTCATTTTTTTTATTGAACCCATAGATGGGACCCTAACAGGTACTACCACTCCAGGTCAGAGTGGACCAGGGAGCAATGGTGATGAAGGGGTGCTCCACATTCCCCTGGCCCCCAGAACTGAAACCTTACCATCAGAGTTTAACGTCATTTCCAGGACATAAAGACCCTCAGCCACCGCCTTCCAGTACGCATATGATAAAAAGGGTTGGTGCTTGCCATAAGGGCAATAGGGTTGGGACAATCATATACGAACTAGGATTTAACGTGACCAGCTGATTGATCAGCCGCTCATCTAGCCTAAGTAAGGGCCAAAGTGGAGTGTTGCATGTCATGGACTTCTCAGCCACCTAGGTTCCATCCTTAAGCATCACGGGTCACCACCTACCAACAAGTAGCCCCATTTGGGGGAGTCTTACTGCAGTCGGTGTATTATACCGCCCCAACCGACAGGCCGCGCACATCTCTGGGTAATCTTTTCAAAGGTTTCAAGGGTATTGGAAAATTGCTGGCAAATCGATATATAAAGCCCCGCAAGGAATATAAAATCGCTGATTTCAAGTCCGAACAAAAGAACGCTTTTCCCATGCGTTCTGATTAATCGTTAAGGGACGTTCAATAATGATGCAATATAATTATTAACAATAAGAATAAAATAAAAGTTATATTACACAAAATAGTTATAATCCTATTAATTTATTTTATTGTAATCAAATGTATCTGAATTTTAGATTAGAACAGTAAACCCCTACAAAAATGTGATTGACCTCCTCTTTCCATACACCAGTCCCCCTTGCAGTTGTTTTGTTGCAACCAATTATGCAATTAATGAATTTTGCACAAACGTTTATATAAAACTGTTAATTGTAAAATAACCATAAAATAAACAGTAAGGTAAGCATCATCATCATCATCATCATCATCATCATGTCGCGCTGTTGGTATGGATATCCATGACAATCTCTCTCCATTCGTCCCTATCGCTCATCATTCTCAGGAGGTCCTCTGTGCAGCATCCTGTATCCGCACAGAGCTGATCAATGTACGTCTTTGCTGGTCGGCCCACACTGGCGTGCCTATGTGCTGGCTTCCACAGGAGGACATCGCTTATGAGTTCGTCCTTGCTTCTCCAGCAGTGTCCCGCGTGTCTTGTCCGTCTTACTTGGATGGTTTGGGTGATATGTGGCAGGTGGCCGTACAGCAGTTTTCTCGTGGGGTGCTGTTTCCACGTCTTGTTCAGGATCACCCGCAGCATTCTTGTGCAGCTCCCATCTAGTTTATTCTCTAGTAGCTTCGTTAGGGTCCAGGTGGTGCAGCCATACAGCAGCACTGACACGACAACGGCCTGGAAGAACTGTCTTTTTAACTTGTCTGTGAGATTGGATTTCCATATGACCGATAATTTATTTATAGTGGCCCATGCCTGTAAGCATAATATATAAAAAAGAGTTGCAATTTAATACTAACTTAATACCAAAGAAGCATATATCCTAATGTAATGGGTGAAGCTGATGACTTTTGATAAGTTCATGAATATTGGACTTAAACTTTTAAAAATATATCATCATGAGCATGTTCTCCAGGATTCTTGTGGAATTAATTTCTTCTAATTACTAAGAAGGCTTAGTAGTTTCCATAGACCACGTGTAGACCCCGGAATACTTACATACCCCAGGAGGTTTATGTAGGCCACTTTGAGAAACCTTGGCTTAAACATTTGAAAATATAACAACATGAGCATATTCTCCAGGATTCTTGTGGAATTAATTTCTTCTAATTACTAAGAGGGCTTAGTAGTTTCCATAGACCCCTTGTAGACCTCCGAATACTTACAGACCCATAGTTTTTGTAAATACCCCATAGGGTTTAATTAGACCAATTTGAGAAACCCTCGATTAGATGAAAAAAAAGTACGCAAAAACAAAATACGAGGTTGTGGCAAAAAGTAATGTCATTTTCTTTATTTCATGTGAAGTTTGTTTTTATAAAACTAAGGCCTACATTGAGACCCTAACGAGACTCAGAGCAAGAATCCGATGAGTAAGACCCAACTTGCTAATCGACAATGTCCTCCTTCTGTATGACAATACTTGACCACACACAAGCATCAGGACAAGGGAGAAAATCGCCTCATTCGTGTGGACAACTTTACCGCATCTTCCATACTCACCAGATTTAGTGCCTTCAGACTATCGTCTCTTTAGCCCCATGAAAGAGGGTTTGAGAGGCAAACAGTATTCCAGTGAAATCTGTAGTGAAGAAGTGGCTCAAAGAACAGTCATCAGAATTTTACGTGGCAGAGATACATGCTCTTATTCGAAGGTGGAACATTGCTATTGAGAGAAACGGCGACTATGTGGAGAAGTAGAGATGTGATCCACAGAGGACCAGCTTCACTTTGATGTATGATACATGTTTCTATGTTGGTAATTATACCTGTCCTAAATAAAATGGCATTACTTTTTGACTCACCCTCGTACATAGATATACATCCCCTATAGATAATAATAATAATAATAATAATAATAATAATAATAATGGGACTTTAAAATAAAAACGGATCACCTTATCCCAGCAAGAAGACCAGACCTAGTGTTGATAAAGAAATAAGAAAGAACTTGTCAACTGGTGGATTTTGCAGTTCCAGCAGATCACAGGGTGAAGCTGAAGGAAAATGAAAAAATGGACAAATATCTGGACCTTGCCAGAGAACTGAAAAAGTTATGGAATATGAAAGTGAAAGTGATACCAATTGTAGTTGGTGCACTTGGAACAGTCCCAAAAGTATTGGAAAAGGGTCTGGAAAGTTTGGGAATCAGAGGAAGAATTGAAACCATTCAGAACACTTCACAGCTGCAATCTGCCAGAATACTCAGAAGAGTCCTGGAGACCTGAGGAGACTTGCTGTCACTCAGATTCCAGTGAAAGACCATCAGCTAATGCTGATGTGAAAACTCAAAAGGAGTAAATAATAATAATAGTACATAGATATACATCGCCTATAGATAATAATAATAATAATAATAATAATAATAATAATAATAATAATAATAATAATAATAACTGGGCCGTCCCCATTATAAGATACTCTGGACCATTCTTAAAATAGACAAAAGAAGAACTCAGACAGATCGACCCAAAGACTAGGAAATTAATGACAATGCACAAGGGTCTACACACTACAGATGATAAAGATAGGCTATATGTATCAAGAGAAGAAGATGGAAGACGTCTTGCCAACATAGAAGACTGTGTAGAGGCCACAATCAAAGGACTCGAAGAATACACAAAAAAGAGCAAAGAACGATTACTTATGGCAGCCAACAACAGCGGATGTAATATATGGATAAACAAAAGAACAACGAAAAATAGAAAACAAAGGTGGAAAGAAAAACAATTATATAGACACTTCAAACGACAAATCGGAGAGGTTGCTCATGAAAAGACTTGGGCATGGTTAAGAAGAGGAAACCTCAAGAGAGAAACTGAATCACTAATAATTGCTGCACTAAATACCATAAGAACAAACTACATCAAAGCAAACATTGATAAGCTGCAACAAAACAGTAAATGTAGACTGTGCGGGGACAGAGATGAGACTGTAAACCATGTATTAAGTGAATGTAGCAAACTAGAACAAAGGGAATACAAAGCTAGGCACGACTGGGTTGGGGAGACGATCGACTGGGAATTATGCAAAAAATTAAATTTTGACCATACAAAAAATGATATATGCATAAACCAGAATCTGTTCTTGTGAATGAAACGCCTAAAATTCTCTGGGACTTCGAGATAAAGACAGATCACCCTATCCCAGCCAGGAGACGACACCTAGAGTTGATTAACAAAAGTGTGTGTGTGTGTGTGTGTGTGTGTGTGTGTGTGTGTGTGTGTGTGTGAGAGAGAGAGAGAGAGAGAGAGAGAGAGAGAGAGAGAGAGAGAGAACGTGTCAACTGGTGGACTTTACGGTTCCAGCAGATCACAGGGTGAAGTTGAAAAGATGGACAAATACCTGGACCTTGCCAGAGAATTGAAAAATCTGTGGAATATGAATATGAAGGTAGTACCAATTGAAATTGGTGCCGTTGGAACGATCCCCAAGTACCTGGAAAAGAGTCTGGATGAACTGGGAATCAAAGCAAGAATCGAGATCATCCAGACTACATCATTGTCGAGATCGGCTGGAATACTCTGATCAACTGAAAAAGGATTGAAAAAAAAGAAAAAAGAATCAAAGAAAGAATTAAAGAATGAAGTATATAAAGAGAGAAGAAATGAAGGAGAGAAAGAACTTTGTGAATGACTGGCAGATGGACTCAAAGAAAAAAAGAAAGAAAGAAAGAACTAGAACTGAAGAAGATATAAGAACAATTAAGAGAGTGATGGAAAAGAAAGAAAGAAAGAAAGAAAGAAAGAAAAGAAAAAAATAAAAGAGAGAAAATCTAAGGACCTTAAAGAGTGAGAAAGGAGGAACAAAATGGCTACGATTGATAGAATGATAGAAAAAAGAAAGGATTGAAGGAGAGAAGAAAATAAAGAAGAAAATGAAAAATGAAGGAATTAAAGAAAATAAAGGAGTAACAGGACAAAAAGAAAGAAACAATGAAAGATGTATAAATAATAACAGAGGACAAACAAAAAAAGTGAATGAAAAAAGAAAGAAAGAAGGAAAAAAGACAAAAATAAAAAGAGAAGAAAATGAAGGAGAAAGGAATGAAGGAAATGAAGAAAGAATTAAAGAATGAAGTATATAAAGAAAGAAGAAATGAAGAGAGGCAGGAACTTTATGAGAATGTCTGACAGAAGGACTCAAAGAAGGAAAAAAAAGAAAGAAAGAACCAGAACTGAAGAAGATATAAGAACAATTAAGAGAGTGATGGAAAAGAGAGAAAGAAAGAAAAGAAATAAAAGAGAGAAAGCGTGTTATAAGAACGATTAATAGAATGATGGAAAAGGAAAGAAAGGATTGAAGGAGAGAAAAAATGAAGAGGAAAAGGAAAAATTAAGAAAATGAAGAAATAATTCAAGAAATGAACCAGGAAAGATAAATGAACGAAGTATAGATAATAACAGACGACAAACCAAAAATGAATAAATAAATAAATAGATAAATAAAAAATGAAAGAAAGAAAGAACAAAAGAAAGAAAGACAGAAATAAAGGAGAGAGTGTAAGTTACAAGAACGAGTGAGAGATGACAACAGATGACACACCAAAAGATAAAATGAAAAAAAAGAATGAGAGAATCTAAGTTACATAAACGAGTGAGATATGACTAAAAAAGTAATAAAAAATTGAAATGAAACAGAGAATGAAAACTATATGAATGAAGGAAGATTGGAAAAAAGAAAGAATGAGAGAAAGAATTAAAGAAATGAAACTGGAAAGATAAACGGACGATATATAAATAATAACAAACGACAAACCAAATGAAAAAAAATGAAAGAAAAAATGAAAGAAAGAAGGAAAAGACAAACATAAAAAGATAAGAAAATGAAGGAGAAAGAAGAAATGAAGGAAATAAAGAAAGAATTAAATAAATGAAACAGGAAAGATAATCGAACGATATATAAATAATAACAGACTACAAACCAAAAGAAAGAAAGAAAGAAAGAAAGAAAGAAAGAAAGACAGACATAAAGGAGAGAATGTAAGTTCCAAGAACGAGTGAGAAATGACTAGAAAAGAAAAAGAAAAAGTAATAAAAGAAAAAATTGAAATGAAAGAAAGAATGAAAAACAATAAGTAATGAAAAAGTAATTAAAGAAAAAATTGAAATGAAAGAATGAAAAAAAAGTAATGAAAGTAATAAAAGAAAAAACGAAGAAAGAATGAAAAAAAATAAGTAATGAAAAAAGTAATAAAAGAAAAATTGAAATGAAAGAAAGAATGAAAAAAAAGTAATGAAAAGTAATGAAATGAAAAAAAGTAATGAAAAAGTAATAAAAGAAAAATTGAAATGAAAGAAAGAATGAAAAAAAAGTCGTTCCGACTGTGAGGGGATTGGAGAAAAAGAAAGAATGAAAGAAAGAATTGAAGGAATGAAACAGGAAAGATAAACGGACATTTATAAATAATAACAAACCAAAAGAAAAAATGAATGAAAAAAGAAAGAAAAAAGACAAAAAGAAAAAATGAAGGAGAAAAGAGAAATGAAGGAAATGAAAAAAGAATTAAAGAAATGAAACAGGGAAGACATATAATAATAACAGACGACAACCCAAAAGAAAAAAAATTAAAGAGAAAATGAAAGAAAGAAAAAAGAAAGAAAAAAAGACAAAAATATAAACGCTAAAATCTAATAAAAAAATAAAGGAACGTCATCGTAAGTTGTGGGTTAAGGTTAGTGGTTAGAGCGTTGGGATTTTAAAAGAAAGGAATTTAAAAATGCCGGTGAAAAAGGAAGGAAGGAAGGAAGGAAGAAGAAGAAGAAGAAGAAGAAGAAGAAGAAGAAGAAGAAGAAGAGTAAACGTTATAGAAAGAGGGATAGATGAGAGAGGACTGAATAAAGAATCAGAGAAAGAATTAAAGAAGAGGAAAGATAAACGGACGATATATAAATAACAGACGACAAAGCAAAAGAAAAATATGAAAGACAAAAAATATGAAAGACAAAAAATGAATGAAAGACAAAAAATGAATGAAAGAAAGGAAAAACATGAAAGAAAGAAAAAAAAAGATAAAGATATCCACGTTAAAATCTAAAGACCTTAAAGAGTGAGAAAGGGTGAACAAAATGCTACGATTGATAGAATGATGGAAAAGAAAGAAAGTATTGAAGGAGAGAAGAAAATAAAGAGGAAAATGAAAAATGAAGGAGTAACAGGACAAAAAGAAAGAAACAATGAAAGATGTATAAATAATAACAGAGGACAAACAAAAAAAAGTGAATGAAAAAAAGAAAGAAACAAAGAAAAAAGACAAAAATAAAAAGAGAAGAAAATGAAGGAGAAAGGAGATGAAGGAAATGAAGAAAGAATTAAAGAAATAAAACAGGAAAGATAAACGAACGATATATAAATAATAACAGACGACAAACCAAAAGAAGAAAAAAACGAAAGAAAAAAACACGAAAGAAAAAATGAATGAAATAAAGAAAGAAAGAAAGAAAGAACGAAAAGACCAAAATATTCCCGCTAAAATCTAAAAGACCTTAAAGAGTGAGAAAAAGGCAAGAAACAAAATGGCTACGCTCCAAACTGTTTCTCGGCATCGGGCCAGAAGCCATCGCTCACACGCTTGTAACTAAAGCAGATTTTTAAGCTCGCCGGTCTCCAGTGAGATGCCTTTTCCCGGACGGACTGACTTATCCGTGACAGAAAACGGCGCCTGTATAGTCAGAAAGCGGTCCCGCTGGGCTGGGCCGACTAGATTAGAGCCGGACGTCTAACTCTACATCGTATTGAATTACATTACATTGGTCGACTATGATATTGATTACTCTACACCGACATCGACTCGAACTTAGCCGGCCATCACGGCCAACTACGTCATCAGTTATAACGTCATCGTAAGTTGTGGGTTAAGGTTAGTGGTTAGAGCGTTGGGATTTTAAAAGAAAGGAACTTAAAAATGCCGGTGAAAAAGGAACGAAGAGGGGGAGGAACGAAGAAGAAGAAGAAGAAGAAGAAGAAGAAGAAGAAGAAGAAGAAGAAGAAGGGATATTTGAGAAAGAAGAGATGAAGAAGAAGAAGGGATATTTGAAAAAGAGAAGAAGATAGAAGAAGAAGAAGAAGGAAGAGAAGAAGAAGAAGAAGAAGAAGAAGAAAGAAGAGAAGAAAGAAGAAAGAGAGAAGAGAAGAGAGAGAAGAAGAGAAGAATGAGAAGAAAGATGAGAAAGAATTGAAGAAGGGAACAAAAGGAAGAAAACTTAAAGAAAAAAGAAAAATTAAGAAAGGGAAAGAAAGGAAAGAAGAAAGAAAAGAAGAAAAGAATAGAAAAAGAAGAAAGAAAAAATGAGAAAAGAAAAAAGAAGGAGAAAGAAAAAAAAAGAAAGAAATGGAAAAAAAAAGAGAAAAAAAAAGAAAAAAGAAAGAAAGAAGAAAGAAGAAAAAAAAGGAAAGAAAGAAGAAAGGGGAGAAAAAAAAGAAAAAAGGAAGAGTGAAAAAAGAAAGAAAAGAAAGAAAGGAAAGAAAGAAGAAAGAATAAGAAAGAGGATTGAGTAAGAAGAATTGAAAGAGCGCACTGAAAATGTTGAAAAAGAAAGAAAGAAAGAAAGAAAGAAAGAAAGAAAAGAAAGAAAAAGAAGGAAAGAAGGAAAGGGAGAATGAGGGACAAGAATTGAAAAAGTCACTGAGCCCAGTCTGCCCTTCTATTTACCTATAGCTGGAGAGAGACTATTTGTTTTCATACCTTTCCCAGGGGTATTAGTGCTATGTGAAATGCAAACAGCCTCGTGTAGGATTTGAACTCGTCTCGTCACGTCCATTTCCTGCGACGGTAAACATTACACAAGCGATAAAAAAATAGCGTTCTGTGTAATGGTTAGCAAGCTAGATTTTCTGACCATTGTCAGTGAGTTCGATTCTCACTGGGTGTCCCGTACTTCTGGCCTTGTGCCACATCTAAGTTAAGCTTAGTAAATAGCTAAGGACACATCACGTGGTGTAATGGTTAGCAAGTTATATTCGCAGACCATTGTTAGAGAGTTCAATTCTCGTTGGGTGCCCCATACTTCTGGCCTTGTTCCACATCTAAGCTAAGCTTAGTAAATAACTAAAGGCACCTTACGTGGTGTAATGGTGAGTTCGAATCTCATTAGGTGCCGCATACTACTGGCCTTGTGCCACATTTTAGCTAAGCTTAGAAAATAACTAAGGGCACCTCACGTGGTTAGCAATGGTTAGCAAGCTAGATTCGCAGACCATTGTTAATGAGTTTGATTCTCATTGAGCGCTCCATATTTCTGGCCTTGTGCCACATCTAAGCTAAGCTTAGTAAATAACTATGGGCACCTCACGTGGTTAGCAATGTTTAACAAGCTAGATTGGCAGACCATTGTTAATGAGTTTGATTCTCATTGAGCGCTCCATATTTCTGGCCTTGTGCCACATCTAAGCTAAGCTTAGTAAATAACTATGGGCACCTCACGTGGTGTAATGGTTAACAAGCTAGATTCGCAGACCATTGTTAATGAGTTTGATTCTCATTGAGCGCTCCATATTTCTGGCCTTGTGCCACCTCTAAGCTAAGCTTAGTAAATAACTATGGGCACCTCACGTGGTGTAATGGTTAACAAGCTAGATTGGCAGACCATTGTTAATGAGTTTGATTCTCATTGAGCGCTCCATATTTCTGGCCTTGTGCTACATCTAAGCTAAGCTTAGTAAATAACTATGGGCACCTCACGTGGTGTAATGGTTAACAAGCTAGATTCGCAGACCATTGTTAATGAGTTTGATTCTCATTGGGTGCTCCATATTTCTGGCCTTGTGCTACATCTAAGCTAAGCTTAGTAAATAACTATGGGCACCTCACGTGGTTAGCAATGTTTAACAAGCTAGATTCGCAGACCATTGTTAATGAGTTTGATTCTCATTGGGCGCTCCATATTTTCTGGCCTTGTGCCACATCTAAGCTAAGCTTAGTAAATAACTATGGGCACCTCACGTGGTGTAATGGTTAACAAGCTAGATTGGCAGACCATTGTTAATGAGTTTGATTCTCATTGAGCGCTCCATATTTCTGGCCTTGTGCTACATCTAAGCTAAGCTTAGTAAATAACTATGGGCACCTCACGTGGTGTAATGGTTAACAAGCTAGATTCGCAGACCATTGTTAATGAGTTTGATTCTCATTGGCGCTCCATATTTCTGGCCTTGTGCTACATCTAAGCTAAGCTTAGTAAATAACTATGGGCACCTCACGTGGTTAGCAATGTTTAACAAGCTAGATTCGCAGACCATTGTTAATGAGTTTGATTCTCATTGAGCGCTCCATATTTCTGGCCTTGTGCCACATCTAAGCTAAGCTTAGTAAAATAACTATGGCACCTCACGTGGTGTAATGGTTAACAAGCTAGATTCGCAGACCATTGTTAATGAGTTTGATTCTCATTGGCGCTCCATATTTCTGGCCTTGTGCTACATCTAAGCTAAGCTTAGTAAATAACTATGGGCACCTCACGTGGTGTAATGGTTAACAAGCTAGATTCGCAGACCATTGTTAATGAGTTTGATTCTCATTGGGTGCTCCATATTTCTGGCCTTGTGCTACATCTAAGCTAAGCTTAGTAAATAAATATGGGCACCTCACGTGGTGTAATGGTTAACAAGCTAGATTGGCAGACCATTGTTAATGAGTTTGATTCTCATTGGCGCTCCATATTTCTGGCCTTGTGCTACATCTAAGCTAAGCTTAGTAAATAACTATGGGCACCTCACGTGGTGTAATGGTTAACAAGCTAGATTCGCAGACCATTGTTAATGAGTTTGATTCTCATTGGGTGCTCCATATTTCTGGCCTTGTGCTACATCTAAGCTAAGCTAGTAAATAACTATGGGCACCTCACGTGGTGTAATGGTTAACAAGCTAGATTCGCAGACCATTGTTAATGAGTTTGATTCTCATTGGCGCTCCATATTTCTGGCCTTGTGCCACATCTAAGCTAAGCTTAGTAATAACTATGGGCGTGGTTAATGTTTAACAAGCTAGATTCGCAGACCATTGTTAATGAGTTTGATTCTCATTGAGCGCTCCATATTTCTGGCCTAGTGCCATATCTAAGCTAAGCTTAGTAAATAACTATGGGCACCTCACGTGGTGTAATGGTTAACAAGCTAGATTGGCAGACCATTGTTAATGAGTTTGATTCTCATTGGCGCTCCATATTTCTGGCCTTGTGCCACATCTAAGCTAAGCTTAGTAAATAACTATGGGCACCTCACGTGGTGTAATGGTTAACAAGCTAGATTGGCAGACCATTGTTAATGAGTTTGATTCTCATTGAGCGCTCCATATTTCTGGCCTTGTGCTACATCTAAGCTAAGCTTAGTAAATAACTATGGGCACCTCACGTGGTGTAATGGTTAACAAGCTAGATTCAGACCATTGTTAATGAGTTTGATTCTCATTGGTTGCTCCATATTTCTGGCCTTGTGCTACATCTAAGCTAAGCTTAGTAAATAACTATGGGCACCTCACGTGGTGTAATGGTTAACAAGCTAGATTCGCAGACCATTGTTAATGAGTTTGATTCTCATTGAGCGCTCCATATTTCTGGCCTTGTGCTATATCTAAGCTAAGCTTAGTAAATAACTATGGGCACCTCACGTGGTGTAATGGTTAACAAGCTAGATTGGCAGACCATTGTTAATGAGTTTGATTCTCATTGGCGCTCCATATTTCTGGCCTTGTGCTACATCTAAGCTAAGCTTAGTAAATAACTATGGGCACCTCACGTGGTGTAATGGTTAACAAGCTAGATTGGCAGACCATTGTTAATGAGTTTGATTCTCATTGAGCGCTCCATATTTCTGGCCTTGTGCTACATCTAAGCTAAGCTTAGTAAATAACTATGGGCACCTCACGTGGTGTAATGATTAACAAGCTAGATTCGCAGACCATTGTTAATGAGTTTGATTCTCATTGGGTGCTCCATATTTCTGGCCTTGTGCTACATCTAAGCTAAGCTTAGTAATAACTATGGCACCTCACGTGGTGTAATGGTTAACAAGCTAGATTCGCAGACCATTGTTAATGAGTTTGATTCTCATTGGCGCTCCATATTTCTGGCCTTGTGCTATATCTAAGCTAAGCTTAGTAAATAACTATGGGCACCTCACGTGGTGTAATGGTTAACAAGCTAGATTCGCAGACCATTGTTAATGAGTTTGATTCTCATTGGGTGCTCCATATTTCTGGCCTTGTGCTACATCTAAGCTAAGCTTAGTAAATAACTATGGGCACCTCACGTGGTGTAATGGTTAACAAGCTAGATTGGCAGACCATTGTTAATGAGTTTGATTCTCATTGAGCGCTCCATATTTCTGGCCTTGTGCTACATCTAAGCTAAGCTTTGTAAATAACTATGGGCACCTCACGTGGTGTAATGGTTAACAAGCTAGATTCGCAGACCATTGTTAATGAGTTTGATTCTCATTGAGCGCTCCATTTAGTAACTAGAAGGATGTGACACAATGTTAATTTCTTAAACGCAGTTTAACATGTTTGAATTCAGAGTTTTTTTTCTCCTAGACTGGTTACCTAGCCAAGAGCATAAAGCCCAAGACTACCCTACTAGTTACCCATAGCTGGAGGGAGAGTATTTGGATGCATACCTTTCCCAAGGGTATTAGCGCTATGTAAAAATGCAAACAGCCTCGTCTAGGATTTGAACTCGGGTTGACGAGTCCATTTTCCTACGACTCTAACCATTACACCACGCACCTCAAAATTCCCATGTACCCCCCACCCCAACAAAAAAATCTATTGGTACGGGGTATTTGAATTCCCGCGCTACGGTGAAGCTGAGATTCGTAGTGTAAAAGCATTTTTAGCATTGATTCATTTTAAGGTTACGACAAAAATGTAACTTTCGTTTCTCGGGTCTCTTGGTGCGTTCGACCCTTGGGCACTGATAGTTACTTAAGTACTCAATCAGTTCTAATTTTTCCTTCCTTTTCTCTTTCAATATTTTTCTTTTTTTTCTTTTTCTTTCTTTTTTTAATTATTTTCTTCTTTTTTTCTTTTCTTTCTTTTCTTTTCAATTCTCATCGTTTCTTTTTCTTCGGTTCTCTTTCTTTTGTCCATTTTTCTTTCACTTCATTATCTAATTTTTAATTTCATCTTTCTTTCTTCTTTCTTTCTTTCTTTTTTTCTAATTCTATTTTTCTTTCTTTTTTCTTTCTTTCTTTCTTTTTTCTTCTTTCTTTCTAATTCTACTTTCTTTTTTCTTTCTTTCTTTTTTTTCTCTAAATTTACCTTTCTTTTTCTTTCTTTCTTTCTTTCTTTCTTTCTTTCTTCTTTTTTTTTTCTAATTTACCTTTCTTTTTCTTTCTATCTTTCTTTCTTTCTTTCTTTCTAATTTTATCTTCTTTTTTCTTTCTTTCTTTTTTTTTTTTTTCTTTTTTTTTTTTCTTTTTTCTTTCTATCATTCTGGTTTATCTTTCTTTCTTCTTCTTTCTTTTTTCTTTCTTTCTATATTCTGGTTTTATCTTTCTTTCCTTCTTTTCTTTCTTTCTTTCTTCTAATTCTATCTATCTTTCTTTCTTTTTTTAATTTTACCTTTCTTTTTTTTTCTTCTTTCTTTCTTTTCTTTCTTTCTTTCTTTCTTTTTCTAATTTTACCTTTCTTTTTTTTCTATCTTTCTTTCTTTCTTTCTTTCTAATTTTATCTTTTTTTTTTTTCTTTCTTTCTTTTTTTTATTTTTATTTCCTTTTTCTTTCTTTCTTTCTTTCTTTCTTTCTATCTTCTGGTTTTATCTTTCTTTCCTTCTTTCTTTCTTTCTTTCTATCATTCTGGTTTTATCTTTCTTTCCTTCTTTCTTTCTTTCTTTCTATCATTCTGGTTTTATCTTTCTTTCCTTCTTTCTTTCTTTCTTTCTTTCTTTCTTTCTTTCTTTCTTTCTTTATTCTTTCTTTCTTTTTTTAATTTTACCTTTCTTTTTTTTCTATCTTTCTTTCTTTCTTTCTTTTTTCTTTCTAATTTTTATTTTCTTTTTTCTTTCTTTCTTTTTTTTTATTTTTTTTCTTTTTCTTTTCTTTCTATCTTTCTTTTTCTTTCTTTCTTTCTATCATTCTGGTTTATCTTTCTTTCCTTCTTTCTTTCTTTCTTTCTTTTTTTTCTTTCTATCATTTCTGATTTTATCTTTCTTTTCTTTCTTTCTTTCTTTCTTTCTTTCTTTCTTTTCTAATTTCTTTCTTTCTTTCTTTTTTCTAATTTTACCTTTCTTTTTCTTTCTATCTTTCTTTTTTTCTTTCTTTCATTCTGTCATTCAGGATTTATCTTTCTTTTCTTTTTTTCTTTATTCATTTATTTATTCATAATGTTGCCTTTGTATCTTTTTATTTTGAGTAATTTCTTTTTATTCTTTGTTTTTATTTTCTAATTTTGTTTGTTTCTTCCTAATTTTCTCGTTCTTCATTTTTATTATTATTAATTTTTTTTCTAACGTTATCTTTTTTGTTTTGTTTTGAGACTTTCATTCTCTTTCTTTCTTTCTTTCTTTCTTTCTTTCTTTTTCGTGTCCTCTTTCTTTCTCTTCACTTTGAGTCTTTCATATCCTCACCAGTTTTCCTTTTTCTTTTCACTCACTTTTCTTTCTTTCTTTTTTTCTTTCTTTTCTTTCTTTTTTTCTTTCTTTCCTTCTTTTTGTCTTTCTTTTTTCCTAATTTTCTCATTCTTCATCTTTTATGAACATAAAACTTTCTTTCTTTCTAGCGTTCTCTTTCTTTCTTTGTTTTAACACTTTCATTCTTTTTCTTTCTTTCTTTCTTTCTTTCTTTCTTACGTTCGTTGGTTCGTTGGTTCGTTCCCTTTTTAAATATTATCTTTCTTCCTTATTTATTTTGAGTCTTTTATTTTCTTTTAGTTCCTTTCTTTTTCTTTCTTTCTATTTCTTTCTTTTCTTTCTTTCTTTCTTTCTTTCTTTCTAACGTTCCTTTTTTTTCAATTATTATCTCTCTTTCATTCTCTTTATTTTGAGTCTTTTATTCCATTTTTTCTTTCTTTCCTTCTTTCTTCTTCCTTCCTTACTTTCTTTCTAACGTTCCTTTTTTTCAAATGTCCTCTTTCTTTCTTTCTTTCTTTTATTTTTGAGTCTTTTATTTTCTTTCTTTCTTTCTTTCTTTCTTTCTTTCTTTCTTTCCTTTTTTCTTTCTTTCTTCTCCTTTTTCAAATGTTCTCTTTCTCTTTATTTTGAGTCTTTTATTCCATTTCTTTCTTTCTTTCCTTCTTTCTTCTTCCTTCCTTACTTTCTTTCTAACGTTCCTTTTTTTCAAATGTTCTCTTTCTTTCTTTCCTTCTTTCTCTTTATTTTGAGTCTTTTATTTTCTTTCTTTCTTTCTTTCTTCTTTCTTTCTTTCTTTGTTCTTTCTTTCCTTCTTTTCTTTCTTTCTTCCCCTTTTTCAAATGTTCTCTTTCTTTCTCTTTATTTTGAGTCTTTTGTTTTCTTTGTTATCTTTTCTTTCATTCTCTTTTTTTCTTTCCTTCTTTCTTCTTCCTTCCTTCCTTTCTCGACTCTATTCCTTTGAGAACTGCCCAATCATTCGAATTCTCAATCTGTCTTTCGAATGAACAGATATATATTCCCGCCTTTTCCCCAAGTGCATTAGCATATTGTGAACGGAAACAACCTCAACCGGAACTTGAACTCACCTCGCCGATTTATTTCACTAAACGCTCGGCCACTCGCACAATAACAATAAATCTATCAATATTACCACTACTACTACAATTACTACTACTACTACAACTACAGCCACTAGTAGTACAGCTAGCATTAGTGCTACTACTGCTTATGTAAGGGTCAAAGTTCAGGCTTGAATAATATATGGAGAGGAGATAGTGACCACTTAACAGCCAGCTGTCTGGGCGAGTGCCAAAATGATGAAGTATTGAAAGACTAATCAAATAAAATGAACAATATTGTATTTACAAGGCGTTGAACTGTCGGCGAAATGAAGGAAGGCGAGAGGAGGAGGGTGAGTTGGGAAGGCGTGAAAAATGCGAACCCTTGGGTCCGTCCACTGTGTGTTGGGGAAGGGGTGTGATGGTAGGAAGGGAAGAAAAATAATTGGAAACGAGAGGTGTACATAGACAGATGATGATTATTAGACGGGCGCTCGGTGAGGAAGGAGGCGATCTGGGAATAGAATTTTGCCGCGTATATCGGTAAGCAGAAATGCTCCCCCGTGGGCGTCTCGTCTGGCTGTGATGGTTAAGAAGCTAGTCTCGCGGATCCGTTGTCGCCGAGTAGAGGGTTCGATTTTTTCTCTAAGAATTCCGTAATTAAAACCTGGTTAAAGGAGCGATTAGCGTTATGGCTATCATTGTTGAAATGGAGTCGGCGACCCAAGTTCAAACCTCATCGTAGTTAGGAAAATATATCTTATTATAATGAAGATTCAGTGACTGGAACCGAAACTACGTCACTTCTTACGTCACAATACCCTCATGAATTATGTGAGTTTATCAATGAGTATTTTATTTATAGTAAAAATCATTAATACATAAAATACATTTTATTTATTAGCGAGGTCTCTATGAAAATCTGAGTTAGATTTGCCTTAAAACAGCCCATGTTATTAGAATATTTACCTCGCATCACACGTATGCGGGTATGACACAAGGTTTTTTTTAATACGGGACCACCCACGAACCGAAGCTCATGGGAAGGTGGGTGCAAAAAATGCGTTGATCCCGTCGGCATTTCCCCTCAAGGGGGCGCCTCTGTCTTTGGGCAATAAACCCAGCCTTTCTCCTTTAAATCACGGGGGCAGGTGTTGCCTCGGGGGGATAGTACCCTGGGATCACGCCGTTAATATAACACTACACAGGATAGGACTTATACGCAGGATACGCTTACCAAAGGATTCTATAATTCAGGACTTACTTACTTTAAGCCCTTTTTCAACTGGCAAAGGATGGCATTTAAAAACTTAACAACTCATCGTCCTGCCTATCGACTACTATAAGAAATTAAATCTTATTCCAGCTGTACAAAGTCATAGGATTATCTTTAAATGCTTCTCTTTCTTTTTTTTCTTTAACTTTTTTTTCTTTTTTTGGTGGGAGTCCCTTTTCTTGGTGGGAGGGGTACCTTTTCTTTACTAACACCAATTTCATATCTCTTGCTAATCATTCTTTGGTTATTTCCTATAAGTCTAACATAAACAAAGGGGAACCACTCTTGACTGATAAATTATCCAAGAGTTTCGGACTCCATAAAACAAGAGTGGAGATGAATTTTGAATTTCCCTCGTATATATTTACCAACCCTCCGCACGAGTAGAATCCGACAAAGGGTCAATTTCTTATGCGATGTATAACCGGATTTGATTTCTTTCTCATAGAGTGGTTGTCCAGTCCACTCTACTATTTACCAGTTGGATGCATACCTTGGGAAAAGTATGCATTCATATTTGGATACATACCTCTCCCAAAGTAGCGCTATGTGAAACCTAAACGGCCTCGTCCAGGGTTTGAACTCGGGTCATCAAGTCCATTTCCTACGACGGTAACCAATTGCACCACGCGCCTCCATTTTTATTATGAGGCAAATATTTGGGGGGATAGATACATATTTCATTATAGGTATGTATAAGATATGTATTTATCGAACCCCTCCGGCACGAGCAAGAAGTGACACAATATAACTTTTTAAGCAAGGTAAAGCTTCATATAGATTGATTCGAACCAAGGCGAATAAACCGAGTCTTCCCTATTTTCTGGTTGTTTTTTTGTTTGTTTTGTTTTACGGCACATCAAACCTCTCCGAATAATTTAATACCGAATCAAGTCATTTTGATATTCGATTTACTTACAGTACCTGATTTTGCTTAAAGGGTCACCCATCTAAGTATTGAACAGGCTCATGGCTGTGTTGGTGATCTACGCGGTACTTTCAATGTGCCTTGATTTCAAGGTCCTTCCCGGTGTAAAGTTGTTAGCAGGCTAGTCTCCCATACATATATATATAATGAATAGTGAATGAAAAAATGGAGAAAAGTATTTGCATGGAAAGGTGCTCAATGCTAATAAAGCAGAGCAGTTTATAATTGATCCCCTGAATTTTCGCTCTCCTTTTATTTATTTATCTAAAAAAAAAAAAAAATTCATCTGAAACCGCGTGCATTAACACCAATGCAAGTTTGTTTGATTATAATGTTTTTAAATACAAATTTAACGTCATGACATTACATCACGTGAATACAATCCACGTCACATAAACGTTAAACAAGCCACAGTTTAAAAAAAACAATTTTTAGCTTTAACATTTCCCATCACGTGAAAATGCTTCATATAAACGCTAAAAAAATTGATTTTTAACATCTCAACCATTTCACGACTGGTTTTCAGTTTTCAGTTTTCAGTTTTCAGTTTCTTGGGTTTTTCTGTTTTTTATTTTTTCCCACCCCCTCCATCGCCCAAATCATCCAAACGAATATGGGGACGAATTTTTAAATAGGTTAGATGCATAGAGTGAATGAGGTATTTTGGTGGAAGAGAGCTGCGTAAGGAGAGAATGCAAGAATTTTATTTTATTTTTGAATGAATCGGTCGGCGATTGAACCTAGCCTAGATAGATCAGTGTAGTTTGTATGACCAGTTTTATAACCCACCCCCCAAAACCAACTTCCGGCTATATGCCGAGTCGTGTTCACACTCGATGTACTTCATTTTAAATAAATAAAAGTTTATTTGAATGAGTGCACGAGTGTGCTCACTTCAAATATACATTTCACGACTGGTTTTTGACATCTCAACCACTTCCTCATCAGATGATTGGATTACAAGAAACTTTAAGTTATGAGTGTGAACCATAATATCACCATTAATTATATATACTAGCAAATATATGCACCCTCCGGCTGCAAGTAATTTAAGTTTTTGATATATAAAATATCATATTAAATTAGAAAGGCTAATGAAACTGACTAAGAATGCAGATAAAAAGATCTGCAACAGAGGGGGTATAATCGATAAATAGAACAACTTTGAAACTAACTATTCCATCATTTTCCTTACTCCCCTCTTTCATTGGTAAATTTTCCTAATTCAAATATTTAGTTAAAATAGGAAGTAAAGGAATAAATATTACAGTTATTTCTTCTTGTAAATAAATTTCTTTTAAGATTTATCCACGAGATTTTTTGTTTATATTTCTTAAGATAAAACCAAACAATTAGAAATCAATAATACCAAGCACATATTTATTAAAATAAAATTTAAATATCAATATGCAAATTAGGCTTCTCGTTCAAACTGTATACCGCTATTTTGTTTTATATATAAATACAATTGCATGTTATAGTACGTAAGATATTGGTCAATAGTTTAATAATGTAAAAAGAATTTTTATTAATAACTGAAGGTTAAAAGAATGAAATCATGGAGAATTGACGTAAATAATTAAGGGAATTGTGGACTTGAGTAAGTAATATAGTTTCGGTTACAGACAGAAAAACACACAATCTCCATTTATAATAAGATTATATATATATATATATATATATATATATATATATACAACCCTCTCCGCACGAGCAGGATGCACACAAGGTAATTTCTTAAGCAGAGTTCAACAGGTTTGAATTCAGATTTTCCTTCTCCTAGACCGGTTGCCTAACAAGATTAAAGAGCCCAGTCTGCCCTACATTTATCCATGCTGGAGAGAGAGGGGGATTCATACTTCCCCAAGGGTAAAATAAGGGCGTTCCACTGTGGTTTGGTTGCATGGTTGGTTGGTTGGTTGGAGGTTGTGTTACTGGACGGCATATCAGCCCTTTCGGGTCATTTAATACCGAATCAAGTCATTTTAATTTTCGGTTTACTTACAGTACCTGCTCTTGCTTAAATGGTCACCCATCTATGTATTAAACAGGCTCATCGCTGCTTAACTTCGGTGATCTTTTTTCTTTTCCTTTTTTCTTCTTTTATCTTTCCTTTTCTCATTCGCTTTCTCTCCTGTTTATTTTGAGTCTTTCTCTTCTTCCCCTTTCTTTTCTATTTTTTTACACCACTTTCTCTTTCTTTTTTCTTTTCTTTTCAAGCTTTCTTTTTTTAAATCTTGTCTAACTCTCCTGCTGTTTATTTTGAGCCTTTCTTATTATTCAGCTTTTTTCTTTCTTTCTTTCTTTTTTTCTTTCTTTCTTTTCTATCCTTTCCTTTCTTGTTCTTTTCTTTTTCTATCATTTTCTTTCTTTTTCCTTTTTTTTCTATCATTTTTCTTTTTTAATCTCTTTCTTTCTTTCTACTTATTCTTAATATTTCCTTTTTCTTCCCTTTCTTTTCTTTCTTTTTCTATATCATTTTCCTTTCTTTTTCTTTTCTTTCTTTTCTTTCTTTTCTTTCCTTTCTTTCTTCCCATAGTTATTTTTTCTTGTTGTTCCTCTCTTATACATCATTCATTATGTATTATTTTCCTTCCTTTATTCCTTCCTTCCTCTTTCTTTTTCTTTTTCTTTTTCTATCTTTTTCTTTACTTTTTTTCTTTCTTTCTTTTCTTTCTTTCTTTCTTTCTTTCTTCCCCATGCTTATTTATTTCCTTGTTTGTTTCTCTCTTTATGCTCATTCATATATTTATTTATTTTCCTTTCCTTTATTCCTTCTTCCTTCTTTCTTTTTCTATCCTTTCTTTTCTCTTTCCCTTCCTTTTTCACTTTCTTTCTTTTTTTCACTTTCTTTTCTAATCTCCTCTTTCTCTCTTTCTCTTATTTTGAATCTTCTCTATCTTTCTTACTTTCATTTTTCTATTCTCTTTCTGCTTATAATAGTTTTTTCTTTTGCTTCCTCTTTCTTTTTCGTTCTTTCTTTCCTTCCTTCCTTTCTTTCTTCTTTCTTTCTTTTTCTATTCCCTTCCCTTCTTTTCTCTTTACTCTCTTTTCTTTTTCTTTCTTTCCTCACACCCTACACATTCTACCTCAATCATGCCGCACCCGACTTGTAAAACGGTCGGCCATTTTTTTTTCGCTGATCTAACAAAATTTTCCTCATCGAATTTAATTTTCTTTCCCGCTAATTAAATAATTCAATTTGATGCTCTTTAATTAGGCTTCATTCGTGCACATATCTCGACAAACTTTCGTTTTTTTCTCTCTCGCCAGGGTGGCGCCAACCGCCTTCTTGACAAAACTCATTTACAGCAAAATGCCCGGCCCTTTCTCATCTTTGCTGTTCTTTCAGTTTTGGGTTTCTCTTTTGCGTTTTTTGCGGTTTTTTTTTTGTAAATTGCTTATTTACATTCGTAATATTTTTTAATTTTTTTTCCCGTCAGCTTCCTTTTGTTCGTTTTATTTTGCATTCTCTAAATCATTGATTTTGATTTTTTGTGTCATACATCTCATATGTGACTTCTCTTTCTTTTTTTGAAGTTTTTTTTTAACACTTTTTTTTCGTTCCTTCTTTTGAAATTTTTCTATTCTTTGTTTTGANAAACGAAAAAAAAAAGGAAGAAAAAGGAAAATCGGAACATTCTAACCACTACGCTAGCTGGCTTTCCCAGAATTTCTCGTTTTATTTTAAACTGATATGTATATCGCACTTTTTGGGTGACTTATAGCACGACAGTATGAAGAAGTCAAACAATGTGTTTGAAATGGCGAAGGCCGACAATTTATGGGAGATGTATGTGTGTAAAACTCCTGGCTTGTAGTCTGTAATTACACAATACAAACTTTCGCCCAGAGAAAAAAAAATCTTAAAAAAAAGGAGAAAAGACCAAACCATATGCACCTCCTGAAAATAATCAGTTGATGCTATTAAAATATCCAAAAGAAAAAAATACTGTAAGAGTTGCCTAAGTTAAATATACTAAAGCGTTCAATGCAATAAGTAGAGCCAATAAATAATGAAGTAAGCATAATGAGTCAGGATTCTCCTAACGGATCATAAGGATAATTCTGAATCTGCAGAATATATATATATATATATATATATATATATATATATATATATAAGTCAGGTTTCTCCTAAAGGATGATAAGGATAATTCTGAATCTGCAGATTATATATATATATATATATATATATATATTATATATATATATATATATATATATGCTACCATAAATTTGGTATGAGCTCTCTAATTGGTAAGTTGAATTAACTCTCACTACTAAGCATATAAGCAATGATCGTTTCCCCGGAAATTTGATCTCTCAGTGACCGTAAAATACATAAACAAACCTATGTACTTAATAGTTTAAAAAACACCAGTCCCTGCTACAGCTGTCAGTGGACGAGGGGATAAGATATCGGGCTACCATACGGTCAGTCTGAGTTCGACCCTAGCCAAAGATAGTTGTGTCTAGCCACACTGAAGAGGCGTGAAACGCCGAAACACGTGTCTGTGGATGACTTATATATATATATATATATATATATATATATATATAATATAATAAAGTAAGCCTAATGAGTCCGAGAATATGTACCTAAGTTTCTACAAACGGATCATCAGGATAATTCTGACTCCAGATTCAGAATTACCCTGATGATCCGTTAGAAGAAACCTGACTCATTTGGCTTACTTATTATTTATTGGCTCTATATATTGTATTGAGCACTTTAGTATATTTATCTTAGGCGACTATTGCAGTATTTTTTTTCTTTTCGCCATTTTAATAGCATCAACTGAGTTTTTCTCATCGTTTAAAAATAGAATTTTCATTATTTTTAGCCAAAATAAATTTTGATGTAAGTTTTTAAAATACATTCCAGTCCGGAAAGTGAGCGTCAGTTAGAGTTCTCGTATCAGCCGTTATTTTCCCTTTCTTCATTCATAGAAATGTGCTCTGAAGAAGACGAACGCTTTATAAACTGCCTTCTACTATTGTTTTAATTTTTCGTTTTAAAATAATTTAATTTAGATTACATTGTACAAACATCATAATGTTAAAACATACACATGTTAGCACAATCTATACTATTATTTTTTCTTCGAATTGTCGGATCTAACTCCATTTTCGTATACTCACATGCACGCCCCCCCACACGTATATATATATTATATATATATTATATATATATATATATTAAAGAAATGGATACAATAGAAACCTACTCGAGTTTCACCATAAGGATCTTCAGGGTTAAATCCACTGAATTAATCGATGTACTGATTAATTGCAGCCGATTACACGTGTGTTCATTTAATAAGATATTTCGTTAACGAAATATCTTATTAAACGAACACACGTGTAATTTCGTTAACGAAATATCTTATTAAATGAACACACGTGTAATCGGCTGCAATTAATCAGTACATCGATTAATTTAATGGATTTAACCCTGAAGATCCTTATGGTGAAACTCGAGTAGGTTTCTATTGTATCCATTTCTTTAATAAATTTGCTCTACTTTGTATTGAGCACTTTGTATTTGTTTTATCGCGGACTTAACCCCTGTATTTTGTGCACCTCAAACGATCGTGCCCATATTCACCGGTAAGCCACCTTTTATCTATACAAATACATACATACACACACACACACACACACACACACACACACACACACACATATATATATATATATATATATATCTTATTCAAGAACACACGTGTAATCGGCTGCAATTAATCGGTACATCGATTAATTCATTGGATTTAACCCTGAAGATCATTATGGTGAAACTCGAGTAGGTTTCTATTGTATCCATTTCTTTAATAAATTTGCTCTACTTTGTATTGAGCACTTTGTATTTGTTTTATCGCGGACTTAACCCCAGGATTCTGTGCACTTCAAACGATCGTGTCCATATTCACCGGTAAGCCACCTTTTATCTATATAAATACACACACACACGCGCATATATATATATATATATATATATATATATATATATATATATATTCTTTCATTCTTTCGTCCCATTCTATGCAGACAACTTGTTGGGAGACATCTCCAACCCTGATTCGACCTGATTCGGTTTATATATATATATATATATATATATATATATATATATATATATATATTCCCCCATTCTTTCCTTTATTTTTTTTTGTCCCCCTCTGGCTCACCCCCATTCGTTCTTAAAGAATATTTCTCATACAATCGGACTTTTATTCGTCGCCGGTGTTTATACTTGAAAAAGAACCGGTCGAAAAGGCCTTCGTATTCCCCACATTTTATATTTTATTTTCGTAATAAAATATTACCATCTCGTAACTTGTATGATCTCCCTACATACATATGATTCCTCCAAGTTTAGTACTATATAAGTTTTCCTGTATCAAAAATTTATTCATATATAATATATATATATATATATATATATATATATATATATATATATTGTATCTTAGGAGGTCTCCGTATGCTTCTTTCGGTATATATTTTTTTATGTTTTTTTTTTTAAATTGGGCGTTATTACGAAGCATCTAAAAATAAATGAATGAAGTCGATGTTATGGAGTATTGGATTCACTTATTTTTTTATTATTATTTTTTATCATAAATTTTCGGGTTCGTTAGATACCCTTTATCAAATGACTGTTGTTCCTGTTCAAAGGATCTTTTTTCTCTGTTGTTATTGACAGCGGCAGCGTCTGTAAAAAAATATAATAACGGAGAATTCCGATGTCAGCGTTCAGTCCCCTCAAGTGAGTTTGTAATTTTAGAATCTATTTAGTTTCTGCTTATTTTCGAGATTGCGTTGTTGGAAATGCGTGTTCTATTAGAATACATTTGAGGTGTGTAAGGTTGTGTGGTAGGGTGTTAAAGCGAAGTGCTATGCGGGGATTTGAGTTATATATATATATATATATATATATATATATATATATATATATATTATTTTCCTATTCAATTATACTGAATTGTCTACGCAAAAACCTTGATAGAGGGTGGAGGCCACCGGAAATATTGGAAAAAATAAAGCGGGCCTAGAGCAAAAGAACGGTTATCTATAGAACGTTGTTTTCTATCTATTATTATTTTAAGAACAAAATAAAATAACAATAATAGAAAAACTACAAATTTTTTAAAAAGTATACAAAGAAATAACGGCCTTCGTCAGAGTAAATCCTTATTATTTTAAATGAAATCGATTGAAATACGGATAATTACTGAGATGTTCGAAAAAAGAACTTTTTTGAAATTGCTTGAAGAAAAAAATGTTTTTTTTTTGTAGTTTTCTATTATTGTTATTGTTATTTTATTTTGTATTTAAAATGATAATAGATAGAATACATGAATAAAATCCTGTCCAAAACACGCGTCAGTAGAATAAAATAAAATAAAATAAATCCTATTTTATCTATTCAACATTTTCTTTCCTTTATTTTTCATTTCGGCATACCGTCGGACTCGCTTCCATTTTCAACTTACATATACGTATATATATGTACATATATACATATATATATGTGCATATATATGTACATATATATATGTACACATATATATATATGAAAACTCTCTCTCTCTCTCACACACACACACACACACACACACACACACACACACACACACACATATATATATATATATATATAATATATATACATGTTACATAATCTATGCATAGATTATTGTCAACCCCCTGTGTTTCTGAGGGGATGGTCCCTTTTCATATCACGGGCGAGACTTTCCATGGAATATTACAGAAAGCCCGCAAAATACGTGAAGTCACGTGGGACCAAGTTAACTCTCAGTTCCAGCTTGGACGTCAGGCAGAAAGCGTGTCTGCCTTAGCTGGGCTCAAATGCATACACGTGTTTTGTTACTTAGAAGAAGTTTAAGCAATAAAAGTTTAAAGAAATAATATGGTGTTCTTGCTTGAGGAATGTCTTGGCAAAAAGACTGACCAAGAAGAAGGAATGTATCAAAGACGAACATCCAACAAGAATCTAGAAATAGAATTCAACATGGAGAGAAAGAATAGAAACGACTAGAGATCACCAATGGCCAAAGAAGTAAGTAATGCAAAATGCATCTCTCTATCTACCGATGTCTATCTCTCCCCTTCTCTCCAGTAAAAGAACACTTGTGTATGTACCCAACATGGGTATATGTGTATGAGTATGTAACATATATATATATATATATATATATATATATATATGAAGTAGTCAAACAATGTTTTTGAAATGGCGAATGCCGATAATTTGTGTGAGATTATGTGCTTAATTAAAGTCATACCTAATTTTGTTAATTAATTAATTATAACTAAATGAATTAGGCGTGCATATCGGTTTAAATGTAAAGCGTAAACAAATCGAGAAAAAGTCATCTCTGTATGTACATTTCAGTCCATTAGGCTTCATCAGCAGAGCTATAGACAGGGCAGTGCTTTGTGCGGGATTCGAACCCTACCTGTCAGGCATATATATATATATATATATATATATATATATAATATATATATATATATATATATACGTAGGTACTGAGATTAAGAAAATTGTGCGCAGACAATACCGAATTGAAAAGACAGACCGATAAACTAAACAGCAGTTCTTAGCATGGGACTACTCCCAAACTTTAATTGAAAAACAGATAATAATGACCCATCACTACCCCACCCCAACCGGCAAGATACCCTTAAACTAAAACAAAAAATGAATCTAAATCACACACACCCACGTAACAACATTTAACAATAATTCCTCCCTTTAGCTCAAATGATTAAGATTCGTTGGTATATTTCTAAAATAAACGTTAAGATATATTTTTCAAGAACCAGGTATGGAAATATGACCTCTCTGATAAAATAAAATGGGAATTATCCCAATCCGTAACTGTATCAGTATTACTGTATGGCTGCACTAGTAACAAAACGCTTTTATGGGTAAGAAGACAAAGAGAAAAAGACAGAGAAAGAGAGAGAGAGAGAGAGAGAGAGAGAGAGAGAGAGAGAGAGAGAGAGAGAGAGAGGGGAGGGAGGGAGAGAGAAAGAAAGATAAAGGGACAGAGTGAGTATGAATTGTAATATTTTACTGGGATGAGAAAGAAACAAAAGAAATAAAGAAGGGAAGAAAGCCTCATAAACTAAAGTGTGTTAAAAAAATAAAAGAGAGAGAGAGAGAGAGAGAGAGAGAGAGAGAGAGAGAGAGAGAGAGAGAGAAATTACCAGTGATATAAATTGTAATATTTTGCAGGGATGAGAAAGAAACAAAGAGAGAAAGAAACACAGAAAGGAAAAGACGTTGAAAAGTAAATTATTCTTAAATTTATTCTCCAACGTATTAAAATCAACCCTAAAGATGAATTTACATGGAACCAATTAAAATAAGTGTAATCTTTTTATATGCATTCTTATTTAATTTTTTAGTCTTTCTGATTTAATATATTTCATTACATTAAAACTTAAATACTCTTAAATACCCTGTCGACTGGGGCTTTAGAAGACATCGACAGCACCTCTACAGACACCCCAATGGGACCACCTGTTGGCCGTGGGTGGCGACCCGTGATGCTTAAGGATGAGATCCTAGTGGCTGAGCAGTCCATGACTTGCAACACTCCACTTAGACCTTACTTAGGCTAGACGGTCGGTCGGAGAGGCCTCCTCCGATCAATCGTCTGGCCACATCAAGCCCTAGCACCTATATGATTTCCTCAACCCTGTTGTCCTTATGGCAACCCCAACCCTTTTTATCATATAGGTACTAGAAGGCGGTGGCTGAGGGTCTTCATGGCTTGGGAATGACGTTAAACTCTATCTGATGGTGAGGTTCTAGTTCTGGAGGTCTGGGGAATATGGAGCAACCCGTTCATCACCATTGTTCCCAGGTCCACTCTGACCCGGGATGGTAGCACCTGTTTGTATCCCATCTAAAGGTTAAATAGAAAAATTGTTTATAAAAAAGTTGTGTTTAAAAAATCTTCTTCCAAACTTTTGCTACCAATCTTTCAAAACTTTGCCGGTACGAAATTACCCACCGAAGTTGATATACCGGAAAACAAAACAATCAAACAAATTTACACCCGGCGGAGGGCGCATATCCTAGCTAGTATATATCTACTATGTTTTTATATGCCGTTGTGTCCTTAAAAGGGATACAATCAGACAAGGTTGTTGTCGAGTGGAAGAACCAGTCAACAAGTTCGTAGATTTAAGAAAGAGGGTTTTATTGCAGAGAGATACAATAAGACATACAAGGATAAGTGAGGCACGCTATTAATCCTCGAAGCCAGCCCAGTATAATGCCGTGCTCACTATATATATAGTCAGACCACATGGGTGTGTGTGTGTGTGTGTGTGTGTGTGTGTGTGTGAGAGAGAGAGAGAGAGAGAGAGAGAGAGAGAGAGAGAGAGAGAGAGAGAGAGAGAGAGAGAGAGAGAGAGAGTGTGTGTGTGTGTGGTATATTCCATTACAACATATACGTCCTTATTTACTTTTGTTAGTTTTTCTAATTTAATATATAAATATATATCTGAATTCAAACCTGTTGAACACCGCTTAAGAAATTGACCTTGTGTCACATCCTGTTCA
>CM042180.1:30452942-30467942 GCA_023376005.1 Doryteuthis pealeii
CCTAATTTTAAGTTTCAAATGTCATATTTGTAGATTCTAAAAACAAATATTTATTTAATAACTACTTTACTTTATTATTATTATTATTATTATTATTATTATTATTATTATTATTATTATTATTATTATTATTATTATTATTATTATTATTATTATCTAATAATCTTTGTATATTTAGGTCCCTCAAAAATCCAGAGAAACACATTCATCTGGGTTTGAATTCAGAGGTGTTTTTTTTGCTTCCCCTAGACTGACTTCACACCCAGTCTGCCCTATTATTTGTCTATAGATGAGGAGGGGAAGAATAAGAGATGAATTTCAGTCTTTCCCAATTACATTAGCCGAAAGTGATACACAAACAGCCTCGTTCAGGATTTGAACTCGGCTCGAATATATTTAACAACATATGATATATGATAATGGACAAAAGAAATGGCTCAAGGGTTGTTTTTTTGATATTTTTTAAAATAAAAAGCTTATTTTAGAAAGTAAAATTTGAGATTTTTAATGGAAGTCTTCTGTATTTTCAGAACTTGATAGATAGATAGATAGATAGATAGATGTAAAAAGATAGAAGGAATTTGACTGATATATATATATATATATATATATATATATATATAGATAGATAGATAGATAATATATATATATATATATAGATAGATAGATATAGATAGATACTGATATAGATAGATAGATCTGATATATATATATATATATATATATATATAGATAGATAGATAGATGTGATGTGTTGTGTGTGTGTGTGTTCTTGTGAACGTCTTTTTAAAGCATTGGAAATAAGAACAAAAACAAGAAAAACAGAACAAAAATCAACTGTTGCTCTGTTTCTGGTTTAATCTATTCCGATATTTCGGGTGAACCTTCACCCATTTCTCAAGGTATGTCAGACGGTCTGGAGAGAAAAATGCAATGTTGTATATGAGGGCCAAAAAATAATTAAATGAAGTGAACGAATTTGGCGGTTTTTTAGCCGTTAATTTTCTTTCGAAATTGTGTGACGTAACTCATCCGAAATATATATATATATATATATATATATATATATATATATATATATAGAGAGAGAGAGAGAGAGAGAGAGAGATAAAGAGAGAGATAGAGAGATAGATAGATATGAACCGACTGTGTGTGTGTGTGTGTGTATGTGTAAATAGATAGAGATAGATAAATAAATAGATAGATAGATATATAGATAGATGTAAAGTGATACATGGAACCGAACAAATAGATAGATAGATACATATGAACAGACTGAGATAGATAGATAGATAGATAGATAGATAGATAATGTGAAGAGATTGAGATAGATAGAAAGAAATAAAGAAAGAAATATAGAAAAACAGTTAGATAAATGTGAAGAGATTGAGAGAATTGAACAGACAGATAGACAGACAGATATATAGATAGATATGAATTGACTGAGATAGATATATATGAACAGACTGCGATAGATTGATAGATAGATATGGAGATAGATTGATATATATATATATATATATATATATATATATTGTCGAACGAAAGTTCATTCGGGTCTCGAACCTGGCCAGGGGTAGCTGTTAAACGGTATAACCACACTGATGAAGAGTGATACTCCGAAACACGTGTCTGTGGATTACTTATATATATATATATATATATATATATATATATATATATATATATATATATTATATATATATATATATAGTGTTATCATTATCATTATTATTTCTTTTAGTATTATTATAATTTTATAATTTGTTGATATAATTATTGGCATTTTAGAACGTTGGTGCTATTATCAAAGTTTATTTTGTTTAGTTTTGGATTTTTGTGTCTAATATGCAGTTCTTCTAAGATTTTTAATCGTTGTTTACACGATTGTGTTTCTATAATGGTGGTGTTATCGTTAAGTATTTTCCGGAATTTAGTATTGGGACAAGAGTGTGTTTTTAGATGTTGGGCTATTAAGCTATTGTCTGTATGGTGCATTGTAAGCCGTCTGGGAGAGAGAGAGAGAGAGAGAGAGAAGAGAGAGAGAGAGAAGAGAGAGAGAGAGAGAGAGAGAGAGAGAGAGAGAGAGAGAGAGATTATACAAAACAAATTTGTTTACCAAAATGTGTTTTATGATAATGGACATAAAAAATGCTCCGTTGTTTTTGTTACTTTATTAAGAATGTTTTTTAGAAAGTAAAATTTGAGATTTTTAATGGAATTCTTCTGTATTTTTCAGGTTTAAATTGAAAAAGAATGTCTTCAGCTTAATGAAAAATAAAAAAAACTGAACATAGGAATAAAATATAAAGAGATTTTCAATATCTTGAATTGTGAAAATATACAATCATCCTTGTCGACTGTGAAGAGAATTGCCCTACATTTCGCCCAAAATACCCCCTCCCCCAAAAAAACAAAAACAAAAACAGAAACAATAAAAAAAACTATTTTACCACAATAATGATATCTGGGCTGTCAACTGTATCCAAAATGTGACTTTTTCATTTCCTTTTCTAAAATGAAATTTATGCTGTTCTACGATTTGTAGCTAAAAATGTTCGTCTCCTTAAAGAAATATTGCAAGTTTATACATAAATTAAGTCTACTAGCAAATATATGCACCCTCTGGGTGCAAGTATTTAAGTTTTAATGTAATGAAATATCGTATTAAATTAGAAAGTCTAATGCAGAATAAGAATGCAGATAAAAAGATTTGAAACAGAGTGGGGGTATAATAGAAAAATAGAAATGAAACTTACTCTTCCATCACTGCCGTCTTTCATTGCTGAATTTTACTTATTTAACTATTTAGTTAAATTAGGAAATAAAGAATAAAATTACACTAATTTTTTCTTGTTAATGGATTCATTTAAGATTTCATTGGAGAGATTTTGCTTATATTCATTAAAATAAAACCAAACAGTTAGAAATCAATAATACTAAGCATATATTTAATAAAATCACATTTTTTAATATCAATATGCAAATTAGCCTTCCCCATTCACACTGCAAACCGCTATTTTTGTATATATAAAATACAATAGCATGTTATTAGTATGTAGATATGGACAACGCTAATAAAAAGGTGAATCAATTTTATTAATGATTGAGGTTTAAATATAAATAAAATCATGAAGAATGTGATGAAAATAACTATGTTAATTGTTACTCGATTAGTAATATAGTTTCGGTTACAGACAGAAAAACACACATTATAATAAGATGTTTATATGGGTGTAAATTGTAAATCCATTTTGTTTGTTTATTTTGAATTGTAGGGAATTTATCAAATGAGGTATTTTAAGTTATTTATTTGAGGCACGAATGGCCTATCATTGGCTACCCTTGTTATCCAGCGCTTGACTACAGTGTTTAGCAACTCTGTGTAGGCATATGAGGTTCCTCCAACACTTTTTTCTGCAGATTTTCGAGTTATTCTGTTGTACGAACGCTATCAGATCGTCTGTTATGTTGCTTTCTTCTAGCCACAGCCTCGTAGTCTCCATTGCAATTCTCCAGTTCATGCATGATTGTTTTTACGGTGTTCGGGGAGGATTGGGCAGCAATCACAATCTCCTTATTTTGATGGCGGTGGAGATCATCATGATACAAGCCATTCTCTTCCATGATTCAGGTGAGTTCCAGTCATCCATTCTATCTGTCATCCCGTACATGAATGAAGAAGGGTCCAAGCTTTTAAATGATTCGTAGTGTGCGTCAGTACCTCCAACATACGGAAAAAATAACCAAATACAAATATGTCAAATTTATTCTGAATACCATGTATATATACATATATATATATATATATATATATATATATATATATATATATATGTATATATATATATATAGAGAGAGAGAGAGATAGATAGATAGAAGATGTACTGACTAAGACAAACAAAATAGATCGATAGATGGATAAAAACTTGGATCGATAGACATTATATATATTATATATATATATATATATATATTATATATAGTGTATACATATTTTGGCATATATATATATATATATATATATATATATATATATATATATATATATAGGTGTGCCAAAATAATGTATACACTTCATTGAATATGAATAGTTAATAATACGTTATTTTCTATTTCAGATTTGACTAACCGTTGATAGTGAGGATATAACGATTCAAAGAGTGTATACATTATTTTGGTACACCGTATATATATATATATATATATATATATATATATATATATATATATATAGGAAAGTAATCTAACGATCCCGAAAATTTATGATAATAAATAAAAAAATAAGTGAATCCTGTACTCCACAACATCGAATTCCTCATTTATTTTTTTGATATTGTTTTAAATGCTTCATAATAACGCCCAACTTCAATATAAAAAAGACATTATATATATATATATATATATATATATATATTATATATAATATATATATATATATATATATATATAATGCTTTAATAATATGTCCTGCACATTACTACTTGAAAAAAAATCGCCCTGTAGATTATTTAGTTGTAAAGCGTGTGTAGCATCGGATGGGTTGGCTCCCACCTTTGAACTGAACGGCGTCAGTAATACCTCCCCACCCTGAAGGTGGAGAAAGGCATTGATTTGGTGTGTTTTTACCGCTTCAAAATCAATGACTTCCTCATCTTTCTGCCAATCTCCCATCGATGCTGTACTTTTAATATTTCGTGCACTTATTGTCTTTTCTTGGGACCATTTTTTGCAGAGAATTATATTAAATTCCCTCTTTCTATTTCGGTCTCTATCCTTACCTCTCTCTCTCTCTGTCTCTCTCTTTGTCTCTGTCTCTCTCTTTGTCTCTGTCCCTGTCTTTGTCTGTCACTGTATCTGTCTGTGCCCACAATTTTAGACCCGGTTCTCATCCTTTGGTTTTTAGTTCTCTCTCTATCTCTCTCTCTCTCTCTCTCTCGCTCTCTCCCTCTCTCACACACAATCTATCTGCTACCCCCCTCTCTCTCTGTTAATCTCTTTATCCATCTTTCTCTCTCCCTGTCTCAGGGAGTATCAGTTCTCATCTTCTTTTGGTTTAGTATTTTCTCTCTCTCTTCTCTCTCTCTCTCTCTCTCTTTCCCTCTTTCTACAGTCTGTCTCTATTTTCTCTTCTCTTCTCTCTCTCTCTCCTTTTGCGATTCACCCTCTCTCTCAGTTTGTATCTACATTCATATACACTCATCTTGCTTTTGTTTCCCTTTCTCACCCCTCTCTCTCACTCTATCTCTCTCTCTCTCTCTCTCTCTCTCTCTCTCTCTCTCTCAGTCTCAATTTGTATTTTCTATACTCGGTTCTAACCTTCTCTTTGGTTTTTAGTTTCCTCTCTCTTTCTTTCTCTCTCTCTCTCCTAACCTTTTTATCCCTCTTTCTCTCCCCCTGTCAGGGTGTATCAGTTCTCATCTTCTCTTTTGGGTTTTAGTATCTTCTCTCTCTCTCTCTCTCTCTCTCTCTCTTCTTTCTCTCTCTTTCTACAGTCTGTCTCTATCTTTCTAGTTTCAGCTCTCTCTCTCTTCTCTTTTGCGCTTCACTCTCTCTCTCAGTTTGTATCTACATTTATATACTCTCACCTTGCTTTTGTTTTCCTTTTCACCCTCTCTCTTTCTCACTCCCCCTCTCTCTCTCTCTCTCTCTTCCTGTCTCAATTTGTATATACATTTCTATACCCGGTTCTAATCTTCCTCTTTGGTTTTTAGTTCCTCTCTCTCTCTCTCTCTCTCTCTCTCTCTCTCTATATATATATATATATCTATATATATATATATATATATCGCTATCCCCTTCTTTCTCTTCACATTTCTATACATGGCTCTAATCCTCTCTTTGTTTTTTTTAAGTTTCTACCTCTCTCGCCCCTCTCTTTTCTATCTATCGATCTGTCACTGTTTGTCCCCCGCCCCCTCTCTCTCTCTCTCTTCTCTCTCTTCTCTGTGTGTGGTGTGTGTGTGTCCACTCTCTCTCTCCTCGTCTCTCTCTCTCTCTCTCTTTCTCTCTGTATCGACAGTTTTATATCTGGTCATATTCTCTCTCTTTTTAAAAAAATTTCTGCTCTCTCTCTCTCTCTCCTCTCCCTCTTCTCTCTCTTCTCTCCCCCTCTCTCTCTTTCTCTCTCTCTCTCTCCTCAATTCTGCTAGTACATAGTAATTTTAACAGTTATATCATCTCATAATTGGCAACTCACATGGTGTAATGATAGTAAGCCTAAACCTTCGCAAACCATTGTCAGTAGTTCGACTCTCACTGTGCCTCAATAACTTCTGGCTGTATCCACATCTAAGCTAAGCTTAGTAAATACCCATAATGATTCAAATAATCCTATAATTATGATATTTATTACACTTACACTCTTTGAAGCCAGTGTTCTATTCACTCATATCAATCCACTATCCCACTAGGTATCACGAGTGCGGCACTATACTAGGTGTCATGTGAGTATGAGCTAGAGGAAGTATTATACCTCATAATTGAAAAGTCAAGTATAGTTAACCTGGTTGTTCGAATAATATAATAGATACGACTATATATACTAAAAAGCTAAGCACACTGAAGCCTCATATGTCCCAGTACAGTTGGTATTATCTTAATATGAATAAATTAAAGAATATATAGTCCATTCATGCGCATTTTAGGATGATTCATTACCCTGAAGTTCTATGATTGGCTATATTTAGTTTACTATGATATCATGAGAGTAGTTCTAACTATAATATGCCCCTGTCATTATTCTTGGGAAGAATAATTAGGACGACAATACGATAGGAATGAGATTATTATGGTATATAGGTAACAAGAGATAGTTGGTTGCATGTCTTAGACTACGAATATACAGAGATGCGACAGCACATGTAGATAAAGTATGAGTATTAATTGTTTGAGATTCATGTACACCGCGACATTTTACTCCACACAACGCAGTGCAGAAACTGAGAGATATCTGTACAACCAATCAAGACACATCCAAAGTTGCACTATCCAATAAGTCGAATCCGCACTATATATATAATTGAAAGACTCATCACTCTGTAAGGTACTACATATAAGAGTAACATTATAAATAATCAGGTATTGAGATCTTGAACTATGACGCGCGAGAATAAGGGATGGAGAGGAATCAGATCAAGTATAGTGAGCCAAATGGAGTATGACATGGCAGGAGATTGAGATCTGAGCGAGAGCTGGCAGATCACATTTGAAAGGATAGGCACTGAAGCATGTAGGATAGTATAATTAATTGCATAGAATGTCAACCAGACTAAGTCAGATTAATTTGTACAGAGGCATGGTGTGCATGTAACATTAGAGTTTTGGAGTAGAACAAGTATAAGAAGAAGGAAAGCTTACTGTAAAGTACTAAGCAATAAGCACTGTAACCCATTTAAAAATGACCTGTGTCATAGTTGGCTCAATCAAGTATGTATAGAGACATGTAAGATAGAGCTAGACTTAAGAGTCAAATTTCAGAGCTTGTGAGATACTGTTGATTTATAAAACGAAGGAGTGATAACTCTCGAAAGTCGAGCCATCAAGTCTAATTATAGTAAAGATGTTATAAGTGCATAGCACCTGATAACATTAGAATATGATAAAGGAATAAAGAGTAGGAATATATTACGAGGACTAAAATAAGATACATTGGAGAGAGAAAAAAGACTATCATGTAATAAGACTGTATGATAACATCAAGAGTAATGAGAGAAGAAGAGGATAGAAGATCTAATTAATAAACAGAGTGAGCTAGATAGAAACAGACAAGACAGACAGACAAATACATAGTAGTAGATATGATAGGATAGATAGATATCAAGCAGACTAAAAATAGATACATGATTTAGAATAGTCGATGATGAAATAAAAACGGAGATAGAAAAATAGATGATAGATACTAGTAGAAATTATCAACAGAAGAAGTTGAAGAAAGAGCAGAAGATACAAAAGAACAAATAGATTCAGAGACGACAAGGAAGCAGAAGCATAAGACGATAAAGATAGAGGATGAGATAGATATAGACCTAGAATAGATAAAATTGAGCAAAACGCTAAAACACAGGATAACATGTAATATAGAATAGATAATGGAAGATAAACGAGAGCACTGATGTATAAAAGATAAGAATATCAAACAGATGAGTGAGAAACTATGACAGAAAACTATGAACAGAACAGACATATATGAAGAACAGGACTAAAATAGATACATATAGCATAGAATATGGAATACAACGAGTAGAGATAAGATAGATAGATAGGATGAGAATAGACAAGCATGAGAAACAGCAAGATCGATTTAGAGATCTAGACATAACACAACTCGATAGAAAGAAGTTATTATAGAGAGGAAAGATGAGGCAAGCAAGTACGAGAAAATGTAGTAAGACAGACAACGCAAGTACAATCACACACACATATACATAATATATATATTATATATACACTCGTATTGATATAATATACTACATATAAAGGATAGTATAAAAGGACAGAACTGAAAATAGATATGACAATAGATAGAGAGATATGAGAATAGAATAAAACACTGAGATAGATAGATAGAGATAAGGGAGTTAGAGAAATTGATCTCAGTACTCTATCAGAGTGAGATGTGACAGGACTATGTATCAGACAGACAGACAGATAGATAAAGATAGATCGATAGGATAGATGATTGAACAGACTAAAATAGATACATTATATACGAGAGGAGAGTAAGAACAGAGTAATAGAAATAGATAGATAATCATAAGAGATATATATATATAGTAATTATAGAGATATATATAGATATATATACTAACTAGATATAGACAGAAGTATATATAATATATATAGCTACGCATTGCTTTCGGTCAGAAGTGGACTGGGAGTAATTGCAATGAAGGGAATGCTACTTCCCTCAGACCTCCAGAACTGTATCCCACCCATTCAGATGCTATTTACTGTCCTACCAGGACCCTTCTTTTTTGAGAGGGTCGCGTCTTACTCACGCTCTGCGGAGAGAGACAGTCAGCATATTCTAAGTTACCACCGACAGGGTGTGTGTAATTTGAAATAGCGTTGAGACAGTACCGGTTTGTTGGCGATTTGGAAATACTCGGAAGAGTTTTCGCAGACCTGCTCTCCCTCGGGTTTCCGAAATGACCCCCAGACACCTGGTGGGAAACCTGCAAATGTATTAACAAGAAATTTAAGAAAACAAGAGAAGAAGAAGAAGAAGAAGAATGAGAAGAAGAAGAAGAAGAAGAAAAGGAAGAAGAAGAAAGAAGAAGAAGAAGAAGAAGAAGAAGAAGAAGAGAGCATCTTTATTTCACGCCTATTAGACTCTGTTTTGGTCGGTTTCTTTCGAGACGTTTGAAGTAAATGAAAAAGATAATAATAGCGTTTATAGAAATGACGAAAAAACCCTTTTTGTTGGGAACAATTACGTTTTACCGAAAGAACGTAAAAAACAAACGTGTTCTATCCCTAGAAAAAAAAGGATGATGCGTCACACAGGAATAGGCAAAACACCTGAAACATTAAAAATATAAAAAAAAGGATTAAAACAAAAATGGGAGGAAATTGGAAAGATATTAAAAAAACGTGAGAAACACAGCGGTTTTTCGTTATTTAAACACTGGGACATAAATCCAAACAGATTGAATTTAGATTTTAATTAAATTAAACTATCAACAAAAAACAAAAAAACAAACAAAAAAAAAAAACAAAAAAAACAAGACAAAAAAATAACAAAAAAAAACATCCTCTGGGTGGTATAAATATAAAATTTTAAGATAAGATTTGATGAAATCCGAACAAAATATATTTTACTCTTACGATCTTTAATTCTTTCTATAAAGATAAGAGTCTAAATGATTAAATTTTATTATAAGAGTCTAAATGATTAAATCGGAATTCTTTTTAGAAAGGTTTGGAGGTCCTTACTACATCACTCTCCAGAACTCCAGAATTGGAACTTCACCATTAGATACAGTTATATATATATATATATATATATATATATATATATATATAATATATATATTAGGACACGTAAAAGCGAATTCATCATAAAAGCGATGGAAAGAATTTCTAAAAAAGAAAGTTAGGGTACCCTAATTTTTTTATCCCTTTTTCAATAAGAACGAGAAAATAAGAAAATTATTTTCTCGTTCTTATTGAAAAAGGGGGGAAAAATAATCTTTTTTCTTAATTATCCAACCATCGTATTTCCTACTGTCAATGTGTTTCTCTGATGAGGATTGTCCGAAAAAAAGATTTTATTTTAGATTATACATCTAATTATAAGGGTACCCTAACTTTCTTTTTTAGAAATTCTTTCCATCGCTTTTATGATGAATTCGCTTTTACGTGTCCTAATAAAATTTTGTACTGCCAAGAAACTTTTCATATATATATATATATATATTATATATATATATAATATATATATACATATATCACTAAGACCTCAGCCACCGCCTTCTAGTACATATATAATATAAAGGGCTAGAGGTTAGCCATAAAACCAATTAAAAAACACAAAATGGGTACTATGCTTGACGGTGCCACACGTCTAGCCTAAGTATAGCCAAAGTAGAGTGTTGCATGTCATTGACTGCTCAGCCACCGGGTTGGTCCGATGGTGCATCGAACTATGTCATGCAATTGAAGGGTTCTCAGATACCCGTGGAACTTAATTCTCCAAATTTCGTACCTCGACTCGTCGCCAGGAAGAAGATCCGAGCGTACCTTGGCCGTAACCTATAAAGTTTTTAAATGCCTATTTGAAAGGGCTTAAAGAAAGTCCTGTGTTATAGAATCATTGGTAAGCTCGTAATAAGTCGTAAATCCTGCGTATGGTAAACGGTCCGAGTTTTAATCTATGTCCGTCGTCAATGAATTATCACAGTAATTAAATGACAGTAAAAGGGTCGGTTAAGTATTGTCATCAGCCTCAGAGGTATCTGCAGTGATCTTGGGCCACAAGAATTATGATCCACTACTGCCAGGTGATTGGCCAAGAAAAAGTCCATGATCTCGCCTAGTCTATAAGTATGGGCGACGATCTAGCACACCCTTATATACTAAGTGTAATTAACTGTAAGTTTTTAAATGCCATCCTTGGCCAGTTGAAAAGGACTTAAAGAAAGTCCTGTGTTATGGAATCCTTTGGTAAGCGTATAAGTCCTATCCTGCGTCTTGGTAAAGGTCCAGTGATTTAATCTTATGTCCGTCGTCTATGAACGTCGCGTAATTATGACCAGTAGGGACGGGGTTAAGTAATTGTATCAGCCTCAGAGTACGGCCAGTGATTGGCCAGAGTTAGATCACATGATTCTGGTCGTCTATAGAGGAGCAGGCATTCATCACACCAACTTCTTTTTTTTCGAACCGGTGAACTAGATTTTCTGCCATAAATAGTAAATGAGGGGGAGCCATACTAATAATCATTTTTATTTTTTGACAAAATGTTATTGTTTATTTTTTATTCATTCATCTTTTCATTAGGGTTTATAATTGTACATATGTATCATCTTCACCTCTTCCTCAAAATATGTAATATGGGTTAAGTGTAGGACTGTCATTGAGTGATGGAATGTTTTGGTGACTTTGTGTGAATGAGTTTATGGTGAATGGAACATTGTTGAATGAATTGGTCATGAATGGGAAAAGTTAAGTTAAAGATAGGATAGTGAAGACCAGTCTCTTATCCTACTCCCCCTTTAGGCCTTGTGCCACATTTGTATAATAAATTTCGTTATATGTAATGAATAATTATATACCATTTCTCACAATGATTTCGTCTGTAAGCATCACGGGTCACCATCCTGGCCAGTTGGTGGACCTCGGGCATTTTTATTCTATGTAGAGGTGCAATTGATGTATTCTATGCTGCCCAACGACAGAGCGTACATTATGGTAACGTATATTTTTCTGAAATTTCATTAATTTCAATCTAAATTTTATCGCTTGAAAATCTATTTCGATCATAATTATGATTCATAATATTATACAATCTAATTCATATATATATTATTTAAAACTTGCTTTTGTAGCTGGAATACATCTTGAACATTTTTGATAACTTTTTTTAGACACTTTTACTTCAAACTCTTTTGAGTTTTTCTTATGGATAAAAATGCTTCTGATATTTAAAAATAAATTTATTATTAATACAACAAGTACGTATCAAAAATTTTGAAATTCCGGCCCTGAACGAGAGCGTTTGTTTGTACCTCTGATTAACGGTTTATTTATTCCGTCTTTCCTCATAAATATAGTTGCTTTGAAAAAGACCGTTTATTAAAAGGTCGAAACAGATCTGTCGCAAACTAATAACATCTTTTGTTTTTCTAAAAATATTCTATTCATACTGTCGGATTCACTTCCATTTCTCCACACACACACACACACACACACACACCACCACACACATATATATATATATTAAATATATATATATATATATATATATATATATACATACGAAATAGATTAAAAATTCTTAAAGTTTTGTACATAAATTTCGACAAGCCACTTTTCTCTAGTGCTAGACAGCAAATTATTTAGCGTCTAGGTGGAGCGTCACAAATACCATCAGCTTCTCACTTTACCGCACAGAGCCCCGCTGTACGTAATATTCTTCCCATTAATCAATGAACCGTTGCTACAAATCACAACAAAACCCACGAGAGAGAGAGAGAGGGAAGAGAGAGAGAGAGAGGGGGGGGGGAGAAAGAGAGGGAGAGAGGGATAGAGAGAGAAAGGAAGGGGGAAAAAGAGAGAGAAGGGAGTGAGGGAGAGAGAGAGAGGAGCGATGAGAGAAAGAGTGAAAGAGAGAGAGAGAGAGTGTGAGAGAGAGAGATAGTGAGTGAGAGTAAGTTAGAGAGTGAGGAGAGAGATAAGAGAGAGAGAGAGAGAGACAGAAAGCAGACAGACAGACAGCAGAGACAAGCAGAGAGAGAGAGAGAGAGAGAGAGAGAGAGAGAGAGAGAGAGAGAGAGAGAGAGAGAGCAGACAGACAGACAGACAGACAGCCAGACAGACAGACAGAAGAGACATACACATAGACAGGACAGCGAGAGAGACAGAGACAAGACAGAAAGAGAGAGAGAGATATGACAGAGGCAACCAAAGAGAGAGAGAGAGAGAGAGAGAGAGAGAGAGAGGAGAGAGAGAGCGAAGACGGGGGCAACAGACAGACAGAGACAACTCAGCGCGAAAAAGAGAGAGAGAGCAGACAGACAGACAGAGACAGAAAAGAGAGAGAGCGAGAGAGAGACCAGACAGAACAGACAGACAGAGACAAGCGAGACAGCAAGAAGAGAGAGAGAAGAGAGAGAGAGAGAGAGAGAGAGAGAGAGAGAGGGGGGTGTAAGACAAACCAGCTAAGCCGCCTTCACAAAGCGAGATATTGACAACTGCGACGCTTTTTCATGGTGTGTGACCGCTTTGTGCCTAAACGCTTACCTCACACCCCCACCCACACAAACCACTTTGCATTTATCCTCACCCACCCAACCCTTGGCGTTTACCCCTCCCTCTTTGTTCGTCGTGCACGCGTCGGTCTGGTGCTTGTTGACCTTTGCTGTAAATGGAATGCTTGTGCCCCTCAATTTTTTTTTGATTTCTCTCCCGGGGCCCTTACACTCAATCGATCTGCTCAGACAGTGTGTCTCCAGATTTGGAGGAAACATTCCTCCACAGAAGAAAGGGGGAAGTGAGAACTAAAAGAGAAAAAATAAAAAAATAATCTAATTCGGTATTTTTAAGTTAGGTGTAATCGGAGCAAAATACGATGAAATGAAATAAATAAAAAGAATATATTATATAAAAAAACTCGAAATGGCAAAATTCTCATTTTTTTCATAGTACGGGCATTATCGATCAAGGAGTTAAAAAAATCTTTAAATCTTAAAACAATGCCAAAAAATCAGGGAATTGTCTAATGAAATTTCGGCACTTTATTCATTAAATAAATGTTGCCTCTCAAACCCTCTTTTAAGAGGTTCGAAAAGATGGTGAACATTATTCCAGTGACGAGGAAGTGGCTCAAAGAACAGTCACCATAATTTTAACGGCGGCGCAGGGATACATGCTCTCATTCGATGGTGAAAACTTGCTATTGAGAGCAACGGTGACTATGAGAAATAGGGAATGTATCCACAAGGACTAGCAGCATTTTGATGAACGATCATATTCCTGTGTATTGAAAGTCAGTTAGCCTACTGTTGGTTTGAATAAGCAGCTAAGTACCACCCAAGCAGTGTCCAAGACAGTTGGTATAAATAGGACTCAAGAATGATCCATCCATGAATCTGGGTGACTTGGGTGATTCCATTCCTTGAGTTCTGATTGGCTGCTTGACTGCTTGATTTGAATGACATTGTGGAGTCTTATATATACTTGTCATTTTGCAGTGGACTTTGTGGCTTTCGGGATTGTATTCAGTTACAACCGTTTGCTGCCTGTCTTCCCAGTTCGACGGTAATTGGACTTTAATTTCTTCACTGTGTTGGTAATTCTACCTGTCCTAAACAAAATGGTATTACTTTTTGACTGACCCTCGTACATGCTCCCATTCGAAGGTGGAACATTGCTATGAGAGAAACGGTGATTTGTGGAGAAGAACGGGTGTGATCACACAGGACCAACTTCATTTTGATGTATGATACATGTTCTGTGTTTGGTAATTATACATGTCCTAAAATGGATTACTTTTTGATTCCTCTATGTGGAGAAGTAGGGATGTTATCCACAGAGGACCAGCTTCATTTTGATGTATGATACATGTTCCTGTGTTGGTAAATTATACCTGTCCTAAAAATGGCATTACTTTTTTATTACACTGTGTGGAGAAGTAAAGATGTGATCCTCAGAACCAACTTCATTTTGATGTACGATCATGTCCTGGTTGGTAATAATACATGTGACACAAGATCAATTTATTAGGGCGGGTTTAACAGGTTTGAATTTCCGTTTTCCTTCTCTAGACTGGTTGCCTAA
>CM042180.1:30487942-30503608 GCA_023376005.1 Doryteuthis pealeii
GAATCATCTCATTCAACGGGGAAGAAGTCTTTTCAATGTCATATTTGCGTCAAACTTTGTAGATCTGCAGCAGATTTGATGAGTCATTTGCGGGCTCATGCAAGGAAGGGTTCTGGTGGTGGAGTTGTGGGATTGTGAGGGACGGCAATGATCTGTAAAGATTATGCTATTGCCATGCCATGTGTATGTGTATGCGTGTATGTATGCACGCTTTGAATTTTGGGAGTTGTTGCAACGGTTCCGGAGATATTCTGTAGAAGAGATTTTTATCTCGAAATATCAAGAATAAATTACAGGTTAACAAACAACACCATTTTTACCTTCTTTTTTCTTTACACGTGCATTGTGATAGCCTTCAAAACCAACCAACAAACCAATATATATATATATATATATATATATATATAAGAGAGTTTCATAATTTGCTTGAAGCATTGTGTATGTATTGGTTAGGAGGTTGATTTAGAAGGCCATCACAATGCAGTTTGGAATAAATAAAAAATAATAATACGGTAACAATGGTGGTGTGTGTTGACCTGTATTTTTTTTTATTATTTCTTGAATTTTCGAGGTAATACCTCTTATCAAAAGAATTGAACTGAAGCAGTACAGCTATGGCATTTCTTCCTAAATGAATTTTTTTTTTTTTTTGAAAATGACGTTATTTTTGAAATAACTGTATTCCCGTGTGAGCGTGAATGCGTTTATTTTTATTTTTATTTTTTTTTGTACGTGTGCGTATGTTGTAATGCGCGTGACATTGAAAATGCGTGTTGGCTGTGACGTTAAGACTGTATCCTAGCGCGGGATTTTGTACGTGGGTATGTGCGAATGAAAAAGTCAACCAAGTACTAGATTCAAAACTATCTAGACTCAAACAATCAATATTCCAAATCATAAAAGGAAACAAAAAAATAACACCCAGCCTTTCTAGAGCACAACACAACACCATTAAAAAACTAAAAGAGAAAGAATTAATTTACCTGCCCTCTGATAAAGGAAAAGAGTTCTGCATAATCCCTAAGGATACGTACAACAAGTTGGCATTCGAACACCTTAACAACAACGAACTCTATACAGAGGTCACAGATACAACGCCTACCCAAATAGAAAACAGCATAAACACCACATGGACCAAAATCTGCAATAATAGAATACTCCACAACAGATACAAGAACCATATACCCATATATATAAACACAGACGCACGCACACACACACACATATATATATATAGATATATATGCACCCCGACACACACACACACACACACACACACACACACACATATATATATATATATATATATATATATATATAGAGAGAGAGAGAGAGAGACAGAGACAGAGATAGAGACAGAGAAAGATAGATAGATAGAATGATTGATAGATAGACACACACACACACACATATATATAGACATATGTATATATACATGCACACACACATATATATAAACATATATATATATATATATATATATATATATACATATATATATATATATATATATATAGACGCGCTCACACACATATATATATGGACATACACACACATATAAACATATACACATACACATATTAACATATTTAGTTCTGCTCACGAAGGACGATAGCGTAGTGTCCAATAAATAAAATAAAAGCTTAAGCCTACAATTTTTGGAGGATATGTGCTTAATTGGAGTCATACCTAATTTTGAAAATTAATTAGTTAATAATTAATGAATTCAGGCGGGCATATATGTTCAAATGTAATGCTAAACAAATCGAGAAAATGTCAATCCTTGAATAGGTCGAAATGTACATTCAGGGATTGACATTTTCTCGATTTGGTTAGCATTACATTTGAACATATATGCCCGCCTGAATTCATTAATTATTAACTAATTAATTTTAAAAATTAGGTATGACTTCAATTAAGCACATATACTCCAAATATATATATATATATATATATATATATATATATATATATATAATCAGCTAGTATATATAACGTAATCTAATACTAGTGAAGTGTGTTTAGTTCCGATTATGGCCAGAGCCAGCCGAGATTAATGAATATCTCCAACTGGATTCAATTATTTCCTCCGTCTCTATCAGACAGCCCCACCCCCCACACACACACACACACACACACACACACACACACACACACACACACACATACACACACAAGAGGCTAGCCGAACTATTTACCCCCCCACACACACATCCACTTCTCTTATTTCTTTCACACACCTCTGTCTACGTTATACCGTGTTACGTCGGGGCTTAAGCAGCGGATACTCAAGCGAGCCCGTATCATACCGGACTTGTCGTCTCCACACCGTCGCGGCTCGTTTACGATTGCACTGATGCACGACGTCATACGCATATCATTGAATTAAACGTTAACTGCATGCGTATATACATCATTCTATACATACGTGTGCATTAATATATATGTGTGCGTGTGTAATTGCATACGCATATACTTACATTCATACATGTATATATACACACACATATATATATCCACATACTTACATATACATATATATATCCAACCACTCACACACACACATATATATATATATATATAATTATCTACACACTCACACACACACACACACACACACACATATATATATATATATATATATATATATATATATACATTATTCTATACATACATGTGCAAGAATATGTGTGTGTATATGCATAGATATATACTTTCACACACACGCATATATATATATATATATATATATATATATATATATATAAATATTCACACGCACATATAGATATTAAATACATACGCACGTATATCCATATTTACATACATATATCTACATTCCCATACACGTACACACACACACACTTACATATATTAAGCGTTAACTTCATGCGTATATACATAATTCTATACATACGTGTGCATTAATATATGTGTGTGCACATGCCTACATATTTGCATATATATTTACACTCATATATATATATATATATATATATATGCCTACACACACATATATATATATATATATGCCTACATATTTGCATATATATTTACACTCATATATATATATATATATATATATATATATATATATATATTATTAAGATCTGACTCAGATCTTAGCCCTGAAGAGCATTAAGCGAAACTAATAGTAGGTTCGTCTGACTCATTAGATTTATCTTTATATATATATATATATACATACACACACACACGCACACACACACACGCATATATACATCCACACACTCACATATACATATCAAATAAATATGCCCGTATGTTCATATTTACATACATATATACATTTACATACTCACATACATGCACACACATACGTATAGTAAACGTTAGATGCATATGTATATACATAATCTTATACATACATGTGCATGAATTTATGTGTGTATGTACATGTATTCATATATACTTACATTCATATATATATATATAAACACACATACATATATATCCACACACTCACATATACATATATAAATATATATAAATATCCACACACACACACACACATACACACAAACACGCATATATATATAACTATACACACACACATATCTATATCCGCACACTAAAATACACACACACACACACACACACACATATAATATATATATATATATATATACATCCACACTCTCACATATACATATAAAATACATATCCCTGTATATTCGTATTTACATACATATATCCACCCTCACACACACACACACACACACACACACACACACACACACACACACACACACACACACTCAGATATATATATATATATATATATATATATATATATATATATATATACCAACTCCTCCGCTCGAGCAGGATGCAATACAAAGTCAATTTATTAAGCGGAATTTAACAGGTTTGAATTCAGAGTTTTCCTTCGCCTTGACTGGTTACACAGCCATGGTTAAAGAGCCCAGCCTATCCTGCTATTTACCCATAGCTGGAGGGAGAATTGGATTCATACCTTTCCCAAGGGTATTAGCGCCATGTGAAATGCAAACAGCTTGGTCCAAGAATTGAACTCGGACCGACGTGTCCATTTCCTACGACTCTAACCATTGTTCCACGCGCCTCCATACATATATATGCATATAAGTCCAAATAGATGTATGAAGTAAAATGTGCGGAGTGTTCTATCAACGATATCAGCCGAACAGCTAGGGAGTCTATCCACTTTTCTCTAGCACTAGACCAGAGTGATTTTTTCCTGAGGTAGAGTGACACACCTACCATGAGCTCTCATACTTTATATCACAGATCAGGTTACCCAAACCTTACTATTCATGCGCTGAGTTTTCGGGAAGTGTACGTATGTATATACAAACGACTATAAACATATACATATGTGTATGTGTGTGTGTGTGGGGGTGGTGATTGTGTAGAGTAAATATTATCGACGTAGGAAATGGATTCGATGACCCGTGTTCAAATCCTGGAAGAGGTGTTTGTGATTAACTTCCTGCTAATGCTCTTGGGAAAGACATGTATCCGTCTCTTCTTCCAACCTCTCACAGTAGTAAATAGTAATAAGGAGTAAATAGTAGAACAGACTGTGTCCTTTAGCCAGTCTAGGAGAAATAACCCTTAAAATCCAAACCAGCTGTGAGTTGAATATTAACCTTATTTTGACTGACTTCTATCTCTCTCTGTCTATATATATATATATATATATATATATATATTATATATATATATATATATATATTAGTGTGTATGGTGGCACTAGTATACTAGAAAAAGTAATAGTAATCCAACGTACAGTGTTATTAGAAGAGTGCTCAATATCTGTGATAGAGCGTTGATAGTTGAATGAAGTGACAAATAAAAGTTTTAGCTTTATTCATTTATTGGGAACGATATTACTATAGTAATATCGTTCCAACTATATATAATATATATATATATATATATATATATATATATATATATATATGAGGAAAAATGAGTAAAGAAAAGAAATGTAGATGGATAAAATGAATTTAATCGATATCACATTAATCGATATCACTTACACATGTGTTTCGGTCAAAGATTCGACCTTCATCAGAGTGAACATTTATTTTGAAAGAAAAAATTCGTTGGGAAAAAAACAAAAATATTGCTCACACATCACACAAACACTCACAAATAAATGTTCACTCTGATGAAGGTCGAATCTTCTATGTGTGCGAAATATTTTCACACACATAAATTCACCGAAACACATGTGTAAGTGATATCGATTAATGTGATATCGATTAAATTCATTTTATCCATCTATATTTCTTTTCTTTACTCATTTTTCCGCATATTGTCGGATTCAATTCCTTTTCCATTTTCACACACACACACACACACACACACACACACACACATATATATATATATATATATATATATATAATATATATATATTATCTATATAGACCAGAGAGAGATAGGAAGTCAGTCAAAATAAGGGTTAATATTCACTCAACAAGCTGGTTTGGATTTTAAGGGTTTTTCTCCTAGACTGGCTAAAGGACACAGTCTGTTCTACTATTTTACTCCTTATTACTATGATACTGTGAGAGGTTGGAAGAAGAGACGATACATGGTCTTTCCCAAGAGCATTACGCCAGGAATTAATCACAAACACCTCTTCCAGGATTTGAAACACGGTCTCGAATCCATTTCCTACGTCGATAATATTTACTCTACACAATCACCACCCCACACCACACCACATCACATATGTATATGTTTATAAGTCGTTGTAATATACAATACGTACACTCCCCGAAAACTGCAGCGCATGAATATAAGGTTGGTAACCTGATCTGTGATATAAATATGAGAGCTCATGGTAAGGTGTGTCACTCTATCAGGAAAACTCACTCGGTCCTAGTGCTAAGAAAGTGGATAGACTCCCTAGTGTTCGGCCTGATATCGTTGATAGAACACTCCGCACATTTTACTTCATACATCTATTTTGGACTTATATGCTATATAGTGTTGGAGGCGCGTGAACAATGGTTAGAGTCGTAGGAAATGGACACTCGGTCGAGTTCAATTCTTGGACGCAAGCTGTTTGCATTTCACATGGCGCTAATACCCTTGGGAAAGGTATGAATCCAATTCTCCTCCAGCTATGTAAAATGGCAGGATAGGCTGGGCTCTTTAACCATTGGCTGTGTAACCAGTCAAGGCGAAGGAAAAACCTCTGAATTCAAAACTGTTAAATTCCGTTAATAAATTGACTTTGGTATTGCATCCTGCTCGAGCGGAGGAGTTGGTATATATATAATATTATTATTATATATATATATATATATATCTGAGTGTGTGTGTGTGTGTGTGTGTGTGTGTGTGGTGTGTGTGTGTGGTGTGTGTGTGTGTGAGGGTGGATATAGTAGTAAATACGAATATACAGGGATATGTATTTTATATGTATATGTGAGGTGTGGAGTGTATATATAATATATATAATATTAGTATGGTGTGTGTGTGTGTGTTGTGTATTTTAGTGTGCGGATATAAGATAGTGTGTGTGTAAATAGTTATATATATATGCGTGTTTGTGTGTATGTGTGTGTGTGTGTGTGGAATATTTATATATATTTTTAATATATTGTATATGCTGAGTGTGTGGATAATATATGTATGTGTGTTTTATATTAATAATAAGTAAGTAATATATGAATACATGTACATACAACACATAAATTCATGCACATATGTAGATTTTAATACATATGCTCTAACGGTTCTATACGTGTGTGTGCATGTTGTGAGTAATGTAAATGATATATGTAGTAAATATGAACTACGGGGCATCATTTATTTGAATATGTAATATGTGAGTGTGTGGTGTATATATGCGTGTGTGTGTGTGGCGTGTGTGTGTGTTGTATATATACTATATATATAAAGATAAATCTAATGAGTCAGACGAACCTACTATTAGTTTCGCTTAATGCTCTTCAGGGCTAAGATCTGAGTCAGATCTTAATATATATAATATATATATTATATATATATATATATATATATATGAGTGTAAATATATATGCAAATATGTAGGCATATATAATATATATATGTGTGTGTAGGCATATATATATATATATATATATATGAGTGTAAAATATATTATGCAAATATTGTAGGCATGTGCACACACATATATTAATGCACACGTATGTATAGAATTATGTATATACGCATGAAGTTAACGCTTAATATATGTAAGTGTGTGTGTGTACGTGTATGGGAATGTAGATATATGTATGTAAATATGGATATACGTGCGTATGTATTTAATATCTATATGTGCGTGTGAATATTTTAATATATATATATATATATATATATATATATATATATATGCGTGTGTGTGAAAGTATAAATCTATGCATATACACACACATATTCTTGCACATGTATGTATAGAATAATGTATATATATATATATATATATATATATATATATATATGTGTGTGTGTGTGTGTGTGTGTGTGAGTGTGTAGATAATTATATATATATATATATATGTGTGTGTGTGAGTGGTTGGATATATATATGTATATGTAAGTATGTGGATATATATATGTGTGTGTATATATACATGTATGAATGTAAGTATATGCGTATGCAATTACACACGCACACATATATATTAATGCACACGTATGTATAGAATGATGTATATACGCATGCAGTTAACGTTTAAATTCAAGATATGCGTATGACGTCGTGCATCAGTGCAATGTAAACGAGCCGCGACGGTGTGGAGACGACAAGTCCGGTATGATACGGGCTCGCTTGAGTATCCGCTGCTTAAGCCCCGACGTAACACGGTATAACGTAGACAGAGGTGTGTGAAAAATAAGAGAAGTGGATGTGTGTGTGGGGGGGGTAAAATTCGGCTAGCTCTGTGTGTGTATTGTGTGTGTGTGTGTTGTGTGTTGTGTGTGTGTGTGTGTGTGTGTGTGTGTGTGGTGGGGTGGGGCTGTCTGATGAGACGGAGGAAATAATTGAATCCAGTTGGAGATATTCATTAATCTCGGCTGCTCTGGCCATAATCGGAACTAAACACACTTCACTAGTATTAGATTACGTTATATATACTAGCTGATTAATAATATATATATATATATATATATATTATAATTATATATATATATATTTGGAGTATGTGCTTAATTGAAGTCATACCTAATTTTTAAAATTAATTAGTTAATAATTAATGAATTCAGGCGGGCATATATGTTTCAAATGTAATGCTAACCAAATCGAGAAAATGTCAATCCCTGAATGTACATTTCGACCTATTCAAGGATTGACATTTTCTCGATTTGTTTTAGCTTACATTTGAACATATATGCCCGCCTGAATTCATTAATTATTAACTAATTAATTTTCAAAATTAGGTATGACTCCAATTAAGCACATATCCTCCAAAAATTGTAGGCTTAAGCTTTTATTTTATTTATTGGACACTACGCTATCGTCCTTCGTGAGCAGAACTAAATATGTTAATATGTGTATGTGTAATGTTTATATGTGTGTGTATGTCCATATATATATGTGTGTGAGCGCGTCTATATATATATATATATATATACTATGTATATATAATATATATATTATAAATATATATATGTTTTATATATATTGTGTGTGCATGTATATATACATATGTCTATATATATGTGTGTGTGTGTGTGTTATCTATCAATCATTCTATCTATCTATCTTCTCTCTGTCTCTATCTCTGTCTCTGTCTCTCTCTCTCCTCTCTCTATATATTATATATATATATATTATATTATATAGTGTGTGTGAGTGTGTGTGTGTGTGTGTGTGTGTGTCGGGGGTGCATATATATCTATATATATATATTGTGTGTGTTGTGCGTGCGTCTGTTTTATATATATGGTATATGGTTTCTTGTATCTGTTGTGGAGTATTCTATTATTGCAGATTTTGGTCCATGTGGTGTTTATGCCTGTTTTCTATTTGGGTAGGCGTTGTATCTGTGACTCTGTATAGAGTTCGTTGTTGTTAAGGTGTTCGAATGCCAACTTGTTGTACGTATCCTTAGGGATTATGCAGAACTCTTTTCCTTTATCAGAGGGCAGGTAAATTAATTCTTTCTCTTTTAGTTTTTTAATGGTGTTGTGTTGTGCTCTAGAAAGGCTGGGTGTTATTTTTTTGTTTCCTTTTATGATTTGGAATATGATTGTTTGAGTCTAGATAGTTTTGAATCTAGTACTTGGTTGACTTTTTCATTCGCACATACCACGTACAAAATCCCGCGCTAGGATACAGTCTTAAACGTCACAGCCAACACGCATTTTCAATGTCACGCGCATTACAACATACGCACACGTACAAAAAAAAATAAAAAATAAAAATAAACGCATTCACGCTCACACGGGAATACAGTTATTTCAAAAAATAACGTCATTTTCAAAAAAAAAAAAAATTCATTTAGGAAGAAATGCCATAGCTGTACTGCTTCAGTTCAATTCTTTTGATAAGAGGTATTACCTCGAAAATTCAAGAAATAATAAAAAAAAATACAGGTCAACACACACCACCATTGTTACCGTATTATTATTTTTTATTTATTCCAAACTGCATTGTGATGGCCTTCTAAATCAACCTCCTAACCAATACATACACAATGCTTCAAGCAAATTATGAAACTCTCTTATATATATATATATATATAATATATATATATATTGGTTTGTTGGTTGGTTTTGAAGGCTATCACAATGCCGTGTAAAGAAAAAAGAAGGTAAAAAGGTGTTGTTTGTTAACCTGTAATTTATTCTTGATATTTCGAGATAAAAAATCTCTTCTACAGAATATCTCCGGAACCGTGCAACAACTCCCAAAATTCAAAGCGTGCATACATACACGCATACACATACACATGGCATGGCAATAGCATAATCTTTACAGATCATTGCCGTCCCTCACAATCCCACAACTCCACCACCAGAACCCTTCCTTGCATGAGCCCGCAAATGACTCATCAAATCTGCTGCAGATCTACAAAGTTTGACGCAAATATGACATTGAAAAGACTTCTTCCCCGTTGAATGAGATGATTCAGATGAATCAGATGAGTCAGATGATAAAATTGATGCTTATGCACCATCATATGTCTCTTAAGACCAGAAGCCGACTTACAGACCTTGCCACATATAGCAACAAGACACATTATTTCTCCTGGAATCTGCATGGATTGATCCAGGTGAGATTTCCTATGATTGACATAGCCAGCCCTCGAAAGCAAAACTCGACCACATGTCAGACACTTCCAACCCTCCATGTTCTCTCCAATATGACAGGTGTAACCCTTTCAAAGTTGACGCTTTAGGTTTTCATGCACGATTCTTTCACTCTCATAACTGGTACAGCCATCATCCACATGAAACTCTCCAGTCAGTTCTCTTTAGTGCCAGCTTTCCCAGTTGTCAGGACTTATTTTTATTTTTACAAGGTTGTTTTTTTAAGCAATCCTTATACTCTTCTTAGGCTTATGCTGCGGCCTTTTGCATCACGCAGCTGACCGTAAAGAGTTGCTTTGGCAATCTAGCATCACCCATACGCACAACATGACCTGCCCAACGCATTTGAGCCGTTATGATAAGAGTTTTCAATGCTTGAGCATCCTGCCCTTGCAAGGACTTCGTGTTAGGCGTTTCGGAATTCCACTTGATGTCTAGAATACGTCTCAAAACATTTCTGATGAAAGTGTTCAAGAATTTCAGATGTCTTCTAAACAATGTCCATGTCTCCGAGGAGTACAATAAAACACTCAATACGCAGGACCTCTAAACATTCAATTTTTGTTTTATGGGTAATGCCGGTACTAGACCATAACCGTTTTTCGAGCGTTCCATATGCCTTCTGGATGCCTTCTGGATGCGCCGGTGAATCTCAGCATCCAAAGATCCATCACAAAAGTTAGTGTACTTCCTAAGTATGTAAAAGACTCAACAACATCCAGACAAGTACCATGAATGGCTATTGTTGGTTTGATATGTGGTTCCCCCTTTACGGGGTGAACATTACCTTTGTCTTTGTCAAGCCTTATTTTTAATCCAAAAGCAGAGCACGAGGCAGCAAAAAGGTTCACAATATCTTGAACATCCTCCTCAGTGTGAGCCAGAAAGTCAACATATCGGCGTAAAGGAACTCTCTGATAAGTGCATAGGATGTCTTAGACTTGAAGTTAAACTTCTCAAGTCAAAAACTCTTCCTGTGGTTCTAAATTCCAAGAGGACGCCTTTCTGACAATGTTGGAATGCATGAGATAATATTACAGAAAAGAATATTGAGAATAGTGTTGGGGCCAAGAACATCTCCCTGCTTTAACCCTTTATCTATTGGTATTTCATCGAACATTACCACTCATGAACAAATTTTAGCTTTCATACCATTGGGCAACGCTTGAGTACACTCACAAATACCGGTGGGCACCCAACTTTACCCAACATTGTCCAAAGTGCATCCTTTTGACTGTTATCAAAGCTTCGTCAAATCAACCAAAAAACCTGATACAGGGGACCCGTTGCTCTATACACTTCTCTTGTACTTGCCCTACCGAAAATATTCATGTCGTTTGTTCCTCTGCCAGACCTAAAACCACTTTGTGATTCAGGAATGACTACTGGGCAAAATGTAAACAAGCAATCGATTCACAAGATTCTGAGAGAAACCTTGCTAACAAGCACTCGGAAAGTGTGATTCCACCGGTAGTTATCGCAACTACCTTTATCTCCTTTGCCTTATATACACACACCAAAGCACCATCAATCCATTCATTGGTAGAGGAGAACCGTTCAACATTGAGTTAAGAGATCAAACAGAGCAAGATTGACATTAAAACTATACATATACACATACACACATACATACACACATACATACACACACCTAAAGTTGACGTGAAAATTGATCTACTTATTAATACAAATTCAGGTTTCAAATCCTATGTCTTACCATTTATTGGATATCATACCCGATACAATTAGCATATATATATATATATATATATATATATATATATTATATATTATATATATATGTGTGTGTGTGTGGTGTGGTTGTGTGTGTGTCGTGTGTGTGTGTGTGTGTGTGTATTTCTCCGTTAAAATCCGCCTTCCAGTCTGTACGTGCTGATGACCGAGGGACTACGAAATCTGACTGATGATAAATCGATCGGGGTTCCATCCCCGGATGGAGATAGCCTGCTAATGTATAGGCACTCTGATGAGATGTGATACGTAGAATCACGCTGTCTTGAATGACCATATATATATATATATATATATATATATATATATATATTATATATATATTTAGAGCTTTGAAAAGACCTTATATTTGGTTCATTATTAAATAAAATGGGGGTCAATTTTTTAAATGAAAGGGTGGGGACGAATTTAAAAAATAGAAACGAGTGAACTAGCTAAGTAATTTCGATCCACGATCAGCAGAGCTAAATATCGAGAATAATGGTTATTTTCTATAATCAAACATAAACTAAATGGGAACCATTCTTGACTGATAAATTATTTATCTATTATATGATCTACTAGGAAAAAAGAAGACGGGTTAGGGTTAGGGTTTTGGTTTAGGGTTAGTTTAATGGGAAAATAAATAAATAATTTAATCAGTCAGAGTGGTTCCCCTTTGTTTATGTTAGATTTATAGGAAATGACCGATTAAAAACTAAAACGAAAATTTAAAATGAGCAAATGGGACGAGTAAGAGAAAAAAAACATTAAAAGAAAGGAAAAATTAAAAAAGACGGGGTAGAGTTAGGGTTTCGGTTTAGGGTATAGTTTAATGGGAAAATAAATAAATAATTTATTAGTCAAGAGTGGTTCCCCTTTGACCGATTAACTAAAAAACCGATTTAAAATGAGCAAATGGGATCAGTAAGAGAAAAAACATTAAAAGAAAGGAAAAAAAAACATTTAGGTTAGAAAAATATAGTTATGTAGTTATAATATTCAAAACGAGTTTTCAAAGGGCTGGCTACTGTCAGAATGTATAAGGTCTCTAAGATTTTTAAATGGTAAAAGGAGTGTGACTTGTTCTCAACGGAGAACCAGTCAACACTAAATGAATTGGCGCAGCTACGGCTATTTATTAAGTGTTCGCCTATGGAGGAACTATAAAGTATTGCTCAGTAAATCATTTGGACCGACATATCCATCCGACTATCCATTTCTAATTCATATATATATATATATATATTTTGTTACTCACGCTTAGCCACTTTTTTCAAGACATAGTTTCAATTTTCAATTCATACCAAAAAAAAAAAAATGAAATCAAACACTTATTGATTTCATTTTCAGACATTTCTATACAAAATACGCCCCCACCCCAACCCCAATAAAACTTAATGATGCGATAATGAAAATGAAGACTGTTACCATATATATCAGCCAGCCTGTGTTGTGTTGTGGTGTGTGTGTGTGTGTGTGTGGTCGTGTTGTGAAGACTGTTACCATATATATCAGCCCGTGTGTGTGTTGTGTGTGTGTGTGTGCGTGTGTGCGCGCGCGCGCTGCATGTTGTGTTGTGTGTATGTGTGGTGTGTTATATGTGTGTGTGTGTGTTGTGGCTGTTTATATTTTAGTTCGTACGTAATCATTACAAAACAATAGTTGAAGGAGAGTAGTATATATATATATATATAGAGAGAGAGAGAGAAGACAGACAGACAGACAGACAACCAGACAGACAGAGTGGGTAGTCACTGTCTCAGCTTTTGCTGGGACGGTGTACCAATGCAGTATTATTGGTAGAGTGCTCAATAATAAAATAGAGCTATTATATAATATAATAAAATAAATATATAAAGGTTTTACAATGCATTTTATTAGCGACAAGGACATCACGACCATTATTGATTTCAATGCGAGGCAATCGTCAGGTGAGGAATGTTACAAAGGCATTAATCACTATGCTCTGATGATGATTTTATATTGTCAATATAGCAATGAAAAATTATATAAAAATATATTTCATTTTAACAACAAAGTGTGTTTTCATACCCATTTATCTATACATATACGTCGGATTCATTTCCTTACTCTATAATATATATATATATATATATTATATATTATTATATTATATATCACTGTATAACCATACTGTATGCTCCTGTAGGTGCAAACATATTATTCATACAAGATTTTTATAAATCCCGAAAGAGAGCTCAATGTATAAAATAATCAATAAATTAGATTAAATACAGAGCAATATTGTAACTTTCAAAGAAAGAAAAAACTTACAAACCGTTATTTCCGTAATAAATTTATTTCGACCAAAAGCTCAAAGGCTTTTATTTCCGTCTGAAGAGGCCAGCCTCTAAGGATTTTAAAAAAATGTTGTAAAAATTTTTAGAAGCCTTTTGAGCTTTTGGTCGAAATAAATTCATTACGGATGACGGTTTGTTAATCTAATCCTTCTTTGAAAATTATAATATATGGGCATAAAGGAAAGTTCATTCAAGGTCTCGAACCCGGCAGGGTAGCTGTTACGGTAAGCCAACTGGATGGAAAGTGACCTTCTGAAACATGTGTCTGATTGGATTATCTATAATATATATATTTATTCTCCAGTAAATGTTGAGTTCTCCGAATAGGGACTTAGTTGCGCAGATTCACCGGAGGCGTCTAGTGAACCCTCGCGTTTGTTTACAAACGTTTGAGGACTCTAGTGAATTTTCATTTCCCGCGAGACAAAATGTAACGATTAATATCTCTCTATAATGTTTGACACGTTGCCTCTGGCCGTACGGTTAAAGGTTTGGCGAACGAAAGTTCCATTCGGTCTGGAACCCGGCCAGAGGTAGCTGTTCGGTATAGCCACACTGACTGAAAGATGAAAACCTTGAACAACGTGTCTGTGGATTACTTATTTATTATTATAGAAATATTATATAATATATATACACACACAAAACTATTGGTAAATCTGGCATAAGAAAAAAATCCAGCAAATAGTTTGATCGATAAAATTACTACCAAACTTCGACTGGGAAAAATTTCATTGTTTTAAAAAAGACCACGAGAGTACTAAAACCTAAAATAATCCGATTCAATACTATGACACTTGGCCCAAAAGAAATATATATATTATATATATATTATAGAACTATATTATATCATATATATATAGCTATATAATACCGCCTAGGAATTATCACTAAAGCTAAAAGTTAAAAAAGTGCTTAATACCTAAGTAGAGCAAAATAATAAAGGTTTGAAATCAGGACAATAATCTGATTCATTGCCCCGATGACACCTAAGCGAGAATTATAGTAGTATATCTGACTCATTAGGATTAACTTATATATTACTATTATGTGTATATATATATATAATATATAATATATATATAATATGATGTGTGAGTGTGGTGTAAGTGATGTGTGTGTGTGTGTGTGTGTGGAAAGGCTATTGCGAGAGAGAGGAGAGAAGTTGTCCTAGGCTTATTTTCCTAATTTGTTCATGCTTCGAGAGTTTTCATATGAAAATTAATTAATTATTGAAAAACGTCTCTGAAGATAAGATCACCTTGAAAATTAAATAAGACCTGACAATAACTTTTTGCATATAATATAGACA
>CM042180.1:30503708-30511208 GCA_023376005.1 Doryteuthis pealeii
AGATATTTTGGTGACGACGAGTCATAGCCGAACCTCATGATGTTTTTACTAACTGAACGGGTGGTGGAATATCGGGTTTTAATAGAAACAACTATCACGTTTTTAATATTTTCATTACAAATATATATATATATATTATATATATATATAGATAGATAGAAGATAATAGAATAGATAGATAAATATATATAAATATATATATATATATATATATATATATATGAGAAGTAAACAAACAGACGATGTTGTGATATGGCTATTTTCAGCCACAATATTTGGGAGAATATGTGTTTAATTGAAGTCGAACCTAATTATGAAAGTTAATTAATTAATAATAATTAATTAGGCGGGATTACCTATTTAAATTCAAGGCTAAACAAATCGAGAAAAATCAATCTCTGTATGTACATTTCGGCCTATTAGGCCTCATCAGCAGAGCCTATAGATACAAAGACCGCCCCGTGTTTGCGATTCAAAACCTGATTGTCAAGCTGACTGTCAAGCGTCTTCCCACCACACCAAACGGACTTAGCAGATTTCTTCGTTTTGTTAAGGAGTAGGTATTTATATTCCTCTTAAGTGACCTCTACACGAACTTACGAGAAGTAAACAAACAGACGATGTTTGTGATATGGCTATTTTCAGCCGACAATATTTTAATAGGCCGAAATGTACATACAGAGATTGATTTTTCTCGATTTGTTTAGCCTTAAATTTAAATAGGTAATCCCGCCTAATTAATTAATTATTAATTAATTAACTTTCATAAATTAGGTTCGACTTCAATTAAACACATATTCTCCCAAATATATATATATATAATAATTTTTCTCTCAATTTAAATTAAATCCTATTTAAAATTAATAACTATTTCAGAAAGTTTATTCAGTTAAATTTTTTTATTGTAGTTCTAATGATATCTTAGTGACCGACCCAAAAGACTACTATAAAAGTTAAAGCGGCAATTGGATAAGATATATATATATATATCATCATAATCGCGCAATTAGCACGGATATCCATGGCAATCTCTTGCCAACCTTCCCTATCATTCATTGCACCTGGGCGGTCCTCTGTGGAGTAACCAGAATCCTCGCATATTTGGTCAATGTAGGTCCTTGCTGGGCGCCCCACACTTGCATGTCCATGTGTTGGCTTCCACAAGAGAACGGCGCTTATGAGCTCGTCCTTGCTTCTCCAGCAGTGTCCTGCATGCCTTGTCCGTCTCACTCGGATGGTTTGTGAGATGGGGGACAAGTGACCGTACAGCTATCTCCTTGTGGGGTGCTGCTTCCACGACTTGTTCGAGACTGCGCGCAGCATTCTTGTGCAGCTTCCATCTAGCTTATTCTCAAGACGCTTCGTTAGGGTCCAAGTGGTTCAGCCATATAGCAGCACTGATACAACCACAGCCTGGAAAAACTGTCGCTTTATCTTGTCAGGGAGATCGGACCTCCATATGACTGATAATTTGTTTATATATATATATATATATATATATATATATATATATATATATATAATATATATAATATATATATATATATATAATATGTATGTGTGTGTGTGTGGTTTGTATGTGTGTGTGTGTGTGTGCGTTGTGTGTGTGTATTACTAACATTGGAGGAATCATATGTATGTAGGAGATCATACAATTATAAAGATGGTAATATTTTATTTTAAAATAAAATATAAAATAAAGGGAATACGAAGACCTTTTCGACCGGTTCTTTTTCAAATGTAAACACTGGCGACGAATAAAAGTCAGATTGTATAAGAAATATTCTTTAAGAACAAATAGAGATGAGCCAGAGGGGGACAAAAAAATGAAAAGGGGGGATATATACATGAACCCTAAGGTCGAAACAGGTTTGGAGATGTCTCCCAACAAATAAAGGAAGTGTTTCGGTTTTTGTCTGCACAGAATGGGACGAAAGAATGAAATATAAGCAGCTTTCAATTTCATTCTTTCGCAATTGTGTAATTGGAATTTTTAAGGGAAACGGATAAAGGGTGATTGGAATCCAGTAACTCCCCTCCCAGCTATGGGTAAATGATAGGGTGGACTTGTGTCACCATGCCCATTTCCTACAACAGAAACCATTACGTCACACGCCTTCTATATATATATATATATATGTGTGTGTGTGTGTGTGTGTTTCACGCCTCTTCAGTGTGGCTAGACACAACAACTACCTCTGACCAGGAGCGAAATCCGACTGATTTATCGTCCGCCCGATTCATTAAACTCTCGGCCATTTGACAGCTGTCGTAAAGGGGGGGGGTGAACTATTAAATACATACTTTGTATATGTACATAAATATATAACATATTTGTAAACAGGTTAAAAAGCCCAGTTTGGAATACTATCTGACCATAGCTGGAGGGGGAATCTTGGATTAGACTGTTTGCATTTCAGAGTAGTGGCAAATATTCATACTGATATATATATATATATATATATATATATATATATATATATAATATCAGTATGAATATTGCCAACTACTCTGCACGAGTAGGATGCGACACAAGGTCAATTTCTAAAAATTTCAATTCAGAGCTTTCCTTCTCCTAAACTGGTTGCCAAAATCTTCCCTACAATTAACTCATGGCTAAAGGGAGAAAAATTGGATTCATACATTTCCCAAAGTTGTTAGCGCTATGGGAAATGCAAACAGCCCCGTCCAGGATTTGAACTCGTCTCGCCGTGTCCATTTCCTTTCATGTCATTTGTTTCAATAACATTTTTTTTTTAATTAAAGTTTCTTCTTAGAAATCAATAACAAAAAAACTTAAATACACTATGAACAGAAAAATTACTAAATTTTTGATATTTCTTTAAATATATATTTTCGTTCTAAACACGCATTGCTTAAAAATAGTTTACCTTGAGAAACCTTATCTTGAGATGAGAAACCTTTTTTTTTAACAAGTTTAACGTGATATGCTCGAATCTATGATAGGACATAATGGCAATTCACTCACCCAGTTTAATAAACAAACAAAAAAGAACAACAAAAAAAAACAGAAATCAGGGAATTATCTGATTTGAATAAAACTTTCCGGGTTGACTTGTTAATCAACGAATTCCTTTTTTTTTTTTTAATTATTGAATCGTTTTAATCAATCTGATTCAATAGAAATAAATCGAAATTCTTTAACAAATATTACCGTTTGCAACAACCATAGATGCTTTTGAGGAAACCCAAAAAGTTTTTTTGTAGACACAAAAAGGAATTTCAGCTTCAGGTAAGGGTATTTGCCTCATACCCTACTTGTATGGGCTGGGCAAAAGGCCTCGTTTTAACGTGGGACCACCCACAAACCGAAGCTCATGGGTGGGAAAGAACAAAAATTGCGTCGATCCCTTCGGCATTCCCCCCCAAGGGGGCGCCTCAGGCGCTGGGCAATAAACCCAGCCCTGTCCCTTTAAATGAAGGGGGCAGGTGTTGTCTGGGGGGATAGCCCCCTGGGATCGACGCTGTTAATTGTACTTTACCGGTCCAGTGGCCGAAGCACACTGAACTCCCAGCCGAGGCCGGGTGGATTAGGTAAGAATCAGAGCATAGAACCTGGAACAGATACTACACTTTGATCCCTCCTATACAAGGTAAGTATGATATTTTCCACGTACCCCACTTGTACGGGTCAGGCACAAGGCCCTATTTATGTGGGACCACCCACAAGCCGAGACTCATGGGGTGGCGGGTGAAAAATTGCGTCGATCCCGTCGGCATTCCCCCTCAGGCGCTGGGCAATAAACCCATCCCTGCCCCTTTAAATCGAGGGGGCAGGTGTTGCCTGGGGTGATGGCCCCTTGGGATCGACGCTATTATTATAACATCACCGGTCCAGCGGCCGAAGCTCGCCGGACCCCCAGTCGAAACCGAATTAGGTAAGTATGCTTATTATAATTAATTTGTACCTTGTTATATAAAAAAGTAAAATCGACGGGGTGGCCATTTGTCGGTACCAGCCAGACAACGAGGGAGTCTATCCCCTTTTCACAAGCGCTAAACCAAGGAGTTTGTTTTGCGCCTGGGGGTGGAGCGTCACACCTACCCTCTACTCTCTTTTAGTTGCTAGTAGATATATCGTAAATCCTCGAGTATAATATGCAGGGGATTTTTAGGGGGCTGTACCTCTGAAAAAAATGCGTCTGAATAAACATTGCCGGATAGCAAATAGAGACTCGGACATTGCCAAGAAAATATTTTTCATTTTTAACCTCTTATATAGTACACACTAAGGATTTTTACCTTTAAATTTTGGGTAAAAAGTGCGGATTATACACGAGGATTTACGGTAAAAAGTAGAAATAAGTAAAGTCGATGGAGTAGCCTATTGTCAGTATCAGCCGGAGAGGGAGGAAGTCTATCCCCTTTTCACTAGCACTAATTTCGTAACTCGACTCGTCGCAATTGAAGAAGATACGAGCGTACCTGGGCCCATAACCTTTAAAGTTTTTAAGTGCCATCCTTGGCCAGTTGAAAAGGGCTTAAAACAAAGTCCTATGTTAATGGAATCCTTTGGCGATCCTTTGGTAAGCGTATAAATCCTATTCTGCGTATTGGTAAAGGTCCAGTGATTTAATCCTATGTCCGTCGTCAAAGAATGTCAACGTAATTATGACCATTAGGGTCGGATAAGTATTGTATCAACCTCAGAGTACTGCCAGTGATTGGCCAAGAAAAGATCACATGATCTGGCCTAGTCTATAAGTAGGAGCGAGTATCTAGCACACACCTTATATGTAAAAAAAAGGTCAATAGACCAAAGAGATTGTTTTTGTGTATGTGGTGGAGCGCCTCACCTAGTATCAGCTCACCACTTTACTACACAGATCCATGTGCTACTCATGCGCTGAGTTGGCGAAGGCCGGTATCGAAAAACGGAACCTTGTGGTTCCGAGCCGGATGCTCTACCGACTGAGCTAAACCGATAGTTTCAAGTATTCCTATCTAATACAAATAATTTCTCTGAATGTTTGAGATGAGGCTTGAAGATTAGTATTATCTGCGTTATTCGGACTATTGTCCCCATTTACTTATGTATGATTTTTTACCTAGACCCATATTGTGTTTTTTTTTGGGGGGTCAATCTGATCTACCTCTTAATTATGGGAACCAATATGGAACCCATAACTGAGAAGGCTAGATCAGATTGAAAAAAAAAAACAACAAAAAAAACAACAAAAAAAACACAATATGAGTCTAGGTAAAAAAAAATCATACATAAGTAAATAGGTAGATATTCTAGCCAAATCAAGACATTAGGTTTATAAGTTCCCAAAATTCACACTCAATTGTTCAATTGGACACATGGATAAGGTAGTTAGGTTAATACAGTTCTAAGTGACAGTTATCTCTAGATCCCGAGTTCAATCCTGAGTGGGGGCAGTTAGAAAAATAATTAACACAACTCATACCCCAGCTATGGTTAGCGGAATGAGAACAGGATACCCCCGTGGACTAGATAAAGGGTTAGGTTCAAAGTTCCGTGCTGGCTCCCGATTACGACAAGAAAGTTCCCGAGTTCGAAAAGAAGGTTCCCGAGTCCGAGAAGGTTCCCGAGTCCGAGAAGGTTCCCGAGTCCAACAAGAGGGCAAATCGTCCGAAATATTGTACAAATAACAATGAAGATGAGGACAATAGTCCGAATAACGCAGATAATACAAATAAGTTTCAAAAAATCTATTTAATTCGTGGTTTTCATACTTATATGATTTCAATATTTCAAGCATTATATGGCTGTAAGAAACTAATAAGGACAATCACGCGCTTCCTATATAAGTTACATTTATATCTAGTTGGAGCACGGCCCACTAATATATACGGCCCCATATGTCACTTAAGCGAGCCGAATTCTAACGGGCCGATTCGTTTTATAGTTTTATAGTCAATTTATGTCTGTTTCGATAAAAAAAATATGTTAAAAATATACAAACTTGTATTTTTTTCTTCAGAAATGTAATAATAAAAGATTTTAAACAAACTAACAAAAAAAAAAGTTTTCAAAAATTATGGAAATATACAAAACAATCACAACAACAATTTATCTATGATTTGAGAAAAACAAACCTTTTCAGTGTGAAATGCATTCCATTTTCATGGTCGGCAATGATAGTGATGATACTACAGAGAAACAATATTTCTCAAGGAGAACTTACGGTTCCATCAAGCCAAATCTTTGTGGTTTAAGTTTTTTTATTACATTACATTACATTAGAATAAATCTGGAATTGGAAAAACATATTTAAAACTCAATAACACGTCGGGTTTCAATAATACACACTTTACTTTCTTTAATATACATTTTAATTTATTTGATACACACTTCAATTTCTTCAAGACACAGTTCAGTTTCTTCAATACACATTTTAATGTCTTTAATACATATTTTAATTTCTTCAATACACACGTCATTTTATTCAATACACACTTTACTTTCGTCATTACACAGTTTAATTTCTTTAATACACACTTCACTTTATTCAATACACACTTTACTTTCTTTAATACACATTTTAATTCCTTTGATACACACTTTAATTTCTTCAATACACACTTTATTTTATTCAATACACACTTTAATGTCTTTAATACACATTTTAATTTCTTTGATACACACTTCAATTTCTTCAATACATACTTTACTTTCTTTAATACACATTTTAATTCCTTTGATACACACTTCAATTTCTTCAATACACACTTCACTTTATTCAATACATACTTTACTTTCTTTAATACACATTTTAATTCCTTTGATACACACTTCAATTTCTTCAATACATACTTTACTTTCTTTAATACACATTTTAATTCCTTTGATACACACTCAATTTCTTCAATACACACTTCACTTTATTCAATACATACTTTACTTTCTTTAATACACATTTTAATTCCTTTGATACACACTTCAATTTCTTCAATACATACTTTACTTCTTTAATACACATTTTAATTCTTTGATACACACTTCAATTTCTTCAATACACACTTCACTTTATTCAATACATACTTACTTTCTTTAATACACATTTTAATTCCTTTGATACACACTTCAATTTCTTCAATACACACTTCACTTTATTCAATACATACTTAATGTCTTTAATACACATTTTAATTTCTTTAATACACACTTTAGTTTCTTCAATACACTCTTTAGTTTCTTTAATAAACATTCTAATTTCGTTAATACACTCTTTATTTCCATAATACACACTTTACTTTTTTCAATAAACACTTCAGTTTCATCAATACACACTTTAGATTTTTTGATACACATTTTAATTTCTCTAAAACACACATTAGTTTCTTCATTACACACTTCGGATTTTTCAATACACACTTTCCTTTCTATAAAGCACCATTCAGATTGATCAATACAATCTTTACTTTCTTTAATACACATTTTAATTTCTCTAATACACACATTAGTTTCTTCAATACACACTTCGGGTTTTTCAATACACACTTTCCTTTCTC
>CM042180.1:30521208-30538708 GCA_023376005.1 Doryteuthis pealeii
CAGTCGTGGGCCATCTTCAAGGTATTTTGAAACCGTACAACAATGGGCTATTCCTTTTACCATTTATATAGGTTGTATTTATTATTGTTGTTGTTATTATTATTAGTTTTATTATTATTATTGTCACTATTATTATTACTTTTGCTATTATAATTTTATAGTAATTATAGACATTTTACAATGTTGGTGCTATTATCAAAGTTTATTTTGTTTAGTTTTTGATTTTTGTTTCTAATATGCAGTGCTTCTAAGATTTTTAATCGTTGTTTACATGATTGTGTTTCTATAATGGTAGTGTTATCATTAAGTATTTTCCGGTAGTTAGGATCTTTCCATGTGATGGAGATAAACCGTAATGAGAGCTCAATGTGCCTAATGCCAGAGAATGGAAGGACAGAGCAAGATATTCAATAAATGAAGGAAAAAACTTTAAATTTGCTTCATTACAATAATTTATTTCAACCACATTACTGCAGCATCTTCAGGTAAAAGCAAAATCATGGATATTACTGAAAATTTTCCCACCGTACTCATTTGGAAAAAGGGCAAGACATTGTGTTGCCTGCCAGAGTCGAACCTGTGCCCTCCGAAATGCAAAGAAATACAATTCAGGCGCTGGATGTTGGGGGACACATGTCCATAAATAACAAGTGAGTGGAGCGCTGAGGAGAAGCAGTTGGCCGACGAAGCGCTTTGTGAACGACCCAACAAAGAAATTGATTTTAATCCAACAAAGAAACAAAACTAAATGGGAGTTGCTGAAATATTTTGACGACGACGGCTTTTCAGCTGCTGGTCAAAGACGAAGACTGTGTTGACCAAAAGAAAGTTTGGCCAGCGAGAAGACGGTGGACTCGCTTCTTTTTGGTCCCCCTCGGCAGGAACTTGTTGACTCAAATATCTATTTCCCCCCCCCCCCTCTATTTGTTTTCCTTCTATAAGTTTAAAATCTATCAATTTGGGTCCGTCTTATTTTGGGAGGGTTGTAGGGGCGGGGCTAGGATTCAAATAATAATGATTAGTAATAATAACCGTACAATAGAATTTTCTTTCCAGCATATTTACCCTTTTTAACACTGGCTGTCTGGATGGCATGATACCCCCCTCACCCACACACCACGATGCCGACTGATCAAAGTCGATTTTTCACAGTTAGCGACACTGGTTACTGTCAAGAGGAATTCACTTCAAGTGTCGATTCTGAAGCAGCTTTTCTTCTATGCCTTTTGCTCTCAATAATCAAGTGTTTATTTATTTTCCAACCAGTAGGATGTGACACAAGGTCAATTTCAGAGGCGGGGTTTAACATGACTGAATTCAAAATTTTCCTTCTCCAAGACTGATTACCTAATTAATATTAAAGAGCTCAGTCTGCCCTACTATTTAAAAATGTGTGGAAGAAAAAGTATGTGTTATACACTAATAATTATGGTAGTAATAAAACTGAGCTTTATGTTTCCAAAAGACTTAATATTTACATTGATGACAGAGTGAGTTAAAAAACAAAGAAAAAAAAATAGCAATTAAAAATTAACTCTTTGACTACTTTAAACCGCTCACAGCAGCTCTCCTACCACTGCCCAAGCAAAATACAAAACTCATAGTTGGAGGGAGAATATTTGTATTCATGCCATTCCCAAGAGTATATGAAATGCAAACAGTCTCGTCCATTTCCTTTTACTTTAACTATTACATCACACGCCCTCATTCTTCATCAGTCAAGTGTTTATCTTCAGCAGAAGTTGTGACTTTTGGTCCTCCAGTTCTTATTCTGTCAACGTTTTCACCAGTTCCTAACTGCCCTTTTTTTAACGAATATTGAACCCCATGTCTAGAAATCTTCAACATGCTAGCAATTTCTTAAAATAACATTTTTTAAAAATTTTTCACTCCTGTTGAAACGACTAACACTGGCTATATTGGAGAATAAACTACAATTTTAAGCAATGTGGCCAATGATGCGGACAATAGTCCGACTAATCCAAATATTACAAATAATTTTAACCACTAGGTGGCGCTCAGTGGATGAATAAATGATATAAATGAAGCGAGATAAACGAAAGCTTGTGATAATGATGATATTTTTGTAATTAAGACGAGAGATAAAGTTTTTTTCTTTTTCCTGCTTGAATAAATAATCTCCAATTTCATTTTGAAAACACCGTATCCTTCTCTGGTGTCTTTTGTTTGTTTTTTGGGTACTTTTCGCGGAGAACCGTCCCGGCCTCTTATCCCAAAAATCGCTACCCGGTGGCTGCTAAAAAAAAGACACCAGCTACTATTAAAGTCCGTAGCAGAAGCGGTGTCACTCGCAAAAAACCCAACCAGCTTAGGGCGTTTTTCCCGAAAACCTAACCCCAACCTCAACCCTAACCCTAACCCTAAACCCTAACCCTAAACCCCCCCTAGTTAAAATTGATATTTTTATTGCAAAATGTGTGGGTTCTGTTTTTTCTAGGTCACCCTGTATACAAGGTGACACAGAAAAACAGAGCCCAAATTATCTATTTATTTTCTCATTAAACTAACCCTAAACCCTAACCCCAACCAAACCCTAACCCTAACCCCAACCCCAACCCTAACCCTAACCCTAACCCTAACCCTAGTTTTTTGCTTTTTGCAAGTGACACCGCTTCGGCTACGGACTTCAATCTTAGCTGGTGTTTTTTTTCAGCAGCCACCGGGTAGCGATGTTTGAGGCAGGAGGCCGGGACGGTTCTCCGCGAAAAGTACCGGGTTTTTTTTTTGGGGGGGGGGGTTGTGTGTTTGTCTGTTTGTTAGTTTTCTAAGTTATTTGTTGTTTTTCTACTTACCAAAACTTAGCACAGGGAAACTTTTTTTTTTTACTAAGCAATCTAGCACAGAAAGAGTACTAATCTAGATACGACTGGGTGGGAAAGGTAATTAAATGGGAACGGTGCAAGAAATACAATTTTCACCATTCAACAAATGGTACATGCACAAACCTGAATCTGTCCTGGAGAGTGACACGCATAAGATTCTCTGGGACTTCGAGATACAGATGGATTACCTCATCCCGGCCAGGAGACTAGACCTAGTATTAATTAATCTAAAAATCTCCATACGATTTCATTTCTAAAACACCGTATCCTTCTCTTGTGTTTTTGTTTGTTTTGGAGGATTTTTTTTTGTTTGTTTTTGTTTTGGGGTTTGGTTTTGGTTTTGGTTTTTTGTGTTGTTTATTTGTTTTCTAAGTTAGTTGTTGCTTTTCTGTTTTTTGTGTTTATTTGTTTTCTGAGTTATTTGTTGCTTTTTTCTGTTTTTTTTTTTTTGTGTGTGTGTTTGTTTTCTAAGTTATTTGTTGCTTGTTTGTTTTTACTTTCGTGCAGATTTTTTCTAAAAAGAAAGACAGACAATATCAAACGATGACGCTCTACTCAACACAAACAACACCGGCCACTAACCCCTCCCCATCCCTGTTTTCCCCCTCACTGGATCAGTACTCATCGAAGCCTTTATCCAATCAACCATCCACCATTCAAACTATCCAAAAAGTCATCGATCTTCTTGTCCCGGGCGCCATCAAATAACCTTTCCCTTGTTCAATGCTATTTATTACACTCCTACAACGTATCCACCCCCAACAGTGAATCCCCGGGAATTTTCAATCATGTCTGACTGACATGGAGCCCGCCAAAGCGTTCGGGCCTTCACGCGTATCGTCCAATTTGTCGGACGCTGGCGCCATCTGCCGGCACAGTCCATTGACCCTTTCCGGACTGTGCGCTGGTTGGTCAATCAAACGACCAATCAAAAAGAGTCCCGCTGGGTTTAGAATACTGCCTCGGCCGTATCGGTCGCCTCGACATTTTTGTTTGTTTGGGGTTTTTTTTCTGGGGATTGATTTTAACAAGTCTACCTTATCGCCCCACCCCCACACCCCATTTCTAACCAACTATTTGTGGGTCGGGTTGGGGGTTGTTGAAACCGAAACCAGCCGAACAAAACGAATACCTTTATTTTCCCCTTCATTTATATTTTATTTATTTATTTTTTATTTATTTATCACTGTAAAACGATACTTTGGTTCAAGCAAATAAGGGAGAGTTTGCCTCTTTTAAAGTATTATAAACATGATATCAATCATTTATTGTTTGTTTTGCTTTGTTTTTACTTTGCTTTTTCCCCCCTTTAATTGCCGGAGAATGGTTCGGCTAAAAATGCTGCAATAAGCACCAACAATGAAAATAAACAATATCTTTATTATTAATAATTTTTGACGAACATTTTATACAAAGATTATCCCAAAAGTAAGGACACCTAAATATTTAGAAATCACAGAAACGTTTTGTTGTAACATAACAAAAGTTACTAAATGAGAAAAAACAAAAACAAACGGGGTTTGGAAATTAAATGGAATCTTTAGAACATAAATAAAATTCAATACTTGCCAGAGGTAATGACAATAAAATATTTAGAAATCAGAGAAACGTTTATTGTTCATTGTCAATGATCTTTGCATCATTTTTGTATAAGTAGAATAGAGTGATCTGCCCCTGTGTTTTGGCTGAACAGAGTGATCTGCCCTTTATCAGAGATACAATATAAATAGAATCATGATGGAATCCATTTGCAATTGTACTCTTGACGTCTGAACAATACGGACCGTGTCTTTCGTACTTTATGCCCTGACCTTTTCAGCTTCCGACCGGGTGTATAACTAGAATACAGTTATCTGCCCCTGTGTCTAAGCTGAACACGGCGATCTACCCTTGATCAAAAATAAATAGAGCAATGGAAGCAACCATTTGTAATTCTACTCTTGACGTCTGAACAACACGGACCATGTCTTTCATACTTTATAATTTTGAAGTGTGTGCGAACATTGAATGACATTTAGCGATGGCCGATAGGGATGGATGGCGAGAGAGAGAGTCATGATAATCTGTGCTGTCAGCACGCCTTGATGATGATACAATGCGTACATTGTTCTTTGTAATACAAATATTGTGTAGTATTTGTACGAGGGTAATCCCAGATTTTAGGTCTCCAAAATATTTAGAAATCACAGAAACGTTTATTGTGTATTGTCAAATGATTGTTTAAAGCAATGGTTCTCAACCTATTTTTACATGTTGACCCCCTTTTAATCCTATTTTATAATGTTGGACCCCCATAGCCATTCGTTGTTTAAAAATCCCATTGTATTTTATAGTTAAATAGATTTTACTTGCCTGGGTCCCTAAAAATGTTATATGGTCCCCTGGGGTCCATATGGACCCCGGTTGAGAACCACTGGATCAAAGCTTCAGAAAAGAGGGCCAAAAAGAGAGAGAAAAGCCAGCAGCCCCAGAAAGCATCACAGTTTGTGTGCATTCAGTGCACCAAAGACTGTCACTCAAGAATTGGCCAGCAGAATCACTTGCGCAGATGCAGACAAAATTTTGATTTTTTAATTTTTTGTTTTTTATTCACTTTTTTGGACACTACGCCATCGTTCTTCGTGGACGGAAAGGATCCAATAATATATATATATATATATATATATATATATATATATATATATATATATTTGGTATATTTATAAGTAAAGAGTGCTCAATATCACTGACAGAACATATATATCTACTAGTATATGTACCCGGTTTATGACTGGACTAAAATGATTTTATGAACACCACAGAATTGGATGGAACGAAGGAAAAATAGTCAGGTTATCTTATTAGAGAGATCAGATTTCCATATGATCGAGGACCCGTTTATAGGGGGTCCATGCGTTTTCTATGCGTATATTGACACTGATTTCGAGATGAGATATTTTTCTACAAAACTATGTATCGTAAATGTCATGTTAGTTTTTCATATATTTTTTGAAACTATGTATCTATCTTTTAATTACCCTGACCGCACCGCTTTGAATCCACAAGCTACCGTAGATCTGTTGACACACCCCTTCCTCTTTTTCTCCTTTTTCCTCACACCTTTCGATGCAATCACCCTCCCCTCCTCTTCTCCCCTCCAATTAACTTTTCAAAATCTCACCAGACTATTATCATTTTCTCAAATGAATCTAAACTACAAACCGGTTTAAATGAAATGTCAGTTTTTGTGTGGAATTTGAATGGATAATGATCTGTATGCTCTATAAAACAAAAAAAATCCTTCATTAATGACCCTGTGTTCATTCAGCCTGTCGACGCTATAACGTTTCGGTCTTTATGACCTTCTTTAGGACGTAAGATGAGGTTTTGTGTTGTAGAGTTCAATTCTCCTTCTGTCAAATCTCTGTATGACAGAAAGAGGATTGAACTCTCCGACAAAAGACATCATCTTACGTCGGGAAGAAGGTCATAAAGACCGAAACATTATAGCGTCGATATTATCACTGAGAATAGATATTCATCCTTTCTAACATGTCTAAATTTCTACACGCACACGCGCGCATGCACACACACACACACACACACACACACATATATATATATATATATATATATATATATATATATATATATATATATATATATATATATATATATATATATATATATATATATATATATATATATATATATATATATATATATATATATATATATATATATATATATATATATATAGTGGAGGTGCGTGGGCTAGTGGTTAGAGTCGTGGAAAATGGACTCGTCGGTTCGAATTCAATTCCTAGACGAAGCTGTTGGCATTTCACATAGCGCTAATACCATTGGGAAAGGTATGAATCCATATATTCTCCCTCCAGCTATGGGTTAGATAGTAGGGCAGACTGTGCTCTTTAACCTTGGGTAGGTAACCAGTCTAGGAGAGGGATAACTCTGAATTCAAAATTCCTGAGGTCAGTCGTTGATTGGGTTCGTGGCATTCCTTGATGCACCAATTCTTTCCTATCGACTGTGCCAAAAAGTGTGGAATGGTCCTACACAAGCCTTCACCACTATAAACAAATCACTGTGTTGCTTGTTCACTGGATGAACACTCATGCGTCGAAAATCGATGAGAGAGTCCATTTTATATATATATATATATATATATATATATTGGTCTAGCGCTAGTGAAAAAGTGGATAGACTTCCTCGCTGTCTGGTTGATACCGACGAATATATATATATATATATATATATATTATATATATGCATGTATGTGTGTGTAGGGGGTAATTAGCACGAACACGCTCCAATTGCTTTTCTAGTTTGTGTTTGTCCCCCTGGACTTTTATTTTGACAGAATATCTCAAATTTCAGGAAACAATCATAAACGGATTGTTGTCGGTGGGTATTTCCTGAAATATATCCTAAAAAACAAAATCCGATTTGCTTAATTAATAAACAGAAGTCGCAACACACAAACTGCTCAAAAAATACCCATGAGTGGGAGAGGTTAGCTACGAATCGTGTGGCTTGGGGAGACTTGTTTATGGTAGCTGTAAGGGTTTGAGATAAGGCGGCTCGAGCACTCCATCCTGAGACGGTCCCTATGTAAGCGGCACATGACGGACGTCATGGACATATTTCCCACATTTAAGCCTGACCATATATGTGACTTGTGTGACAGGGCCTGCCTGTCGAGGACTGGGCTTCTCAGTCACGTACGGTCGCGCACGAGAGGAAGCAGGGGAAGGGGCTCTTATGTGTGGCAGGGTGCGTAAACAAAGCTGGACACGTCGGCCTTCCGTATGCTCACAACCGAACTACTTGTAGAAATAGACTTCTTCTGTGAAGAAGTAGTAATGACCATATATATATATATATATATATATATATATAGAGAGAGAGAGAGAGAGAAGAGAGAGAGAGAGAGAGGGGGAGGGTGAGGGAGAGAAAGATATATATTCTGAGATATGGATAAGAGAAGAGAAAGGATAAAGTATTAGAGATATATGGACAAGAGGGGGAGTTAAAGGATAAGAGCAAGTGAGAGAGCAAGTGAGAGAGGGGAGAGAAAGCAAGAGGGAGAGAGAGAGGGGGACAAGAGAGAGAGAGAGCAATAAAGTAGAGAGAGAGAGAGAACAATAGAGTAGAGAGACCGTTAGAGAGACAGAGAAAGAGACAGTGAAAGAGAGGGGTCGTGAGTGAGAGAGCAAGAGAGAGAGAGAGAGAGACCGTGTGAGAGAGAGATAGCAAAAGAGAGAGAGAGAGCAAGAGAGAGAGAGAGAGACCGTGTGAGAGAGGAGGAGAGCAAGAGAGAGAGACTGTGAGAGAGAGCAAGAGAGAGAGAGACAGACAGACGGACCGAGAGAGAGAGACTGAGGGAGAGAGAGAGGGAGAGAGAGATACTGAGAGAGATAGAGAGAGAGGGGGGCACCGAGAGAAACCGAGAGAGAAAGAAAAATATAAAGAGAGACTGAGAGACTAAGAGAGAGAGAGCACAAGAGAGATGAGAGAGAGAGAGAGATGAGAGAGAGAGACCAAGAGAGAGAGACAGACAGACAGACAGAGAAGGGGGGAGAGAGGAGGAATAGATAAAAATTAAACTTTCTCATGCCCATCTCATTTTTATTATTCCCAGACAATTTAATCTTTTTTCACTTTAAAATACAACATAGAGTCGAGTGGTGACGCCCATCTCCTCTCTTTCCTTAAATATTCCCACACAATGCCGTGAAATTAACCTATTACGCGGACAATTTGAGTTAGATAAAATTTGGTAAATGATTACAGATGTCCTTTTCACATAGACACGCCCTCTACTTGGAAAAGAAAAAAACTCTCTCTCTCTCTCTCTCTCTCTCTCTCTCTCTCTCTCTCTCTCTCTCTCTCTCGCTCTCTCTCTCTCTCTTTCTTTCTTTCTTTTTCTCTCTCTCTCGCTCTCTCTCTCTATATATATATACATACACACACACATATATATATATATATATCTTTCATCTCTCTCTCTCTCTCTCTCTCTCTCTCTCTCTCTCTCTCTCTCTCTCTCAAACACACTCATTCTCTGTCGCAGTCTCTCTCTCTATTTCTCTCTCTCTCTCTCTCTCTCACACACACACACTCTCTCTCTCTCTATATATATATATATAAAACATATATATACAAATAGATATATATTTATATATCTCCATTTTCATATTAATTCTATACACTTTTGCGTCTCTCTCTCTCTCTCTCTCTCTCTCTCTCTCTCTCTCTCTCTCTCTCTCTCTCTCTCACTTTCTCTCAAACACACACACTCTCAGTTTCTCTAATACTCATTAACTCTCACTCTCCCCTCCCGCCCTCTTTCTCTCTCTCTCTCTCTCTCTCTCTCTCTCTCTCTCTCTCTCTCTCTCTCTCTAATTAGATTGGAGTTTACGACATTTAGAGATAAGCCAAGACGTAAACAAATTAGGATTTCTCAACAAGATTTACCATCAAACTAGATGAGGTCAGAATCTTGGAAAACGAACAGAATCTTTTTTCTTTTTCTTCTTTTTCTTTTTTGTCCTTTTTTTTTTATTAAGATATAACTCATAAAAATTTCGGGTTTGTGTCGCTTATTGGTCGACTACAAAATGAGGACAGATCCGACAGCAAGTGGCGGTTTATGCTGAGACCCGCACGCTTGGGAGAATTATCCAAAAAGTGTCTAATACCACCAATTAGCTCAGTCAATAGAGCGTTCGTCTAGAAATCATAAGGCTCCTAGTTCGATATTGACCCTCGCCAACTCAGCGTATGAGTAGCATAGGGATCTGATTGGCTGATACCGACTTTAGGCCACCCCGACGACTTTATTTACTTTTACTTATATATATATAAAAAAATGGACTCTCCCGTCGATTTTCGACGTATGAGGGTTCATACACACGATGAACTCCCACACAGGGATTTGTTTATAGTGGTGAAGGTTTGTGTTGGACCATCCACACTTTTTGGCACAGTCGATCGGAAAGAATTGGTGTATCAAGGGTTGCCACAAACCCAATCAACGACCGACCTCAGGAAATTTGAATTCAGAGTTATCCCTCTCCTAGACTGGTTACCTACCCAAGGCTGAAGGGCCCAGTCTTCCCTACTATTTAACCCATAGCTGGAGGCAGAATATATGGATTCATACCTTTCCCAAGGGTATTAGCGCTATGTGAAATAGCTTCGTCTAGGAATTGAAGTCGATTCGACGAGTCCATTTTTACTTATATATATATATATATATATATATATATATATATATATGGTTGAAAATAGAGGAAAATGTGGATATAACAACAAAGAGCTAAATTCAATTGATGTTTCTCCTCATTATTGGCTGAAGCTTTCTCAAAACTTTATTGGCTTAAGTTCTTGTACATTCTGCTTTTATAGTGAAAAGGTAAATGGGTGAGGAGGTGAGAGAAAAATTCATACAATCTTTAACTTGCTATTATCAAGATTAATTCTAATCGATACACATTTCGTCTTGTGGACCTAGCTATTCTACTGTGATTATTTATCAAAGCTCAGGGAAGATTGATACGTTCTAGTGTTTAATAATTATTTAATAGACTTAGCAAAGTATAATAAAAACTTATCAAAAAATGTTTTATTATTACCAAACTATAATACAGACGCAAGTCACCTCAAGCCCTAGCACGTATATAGGATTTTCCCAACCATATTGCCCTCATGGCAAGCCCCAACCCCTTTTTATCATATGGGTGCTAGAAGGCGGTGGCTGCGGGTCTACATGTCCCGGGAATGACGTTAAACTCTATCTGATGGTGAGATTCCGGTTTGGGAGGTTTGGGGAATGTGGAGCACCCCTTCATCACCATTGCTCCCTGGTCCACTCTGACCCGGAGTGGTAGTACCTGTTAGGGTTCCATCTATGGGTTAAATAGAAAAATGTATTTATAAAAAAATGTATTATCCATTAAGATATTGATTTATTTCAAAACTTTATCGGCATTAAATGACCCACTGAAGTTGATATGCCGTAAAACAAAACAAAACAATACTATAATACAGACTTATCAAACTATGATATAAACTTATGAAAGATGTCAGCTAGAGGGACATGAAGACATGCCACATCGACACCAACACATGGGAGGTGTGTGCAAAAGACCGTGCGACCTGGTGACTCCTCGTCAGACAAGGAACGAAAAGGAGTGAAAAAGAGAGGAAAGAAGCCGCCGCAGAAAAGAGAGCCAAAAGGAAGGAGAGACAACAGCAATTCCAGCAAGCATCAATGTTTGTTACTGCAACAGGGGCTGCCTTTGAAAAATTGTTCTGTTCAGCCACTCACGCAGCCACTGCGCCATCGTCATTATTAGACGGACGGATGCCAACATAACATACCAAAAACGCTGTTATTATCAAATCCTAATATAGACATAGCAGATGGTTCACTGGAGGATGAGTGACAGCAAGTCTCGTCAAGTCTTCAGGACTCTTCTGAGTATTCTAGCCGATCACAACAGTGCTATACTTTGGATAGTCTCGATTCTTCCTCTGATTTCCAGTTTACCCAAATTCTTTTCCAGAGCTTTGTGGATTGTTCCAAGGGCACTAATTACGATTGGTACGACTTTCACCTTCATATTCCACTGCTTCCTCAGCTCTCTGGCAAAGTCTAAGTATTTGTCTATATTTTCGCTTTCTTTCATTTTCACTCGGTGTTCGGCTGGGGCGCCAAAATCCACGAGATGACAGGTTCTCTTTTTCTTGTCAATCAATACTAGGCTCTGTCTCCTGGCCGGGATTAGGTGATCCGTCTGTACCTCGCAATCCCAGAGAATTTTATGTGTATCATTGTCAAGGACAGGTTTAGGTTCGTGCATATAGCATTCAGTTGTACGGTGAAAATTGAATTTCTTGCACAATTCCCAGTGGATCACCTTTCCCTCCCAGTCATGCCTAGACTTGTACTCTCTTTGTGCTAGTTTGCTGCATTTGCTTATTATATGATTAACTGTTTCGTCTCTATTTCCACACATTCTGCACTTGCTATACTGCTACGTCTAATCTATTTTTGCCTATATATAGTTTGTTCTAATGGCATTCTCTTGTGCTGCGATTATAAGGGATTCGGTTTCTCTTTTGAGGTTTCCTTTTCTTAGCCTGATGTGATATCTCCTGAGTTTGGTGCTTAAAGTACCCATGTAGTTGTTTTTCTTCCAATTTTTGTTTTTTTAAATTTGTTGATGTGTTTCTGTTCGTCACTGTGCTGTAATTGCTTTACTTGGCTGCTGCAATTAGTCTTTCCTTACTGTTACTAGCAAATATATGCACCCTCCGGGTGCAAGTATTTAAGTTTTAATATAATAAAGTATCATGTTAAATTAGAAAGGCTAATGAAACTGAATAAGAATTCAGATAAAAATATTTGGAACAGAGGGGGTATGATTGAAAAATAGAACAACTTTGAAACTAACTCTTCCATCATTTTCCCTTACTCCCGTCTTTCATTGGTAAATTTTCCTAATTTAACTATTTAGTTAAAATAGGAAGTAAAGAATAATATTACAGTTATTTCTTCTTGTTAATGGATTTCTGTTAAGATTTATCCCCGAGATTTTTGCTCATATTCATTAATAGAAAACCAAACAATTAGAAATCAATAATACTAAGCACATATTTATTAAAATCAAATTTTTAAGATCAATATGCAAATTAGCCTTCCCATTCACACTGCTTTGTTGTATATATAAATACAATTGCATGTTATTAGTATGTATATATGGTCAACAGTATTAATGATGTAAAACAATTTTATTAATAATTGAGGTTTAAATAAGAAATAAAATCATGGAGAATGTGATGTAAATAACAAAGGGAATTGTGACTTGAATAGTAATATAGTTTCGGTTACAGACATACAAACCCACAATCTCCATTACAATAAGATTAGTGTATTCGTCAAGTGCTCGGATTGCCGTATCTTCACAGTCTTCAATGTTGACCAGACCCCTTCCCCCCTCTTTCCTTGACATATAGAGTCTGTCCGTGTCGGGTGGAATGCCTTGTTCATGGTCATCAGTTTCCTTGTCCTTTGGTCCATCTGTCGGAGCTCCTCTCTTATCCATTTTAGGAATAATCCTTAATATCTTACAAGAGGGACCCTGTTGGATTGTTTTATGATATAAGGCGTGTGGTAGATATCTACTTCTAAATATAAACTCGTTGACTACCACGTGACCACCGAAGGCAATCTATTGTCCAATCACTGGCAGTGCTGCTGCTGCTGTTGTTGTATTTATACTGGTCTGATTCTTAACCTTGGCTCATTGCTATTCGGACCATCTTGGACGTCGGACTTACAAAGAATACTATAACACCGGATTCTTATTGGCTTGCTTACTTATTTACTACATCTTGAACCAAGGATGGCGGTCAGATACTCAACAGACCCATATGTGTTTATTCCCTTGATAAGGTTTCTGCTACATAGATTGGTTTCTAAGAGCTTTGTTGTTCTTCTGAAGTATTGCTTTCTTACTTTTTCTTTCATTTCTATTCGTTTGATGGCGTCTGCTTCTAAACTTACCAGGTATTTATAGTTTTCTTTTTCTCTAAGTGTCCTGATTTCTTCTCGATTCGGCAGTTCTCTTCCATTCGCCGTTGCAGTTTTCCTTTTCTTCATCAACAATATGGCGCACTTGTCGATGCCGAACTCCATCCCTATATCTTGGCTGTATATTCTTATTGTTTGTATAAGTGTTTCTAATTCTTGTTCATTCTTGGCAAAAACCTTGATGTCGTCCATGTACATTAGATGATTTATTTTTTCCTGTGGTTTACTAAATTTGTATCCCGCTGTACATTTCTTGAGTATATGGTTGAGTGGCATCATTGCTATGACAAATAGTAGTGGTGATAGAGAGTTTCCTTGGAAGATGCTTCTTTGTATTTGCACCTTTGCTAAGGTTTGTTCTCTCGCTGTCAATTCTACTTTCCATGGTTTTGTTGATGAATTTTATTATTTTTTCTGGTATTTTATACATCTTTAGGCACCCAATTATCCAGGTTTGTGGGATCATGTCGTAGACCTTTTTGTAGTTAACCCATGCCATGGCTAAGTTTTTTTTGTGTTTACTTCATTGAGGATGTTCTGATCTATGTATAGTAGATAATTTGTTCCTCTTGTTTCCTTGCAGCATCCTTTTTGTTCTTCCGGGAACAGTCTGTGGCAATCAAGTGAGTAGTAGATCTCTTCTTTTATTTGTGCGGTCAGTATTTTCTACATCATGGGTAAACTGGTTATTGGCCTATAGTTGCTGGGGACGGTGCCCTTTTGGGGGTCTTTCTGGAACAGGTAGTTTTTCCTTTTCCAATATAATTATCAAAATAACTATAAGTCAAATGGTCCATTTGATTCATCGGAAGATTGCGTAAGCATGAAACTTATAGTTATGAGTTCATAATATCCATGATATCATTATTATTGATTGTAAATCTGCTGCTTTATTAGCATTGAGCACCTTTTTATGCCAATACTTTTCTCATTTATTCTCTATTCCTTCAATATATATATATATATATATATATATATATATATATATATGGGGGGGTGCGTGTGCGTGTGCGTGTATGTCTATCTGTCTGACTGTCTCTGTGTGTGTGTCTCTCTCTCTCTCTCTCTCTCTCTCTCTCTGTCTCTCTCTCTCTCTCTCTCTCTCTCTCTCTGTCTCTCTCTCTCTCTCTCTCTCTCTCTCTGTCTGTCTGTCTCTCTCTCTCTCTCTCTCTCTCTCTCTCTCTCTCTCTCTCTCTCTCTCTCTCTCTCTCTCTCTCTCTCTCTCTCTCTCTCTCTCTCTCTGTCTGTGTCTGTCGTCTGTCTGTCTCTCTCTCTCTGTCTCTCTCTCTCTCTCTCTCGTTCTCTCTCTCTCTCTCTCTTCTGTGTTTGTCTGTGTGTGTGTGTGTGTGTGTTTGTCTGTGTGTGTGTGTGTGTGTGTTTGTCTGTGTGTGTGTGTGTGTGTGTGTATGTGTGTATGTGGTAATAAATGGGATTCGTGACGCTATGTGAATATCCTGTGACATGGGGTATTTTAAAGAGAGATTTTTACAACTCAAATATCTTAAACTGATTTTTTAAAGACTTTTCTTATTAAGGATTCAATTTGATACAACATATTTACATAACGTCACGTCAAATTCATGTATTATAAAAAACACAAGAGTATCAGTATCTTTTTCCAATGTTTTAAAACATTTCCACTTGTGTTTAAAAATACAATACACAGGATATTAAAATGCACAGGAAATAAAAGGATTTTAACACCCAGTACAAGTTTTTAAGTCATTTTTTCCACCTATATATATATATATATATATATTAGTACAAAATAAAAAAAACACCCACCGGGCGATGTAAAAATAGATTTTTGAAACATATTGCCTGACGCTATGTACAAAATAAAAAACACCCTCCGGGCGATGTAAAAATAGATTTTTGAAACATATTGCCTGACGCTATGTACAAAATAAGAAACACCCTCCATTCAATAAATACACTCAAAATTTGAACATGCAACATTAGACAGTCCTCATTGTTTTTTAAAAGTTTTAATAAATACATGACTGGTATTATATATCTATATATAGTTTGTTTTATTTTAATACATATTTAAAGTTTACATTTCAAATTGTTTTATTTTTTAATCCTTTAATGAATTTGATGATTTTACTTACTTAGGGTACAAACTCGCTGACATTGAATTTTTTACTCCCACCCCTCAGGCAATATGTTTCAAAAATCTATTTTTTACATCGCCCGGATGACGTTTTTTATTTTGTACTAATATATATATATATATATATATATATATACGGGTGGATGAAATATGGCTTAAAACTTGTACTGGGTGTCAAAATCCTTTTATTTTCAATTATTCTGTCGGAATTATTTCCATTTATCATATATATATATATATATATATATATATATATATATATATATACGTAGATGGGTTACCAAGGCAGTTGGTATTAGGATGATTCTAAGTTGGACTTTTCTTCCAACTGCGGAATGTTACAGTTGTATAGGCCTGGCTTGAGAGCTCGATGTTCAATATTATTGAACAGTAATATAATTGGTAAAGAAAATTGCTTAAAAATTCGACATTTTGCTGTTATACATCTATATCTACCCACAGTTATCAGTGTATACCTATAATGATTCTCATAGGTATACACTGATACCTGTAAGTAGAAATAACCATGATCGCAACATCACCAATTGTTAAGCTTTTTCTTTGCCAATTATATATATATTATATATATATATATATATATATATATATATATATATATATATATATATGTACAAATCCTCTATGTACTAAAAGCTTTTCTTTGTCGATTATATATATGAGCAATTCCATGTCAAATCATCCAGAAAAAATTAAATTGTCATCCACCACCTCCAATTTTTCTGAAGTAGAGGAGCTCTAGAACCCATTTTATAGACAGAAATAGATTACAAAATGGCGCCAATTTTCTCACCCCTCCTCAAATCTTTCGAGTTTAAAATCGACATAACTCGGCGAATTTTTCGAATTGGAAGCTCAAATTTGGGGATTGTCTAATTCCAACCAGACTACAACTGTACAATTTTCAGAAAAATTAAAGGCGGTGGGTGACATGGCCTTGATGATTTGACATGGAATTGCCCATATATATATATATTATATATATATATATATATATATATATATATATATATATATATATATATATATATATACAAATCCACAGATTTCAACCTGATATTAAGAAATTGACCCGAAAACTCGAAAGGATCGGAAAGAAACTCGAATGTTCCACCTTCGAATATGAGCATGTATCCCTGCCCCGTAAAATTCTGTTGACTGTTCTTTGAGCCACTTTTTCGATACAGATTTCACTTCCTCGTGACTGAATAATTTGCCTCTCAAACCCGAAGAGATGATAGTCTGAAGACGCTAAATCTGTTGATTATGGAGGAAGGTTATCTTTAGTGAAGAAGTGGCTCGACGCATGGATACATGCTCTCATTCAAAAGTGGAACATTGCTATTGAGAGAAACGGTGACTAGGTTGAGAAGTAGGGATGTGATCAACAGAGGATCAGCTTGATTTTGATGTATGATACATGTTCCAGTGCTGGTAATTATACCTGTCCTAAACAAAATGGCATTACTTTTGTATTCTCCTATGTGGAGAAGTAGGGATGTGATCCACAGAGGACCAGCTTCATTTTGATGTATGATACATGTTCCAGTGTTGGTAATTATACCTATCCTAAACAAAATGGCATTACTTTTGTATTCTCCTATGTGGAGAAGTAGGGATGTGATCCACAGAGGACCAGCTTCATTTCGATGTATGATACATTTTCCAGTGTTGGTAATTATACCTGTCCCAAACAAAATGCCATTGCTTTTTGACTCATCTATGTGGAGAATTAGGGATGTGATCCACAGAGATCCAGCTTCATTTTGATGTATGATACATGTTCCTGTGTTGGTAATTACACCTGTCCTAAACAAGATAGCATTACTTTTTGACACACCTGTGTGGAGAAGTGGGGATGTGATCCACAGAGGATCAGCTTCATTTTAAGTTATTTGCCTCTCATCCCACTTATGAGGGCCT
>CM042180.1:30543708-30548708 GCA_023376005.1 Doryteuthis pealeii
TACCACTCCGGGTCAGAGTGGACCAGGGAGCAATAGTGATGAAGGGGTGCTCCACATTCCCCAAACCTCCAGAACTGGAACATCACCATCAGATAAAGTTTAACGTCATTCCCAGGACATGTAGACCCTCAGTCACCGCCTTCTAGCACCCATATGATAAAAAGGGGTTGGGGCTTGCCATAAGGGCAATAGGGTTGGGAAAATCAATATAGGTGCTAGGGCTTGACGTGACCAGCCGATTGATCGGAGGGGGCTCTCCGACCGCCTGTCTAGCCCAAGATAGGGCCAAAGTGGAGTATTGCATGTCATGAACTGCTCATCCACCTGGGCTCTATCCTTAAGCATCACGGGTCGTCACCCACGACCAACAGGTGGCCCCATTGGGGGAGTCTTACCCCTCTGCAGAAGTGCAGTCGGTGCATTCTAACGCCCCAGCCGACAGGGCGGTTTTGTTTGTGTGATGTGTGAGCAATATTTTTGAACTGGTTAATGAAAAAAATTACTTATCTTTGGGTCATAACATTTATTCAGAGTCAATATCCAAAACAATGGTGGATGTGTCAGCGAGATCGGTTAACGTCTGTTGTCTCTGCTTTTATATTATATTGTGTATTTTCCTAAGCCCGGACGTCAGCTTGACCAGTAAGTCAGGACTCTTATTTTCTTTTCTTATATTCTTCGAAAAAAAAAGCGTTTTTAATTAGATTAAACTGCCGTGTCGTGCGCGTGCAATTAATCCCACTGGTGCTGTGATTAGATTCTTAAACTGCTGCTGCTTTTCGGCTTAACCAAAGTTTCTCTCATGCCACAATTATATATATATATATATATATATATATATATATATATATATATATTTAAAAAAGGATATAAAGTAACCTACTCGAGTTTCATCATCTGAATCGTCAGGGTTACATCCGCTGAATTATAATTAAGTGGATGTAACCCTGACGATTCAGATGATGAAACTCGAGTAGGTTACTTTATATCCATTTCTTAAATAAGTTTTGCTCTACATAGTATTGAGCACTTTATTTGTATTTGTTTTTTCACGGTCTTAACCCCTGGATTCTGTGCTCCCATCGATCGTACCGTACCCACCGGTAAGCCACTACTCATACATATATATATATATATATATATATTATATATATATATATATATATATATGCAGTGAAAGCTTGTGCATGGGATATTTTAAGTGGAAAGAGGGTGCACAGACCCTAGTTCACTATCTTGGCAGTCCCGCAGTTGGTGCAGTACCGAAGGGAAGTCCGAGACGACTGGGCTGCCGAGCTGCTGCAGGGTGCTGTCTCAGGTAGTATTGAGTCACTTCACAAGAGGTAAACCTCCTCGGAAGCCCCAGCACTTGCACTCAAGCGCCAGGTTGTGTTGGGTATTTATGTGAGTAGTAAGTACCCCAATCCTACAACTATCGATCAATGTTGTTGGCCGTTGGCTCCCCTAGAGCTTATCAGCCCTTGTTTTTAGTAATGCTGGGTGCCCATACACCCACCTCACCAGACAAGCCGAGGTATGCCTGACGGGGTGTCATTTTAGTCGCCAGCAGACCGACCATGGAAAAAGTTAGTACAAGTTTACATAGTAATAGCAGGTAAAAAGAAGACCGGACTCACACACACATATATATATATATACATAAACACACACACACACACACACACACACACACACACACACACACATATATATATATAATATATAATATATATATATATATATAGGTAGTCCTTTGTTAGTTGTTAATATTGGAGAATTGAAAATAAAGTGCTCTATTACGTGTGTAAGAGCTGGATTTATTTATTTATCATAGCGTACAATATATTTAAGGTGCCATTGTTACTCATTGGTTTCCAGGCAGCCTGTCAAGTTAACTTTTTAACTTCTTAACTGGCGTGTTGACTTGAAGAAGGGTGGTTAGCATGCTACCTGTAAACCAATGGTAACAATGGCACCTTAAATGTATTGTACAATATATATATATATATATATAATATATATATATATATATTATATATATAGGTAAAAATATCTAATCGACTGGTATGTTCAGGATAATTCTATTTGGGATCATCAATATCTCTCATCTTCAAGCACACCCACATAAATTCTTATTTAGTAACAATAACAAAAAAGCAATCAAATACATTAAAATAGAATTTCAGACAGGAAATATCTTGCCAAAATTTGTTAAAATTTTCAGGTTTATTTTTCTGAAACTTTGTCCAGGTGTGGACTATTTTAAAGATAGCCAATCCTTAAAATTTGAGCTTCCAATTCCAAAACATGGCTGAGTTATGTTGATTCTAAAAATTTGGGTGAGGGGTCGCGAAAAATGGTGACAACCTGGAATCTCACCATCAGATAGAGTTTAACGTCATTCCCAGGACATGTAGACCTTCAGTCACCACCTTCTAGCACACATATGATAAAAAGGGGTTGGGGCTTGCCATAAGGGCAATAGGCTTGGGAAAATCATATAGGTGCTAAGGTTTGACGTGACCGGCCGATTGATCGGAGGGGACCTCTCCGACTGCCCGTCTAGCCCAAGTGTATATAAGGGAGAAAGCGATAGTTAGACAGGGTAGAGATGATAGTTGATAATAGGTGGTCTTTCTTACTTAACATTCTGCTTCTACCTCGGTCGCCATCTTATCTGGTGATCTGTAGGGCAGACTGGGCAAGGTAACCAGCCAAGAGACGCAATGACGGACTCATAAGTCAGTTCTCTTGTGGACACCTACTTAATGATACACCAACAAAAACTTAGATTTATTAGCTCTGTACGGATACTGGATATCATGTGTAGGACCTACCGAGGGTTGGAGATGAACGGAGGCTGGAAATGTAATGGAATTTGTATAACATTAAAAAAATGCAATAATCGCCATCGGCGTGAAGAAGGTAAACCACTGCTAGTGGTATAAGACTACTCAGTCAGCATAATACTCTCGTATTTATGAGGATTGGGATATACCCATTAATGTCCATAGGTAGGGAATTTTAGATTTACTCTGCATAGACTCAATATCTCATCCTTGTCGCCAAAAGGCTGTAACCTAAAAAAGGTTACTAAATGAGAAATAACCAAACGGAGGCTGGAAATGAAATAAGAATCTTTGTAGCACTAACAAAACACGATATTCGCCAGTGGCGTGAAGAAGGTAAACCACTGCTAGTGGTATAAGACTCCTCAGTTAGCATAATACTCCCGTATTTATGAGGATTGGGACATACCATTAATGTTCATACGTAGGGTATATGAGGTTTGAGACATACCCATAAATGTTCATAGGTATGGTATATAATAGAAATAAATAGATAAAGAACGAAAGAAATTTGTGTGCAAATAATTAATATCATATAACTATACGCAAAGAAATTAACATCATCATTAATAATAATAATAATAATAATAATAATAATACCTGGACCTTGCCAGAGAATTGAAAAAGCTGTGGAATATGAGGGTGAAAGTGATACTAATTGTAGTTGGTGCACTTGGAACGGTCCCAATAAACTTGGAAAAAAGACAGGAGGAACTGGAAATCAGAGGAAGAATTGAGTATTACTAGCTGTAATTTTTATTATTTTTCGGACTGTTATCCTCATCTACATTGTTATATAATGTTGTAACCTAACAAAGGTTGCTAAATGAGAAATGAACAAACGGGCGTTGGAAATGAAATGGAATCTTTGTAAGATGAACAAAACACAGTACTCGCCAGTAGCGTGAAGAAAATAAATCACTGCTAGTGGTATAAGACTACTCAGTCAGCATAATACTCCAGTGTTTATGACGATTGTGACATACCCAATAATGTTCATAGATATGGTATATAACAGTATATCAATTCTGCCTTTTATACTATATTGGCATTTCAGTCTTGGAAGGTAGGAGTACAGGGTCCATGTTTCACTTCTATACATGAGGATGCTGATAACACATGCCCTATACACTTGTACCTTTGTACGGATAAAGTTTCTGTTATTCCTAAAAATAAAATTTGTGGTTTAAGTGTTCATTGTATTTGTGAAGGAGAAAAAAAACTTAGTGAAATGGAGAGAGAGAGAGAGAGAGAGAGAGAGAGAAAGAGAGAGAGAGAGAGAGAGAGAGAGAGAGAGAGAGAGAGATGGGAATAATGCCTGCCTCTCAAACCCTCTTTCATGGGTCCGAAGAGATAATAGTCTGAGGCAAACATTATACTAGTAAGTGAAATCTCTAGTGAAGAAGTGGCTCAAAGAACAGTGAACAGAATTTTACCGGCAGGGATACACGTTCTCATTCGAAGGTAGAACATTGCTATTGAGAGAAACGGTGACTATGTCGAGAAGTAGGGATCTGATCCACAGAGGACCAGCTTCATTCTGATGAATGATACATATTCCTGTGTTGGTAATTATACCTGTTCTAAACAAAATGGCATTACTTTTTGACTCACCTATGTGTAGAAGTAGGGATGTGATTCATAGAGGACTAGCTTCATTTTGATACATGATACATGTTTCCGTGTTGGTAATTATACCTGTCCTAAACCAAATGGAATTGGCAATTACTTTAATGGCCAAAACAAAAAAAATAATGCAAGAGTTTCCTAGGTTAAATATACTAAAGTGCTCAATACAAAAAGTTGAGCCAATAAATAGATAATATATATATATATATATATATATATATATATATATATATATATATATATATATATATATATATATATTTCGTAGGTGGGATACCAGGTAATTTGGTATTAGGATGATTCTAAGCTGGTCCTGTCTTCCAACGGTAAAATGTCCAGGTCCGATTGAGAGCTCAATGTTTAATTTTTATAAACAGAGAAATATAATTAGTAAAGACAAAAGCTTAAAAATCGGTATTATGCGGTTAGGGTACCATAACCGCATAATATCTGATTTTGAAACTTTTGTATTTACTATATATATATATATATATATATATATATATATATATATATATATTC
>CM042180.1:30551208-30558708 GCA_023376005.1 Doryteuthis pealeii
GAAAGAAACAGACAAAGGCACTTATATTGAATCATATATTCTACGCACTTAATCGTGACGCATACATCCTATCAACTCGCGTACGCGTCCTCTTTCCCCGCTTACAGATGCGCAATCATCCATACGTGCGCATGCGTAGACAACTACCGGCGGTTACGGCTTGATCCGGCCGCCAACATGGCGACGCCCGATGGAGGCTTTTAACTCTGCTCTAGTGAATTCGACTCGACTCAAAATAAAAATTATGAATTATAAATAACATGCTGCTACTAGCACGTTCTTTCCTTTCCTTTCTTGTCCACTCCTTTTCCAACAGCCCGTGTTTTATAGCCATTTTTCTCCCTTCCTGGTACTTTTTTTGAAAACTATAATTTCAGTTATATTCGCTGCGCTACTTAGACTACGCAAAGAGGACAGCAGTTATTGCTTTCCCGATTTTAGAACCAGCGTATCAATAACACTATTTCAACAAGATAGTTATCACCATCAAAAAACAGGGAAAATACTCCAATCTTTTTTTAAAATTCATTGATGGGGAATTTGTACTGTTATTATATTGATAGTATAACGCATGGTTGGAGGCGCGTGGTGTTATGTAGGAATATCCATTTTATTTCGTCTGTTTTTTTTTTCATTTTAAAAACAAATTAAAATTAAATCGATTATTTAAGGTCAAATTTTTGTCTAAGTCGAAAAGTAGTAACATAATGAGCATCAGTAAAAAAAAAAACAAAAAAAAAATATTATTACACATGTAATTTATTTTTCATACATTTAAAACTATTTTTCTATTTTTTTTTATCAAAAGATGGCCGCCGTAAGTTGGCGTAAAATTCGTGTTTACAAAATAAATTTAACAATCGTGATTGAAAAAAAAAATACCAAAAATCAGGAGGTTATCCGATTTTAATGAAAGTTTCAGTATTGGTTTATCAATAAATGGATTTTATAATGCATCAGTTATTTTATTTCAAAACTGGTAATTTCTTTTCAAACGAGGGGGGGGATTTGTCTTGTAAAAACACGGATTTTTCGACAAAAGGGGTATACCTAATGTAATGGTTACTCTCGTAGAAAATGGAAACGGCGAGACGAGTTCAAATCTTGGCACGGCTGTTCGCATTTTATATAGTACTAATACCTTTGAGAAATGTATGATTCCCGATTTTAGAACCAACGCATCGATAACAATATTTTAACAAGATAGTTATCACCATAACAAAACAGGGAAACTACTCCAACCATTTTTTAAAAAATTCAATGATGGGCAATTTGTACTGTTATTATATTGATAGTACTAGAAACGGCTACCCAGCATTGCCTTGGTAGAGGGGGGATTTTTAAAATAAATTTAGTCTCATAGATCCATTATTATTGAATCGTGAGTTACTTTCCCACAGGATGTCCCATTAAAATCCCCACGTAAAAAAAACCTTGTGCTGATCCAGCCACTCTGAAAAGAAAAATTAATGTCTACCATTTACAATATTAAATACAAAAAAAAAAAATGTCCATGCTGTTATCCTTTGAATTTTATTTTTAAATTATCTTCACAAATACAAATCAAATCATCATTATCTTTGCTCAAAAACCAAGATATGATGATAGTGAATGTTTATATATATTTACTTTATCGTTAATTGTTTAATTTTTATAGTTTCCCCCGGACATACATACATACCAACTGCCCTTTATAGACATAGATAGATAGATAACGCGTGGTTGGACGCGTGTTGTGTAATGTAGCGATACCCATTTTTTCGTCTGCTTTTCGTTTTAAAAACAAATTAAAATTAATTAAATCGATTATTTAAGGTCAAATTTTTGTCCAAGTCGAAAAGTAGTAACATAATGAGCATAAGTAAAAAATCAAAATATCATTACACATGTAATTTATTCTTAATACATTTAAAACTATTTTTTCGGTCAATTTTGATTACATATATTTTAAGATGGCCGCCGTGAGATGCCGTAAAATCCGTGTTTACAAAATAGATTTAACACTCGTGATTGAAAAAAAACCCCCAAAAATTAGGAGGTTATCCGATTTTAATGAAATTTTCAGTATTGATTTATCAATGAATGGATTTTATAATGCATCAGTTATTTTATTTGAAAACTGGTAATTTTTTTTTCAAACGGGGTGGGGCGGTGGTGTAAATATGTCTTGTAAAAACACGGATTTTTTGACAAATTGGGTATACCTAGTGTAATGTTTACTGTCGTAGAAAATGGACACGGCGAGATGAGTTCAAATCCTGGACACGGCTGTTTGCATTTCACATAGCACTAATACCTTTGAGAAAGATATGATTCCCGATTTCGGAACCCACGTATCAATAATAATATTTCACCAAGATATTCATCACCATCAAAAAATGGGGAAACTACTCAAAACTTTTATTAAAAATTTAATTGATGGACAATTTGCACAATTATTTCTGGTTTAGCTCAGTCAGTAGAGCGTCTGGCTAGGAACTACAAGTTACCTGGTTCGATACCGGCCCTCGCCAACTCAGCGTATGAGTAGCTCAGGGATCTGTGCAGTAAACTAAAGAGCTGATGGTAGGTGTGGCGCTTCATCTCAGATGCAAAAATAATCTCCTTGGTCTAGCGCTAGCTTTTCTTCTTCTTCTTCTTATTATTATTATTATTATTATTAGTAGTAGTAGTAGTTTTTCACATCAGCGCTAGCTGATGGTATTTCAGTGGAGTCGGAGTGACAACAAGTCTCCTCATGTCTCCAGGACTCTGCTGAGTATTTTAGCCGATTGCAGCAATGCAGTAGTCTCAATTCTTCCTCTGATTTCCAGATTCTTCAGTGTTTTTTCCAAGTTTCTTTTGACCACTCAAAGTGCACCAATTAAAATTGGCATCACTTTCACCCTCATATTCCACAGATTTTCAATTCTCTGGCAAGGTCCAGGTATTTATCCATCTTTTCATTTTCCTTCAGTTTCACCCTGTGATCTGCTGGAACGGCAAAGTTCACCAATTTTTTTGTTAATCAACACTAGGTCTGGTCTCCTGACTATGATAGGGTGACCCGTCTTTATCTCAAAGTTCCAGAGAATTTTATGCGTTTCGTTCTCAAGAACAGATTCTTGTTTATGCATATACCATTTTGTTGTATGGTAAAAATTAAATTTTTTGCATAATTCCCAGTGGATCACTTTATTATTATTATTATTATTATTATTATTATTATTATTATTATTATTATTATTATTATTATTATCCCCTTTTGAGTATTCACATCAGCATTAGTTGATGGTCTTTCACTGGAGTCTGAGTGACAGCAAGTCTCCTCAGGTCTCCAGAACTCTTCTGAGTATTCTGGCAGATTGCAGCAGTGCAGTGTTCTGAATGGTTTCAATCCTTCCTTTGATATCCAAACTTTCCAAACCCTTTTCTAATCCTTTTTGGGACTGTTCCAAGTGCACCAACCACAATTGGTATAACTTTCACTTTCATGTTCCATAACTTTTTCAGTTCTCTGGCAAGGTCCAGATATTTGTCCATTTTTTCATTTTCCTTTTGCTTCACTCTGTGATCTGCTGGAACTGCAAAATCCACCAGTTGACAAGTTCTTTCTTTTTTGTTTATCAACACTAGGTCTGGTCTACTTGCTGGGATAAGGTGGTCCGTTTTTATTTCAAAGTCCCAGAGAATTTTATGCCTTTCGTTCTCAAGAACAGATTCTGGTTTATGCATATACCATTTTGTTGTGTGGTCAAAATTTAATTTTTTGCATAATTCCCAGGGGATCACCTTCCCAACCCAGTCGTGTCTAGTTTTGTATTCTCGTTGTGCTAATTTGCTACATTCGCTATTATTATTATTTACTCCTTTTGAGTTTTCACATCAGTGTTAGCTGATGGTCTTTCACTGGAGCCTGAGTGACAGCAAGTCTCCTCATGTCTCCAGGACTCTTCTGAGTACTCTGGCAGATTATTATTATTATTATTATTATTATTATTAGTTTTCAACAGCAGCGTTAGCTAATGATTTTCACTGGTGTTTGAGGGACAACAAGTCTGCTCAGGTCTCCAGGACTCTTCTGAGTATTCTAGCAGATTGCAGTAATGCCGTTGTCTGCATTATTTCAATTCTTCCTCTGATTTCCAGTTCATCCTGTCTTTTTTCCAAGATTATTGGGACCGTTCCAAGTGCACCAACTACAATTAGTATCACTTTCACCCTCATATTCCACAACTTTTTCAATTCTCTGGCAAGGTCCAGGTATTATTATTATTATTATTATTATTATTATTATTATTAATGATGATGTTAATAATTTCCTCTCCACTTTCACTACTGTCGAATTTGCGCGAATAATTTGGATATCGGCGTCACCCGTATTCCTCCTTAATACTTCTGAGACAACCTACTCTACCCTCCACCCCACCCGCCCTTCTTCATTTCGATCATCCTCATCCTTCATGATGATGATGATGATCATCATCATCATCATCGTTGTCTTAATCACTTTTTCCGCAAATCAGTGTCTCGTGGAAGCGAGCCTCGAGTTTCCCAAGTGCGTGCTCTTTTCTGTTATTCGATCGGCATTTCACCTCCCAATATGGCGCCGTGCATCACTCGGCATGTTTCAGCGTCTGCGTTCGGATTAGGACGCGAGTATTTCGGCGGGGAAAACGAGAGAAGGCAACTCGGCGGAAAGGAGGATTTCAAGAGAAGAGCGCATGCGTGAATTCTGCGTGTGTGGATGTTATTGTGAGTGTGTGTCTATGTGTGCGTATGTTTTTGTGAGTGTGTGTGTGTCTATGTGTGCGTATGTTATTGTGAGTGTGCGTGTGTGTGTATGTGTGCGTATGTTATTGTGTGTATGTGTATGTGTGCGCATGTTATTGTGTGTGTGTGTGTGTATGTGTCAGTATGTTATTGTGAGTGTGTGTGGGTATGTGTACGTATGTTATTATGTGTGTGCGTATGTGTGCGTATGTTATTGTGAGTGTGTATGTGTGCGCATGTTATTGAGTGTGTGTGTGTGTGTGTCTATGTGTGCGTATGTTATTGTGAGTGTGAGTGTGTGTGTATGTGTGCGTATGTTATTGTGTGTGTGTATGTGTGCGCATGTTATTGTGTGTGTGTATGTGTGCGCATGTTATTGTGTGTGTGTGTCATTGTGAGTGTGCGTGTGTGTGTATGTGTGCGCATGTTATTGTGTGTGGTGTGTGTGTCATTGTGAGTGTGCGTGTGTGTGTATGTGTGCGCATGTAATTGTGTGTGTGTATGTGTGCGCATGTTATTGTGTGTGTGTGTGTGTCATTGTGAGTGTGCGTGTGTGTGTATGTGTGCGCATGTTATTGTGTGTGTGTGTATGTGTGCGTATGTTATTGTGAGTGTGTGTGTATCTATGTGTACGTATATTATTGTGTGTGTGTGTGCCTATGTAATGTGTGTGTACGTATGTTATTGTGAGTGTGTGTGTGTGTATTTTATAGTGAGTGTGTGTGTATATATGTTATTTGAGTGTGTGTGTATGTTATTGTGAGTGCGTGCGTATGTATGTGTGGGTATGTTATTGTGTATGTGTATGTGTGTGGATGTTATTGTGAGTGTGTGTGTGTGTTTGTATATTATTGTGAGTGTGTGTGTGAGTGCATGTGTGTGTGCGTGCGTGTGTGTGTGTATGTTATTGTGAGTGAGTGGGTGTGCGTATGTATATGTTATTGTGCGTGTACAGCTGAAAAATCGCAACTCGCATTTAGTTTTGTTTCTTTGTTGGATTAAAATCAATTTCTTTGTTGGGTCGTTCACTTAGCGCTTCGTCGCTGACTACCGTCTCGCGTCGGCCAACTAATTCTGCTCACTGCTCCACTCACTTGTTATTTATGGACACGGCCCCCCAACATCCGGGCACTGAATTATACCTCGCGTCCATCCAGCGCCTGAATAGCATTTCTTTGCATTCCGGAGGGCGCGGGTTCGACTCCGGCAGGCAAGACAATGTCTTGCCCCTTTTTCCAAATGAGTACGGTACACGTTCTCCGTCACAAGTCAAACGACATATATCTAAAAGAATATATCTTTATGTTACATAATTCATGGATAACCAATGAATTATGTACGTACTGAAGTTAGATATTTTGAATCAGGGTTCGTTAATTTCAAAAATAATTTCAAAATATTCATTAAACATCTAAAACAATTAGAAATCAATAATACCATGCACATATTTATTAAAATCAAATTTTCAATATCAATATGCAAATAAACCTTCCCGTTCACACTGTAAACCGCTATTTCGTTGTATATATAAATACATCAATATGGTCAACAGTATTAATCATGTAAAACACTTTTATTAATACTTGAAGTTTAATAGAATTAAAATCATGAAGACTGTGACGTAAATTAATTAAGGGAATTGTGAATTGAGTAGTGATATAGTTTCAGTTATAGACAGATAAACACACAATCTCCATTATAATAAGATATTCGTTTTTTATTGTTCGAACATTGTTACACAATAGATTGGTGAAATATATGTATTTACATCCCCCACTCACCGCATGAGTAGGATGTGGCCCTAGGTCAACTTTTAAAGCGGCGTTTAACAGGTTTGAATTCAAAGTTTTTCTTCTCCTAGACAGGTTGCCTTACCCTGGCTAAAGAGCCCAGTCTGCCCGACTAGTTTACCCTTAGTCGGAGGGTTGAGTGGAAAATTACCAACCGTTGATATTCCTTTGAAAAGTGTTCCAGTGGGATGTGAGATAGTTTTTAGTTTAGTTGCGACCAGACTCTAGATGAGAGAGGATGTCGCTCAAAAGTTGCATCTCACCGTTGCGGTTTTGTGGGTTGGGTTGTTGTTAATAAATAAAAACTACAAGTCTTGCTGTATTGATTCATTAAAATCAAGAAATGACCAGCCTATAACCTGTGAGGAAGTTATAATAATGTTGGAAGGCTCCCAACGTGGGTACAAGTATGTACTTAAAAAACATTCCGACAAAGGTGTAAATGAATAGAATATTTATTCCGTAAGTGACGGAGAAACACATACAAGACAAAGATATACAAAACAGATACATAACACTCTATAAGAAGAAATATGTGTACGACTCGCGTCGTAGGGAATGTCACTTACTAGTAGCTGGTTGGGGATAAAGGCCCCCAACCTAAGGGTAGAGGCGGCAGGAGAGCTTAGACCATGTTTACTCGTTGCCGGCTGTCGTAAGAGAGAGGAATTCGATTTTCCAGCTTGTGGCGGTAGAGGGACGAATTCAGATTTTCCGGCTTGTGGCCAAATACCAACGCCACCTATCGGTGAAAGAACCACTGGAAGGGAATATAACTCATTTTGGACTTATGTCCATCCAGACTTAACGTTTACTGACCACACAGCCCAACAAGAAAGAAGGGGAATCACATTTTGAGGCTAAATCGACCAGTCTTTTGTCGGTAAAATGTTATAAAAAATATTTAATGAGATTTGTTGATTTAAACATTTTGTGTTTTGACGAATTGTTAATACTT
>CM042180.1:30563708-30578708 GCA_023376005.1 Doryteuthis pealeii
CTATTTATACACTGTGTACAGTATATATACACGAACATAAAATTCCATCCACCACACCTAACATGCGATAACCCTAATATAGTATATTATATATTATATATGCGTACATGGGTAGACTTTCTGATTATACTATTTTACTAAACCTGTAAACGTATTAAACCTTTTTATATTCCTTCATATTCCCGATTTAGTTATTCATCGATCAGTCAAAGTTGCGACTCACTTGATGTTATACTTTCTCCGTCAAGTCATCAACTTCTTCACACACACACACACACACACACACATCTATATATAGCCTACGTATATATAGATATATATATATATATAGATAGATAAAATGGTATGAAAAAAACATGTTATATTGAATTTATTTTTACAACTTTTGCATATATATATATATATATATATATATATATTATATATATGCATACATAACACACACACACACACATATATATATATATATATATAATATATATATTGCATACATATATATATATATAATATAATATATATATATTGCATACGTAAGCAGTATTAATTAATTCATTTAATGCATATTTTGTTAAAAGCTACTTTAATGAAGAATATGTTAGTTAATTTTTTTTTTTCAATTTGTTTTTGTTTGTTTTCGGATGAATGAACATAACAAGTGGTGAGTATAAGAACTGTTCTTTATTTATTTATTTATTATTATTTTTATTTTATTTTATTCTATTATTATTATTTATTTATTTATTTTTTTTTGATCCAGCGCATTCGCCGTAAAATATTCACCACCTACAAACATAAGTCAACAAGGGAGTTTAAATAAACATCTTTTTTTTTTAATTTCTATGTTTCGATTCAGCTTTGATGGAAGCAGAATTTATTTATTTATTTATTTACTTGTAGAATATACTACAACAGCATAATACTTTAATCATTACAACGTTTGATATGTTTACTTAAGAGCTATTGTGAATACTTCAATATGTAAAAAAATTATAATAATCTTAATTTAATATTCTTTACTGGCAGGATCTAGGGAGTTTTTAATGTTTCGATTCAGCTTTGCTAGAAGCAAAATTTATTTATTTATTTAATAGCATAATATGTGGATATACCACAGTATGATAATTTAATTATTACAACGTTTGACCGCCTTCTCTTAAGAATAGATGGCTGAGCAATCCATGACTTGCAATACACCACTTTGGTCCTATCTTGGGCTAGACTGGCGGTCGGAGAGGCCCCCTCCGATCAATCGGCTGATCACGTCAAGCCCTTGCACCTATATGATTACCCCAACCCTATTGCCCTTATGGCAAGCCCCAACCCCTTTTTATCATATGGGTGCTAGAAGGCGATGACTGAGGGTCTACATGTCCTGGGAATGACGTTAAACTCTATCTGATGGTGAGGTTCGAGTGTTACGTAATCGCCGCCCAGCACCTATATTTGTGGCCTTGTGCCAGACTTAGAAAAAAACCTTTAGAAAAATGTACTACCGATTCTCTTATATTACTTGGTGGTCTTTGTAGAATCGCCGAAAAAGGAGTTAGAAAGATAAAATCTTTTAACGAGAGAAAGGAGACGATAAGTCTATGTTTAACGAAAAAATAGGATTAGTGACTACCAAGGAGTCTTTTGATCTTAAGGCCGTGAACCTTAGTTGACCGGAGTGATTCGAAGGAATCGAATCTTCGATTAGGTCCAGGACTAGCTCGAACATTCCAGAGAAAGATCTTTCTGGAAAATGACTTTGAAATAGTATTTAAGAGACCCGTCAATAGAGTTAGAGTCAGTCGGTGATCGGAGAGAGTCGGAGGCAGTCAGAGCCAGTCAGAGAAGTCGGTCGGAGAGGCAGTGATCGTACGGAGTTTAGTAAGCTGTTGTCGCTAAAGACCATAAGAAAAGCTTGTCACCGAGATATTTACGAAGGACTAGAAACCCTAAGTTGAATCCAGTTAAAATACACTTCTTATTAAGCGCAGATATTATTAGGGACTCTCTCTCTCTCTCTCTCTCTCAAAAGTTATAGTGAAGTTTTGAATATAATAAACTTCTGAAAAGTAAACACAGTATTATCATTCTTCTTTTACTACGGCAAGAAAATACTAGGGGAATCTTTTTATGAATGAAATTCCCCTGAACTCTGGATACCCGTTGAGATAAAGTCAATTGGCCGTAACGAAGGGCACGCGGCGGGCGTAAAGCGATACTTCCTTGACCAAGAAGTGGAGAAGGATTTTGGGTCTAGAAGACTGACTGCTAGATCGGTGTTAGTAAACAAACGACCGTACGCTAATTCAGTGCAGCGAAAAGAAAGGCGCTACGTTACATATTACGAATTGGTGCCGTAACGTTACACGAGTTTTGGAGGTATGGGGAATGTGGATCACGCCTTCATCACCATTGCACCTGGTCCACTTTGACCCGGAGTGGTAGTACCTGTTAGGGTCCCATCTATGGGTTAGATAGAGGAATTTGTTTATAAAAAAAATTGAGTATCCATTAAGAATGACTTTGTTTCAGAGCTTTATCGGCATTAAATGACCCACTGAGGTTGATATGCCGTAAAATAAACAACGTTTGATATGTTTACTTAAGAACTATTGCTAAATAGTTAAATATGTAAAAAGTATATCAGTGATTAAATACTTAACCAACCACGTATTCGGGCTATTGATTAGCTTAGGTTTAAACCACGTGACCTTACGGAACGCCTTATGTACAGAAATTAGTGCGTGGTGTAATGGTTAAAGTCATAGGAAATGGACTCGTCGCTCCGAGTTCAAATCCTGGACGTGGTAATTGCATTTCACTTAGCGCTTATACCCTTGGGAAAGGTATGAATTCTACTCTCCCTCCAGCTATGGGTAAATATTAGGGCAGACTGGGCTCTTTAACCTTGGTTAGGCAACCGGTCTAGGAGAAGCAAAACTCTGAATTCAAACCTTTTGAACTCCGCTTAAGAAATTGACCTTGTGTCACATACTGCTCGTGTGGAGGGGTTGGTGAATATGTATGTACAGAAATTACGGAACGCCTTATATACAGAAATTTAGGAGGCGCGTGGTCTACTGGTTAGAGTCGTAGGAAATGGACTCGTCAACGCGAGTTCAATTCCTGGACGAAGCTGTTGGCATTTCTCACTGCGCTAATACCCTTGGGAAATGTATGAATCCAATTCTCCCTCTAGCTATGGGTAAATAGCAGGGCAGACTAGACTCTTTAAGTATGGCTAGGTAACCAGTCTCTGAATTCAAACCTGTTAAACTCCGCTTAAGAAATTGACCTTGTGTCGCATCCTGCTCGTGCGGAGGGGTTGGTCAATATATATATATACAGAAAATATTTCAATATATATATTTACCAACCCCTCCGCACGAAGAAGATGTGACACAAGATCAAGGAGAGCGTCTGCTTTGCATCGCATAAGTACCAGACCATTTTAAACAAATCGTAGTGCGTGTTGATCGGTTACTGAGTGGCTCAGAACCTTGCTAATACATGCATCAAGAGATGTTTTTCTTTCTTCTTGATAGCATGTACAACTTAGGATGAATATATATATATATATATAAGTTAAAAGAAAGGAAATGAATCCGACAATATGAGTAAGAAAAGGTGGAATGAAAACATCACAACGATTTCGGTTTTGAAAATAATACCTTACATTAGATCCAAATTGCTTAACATTATCTAAAATAATAACCAATTCCGCCCATAACCTTTTTTACTTTATATATAAAAACAAAACACAATAAATATTTAATCATTTATTAAATACAGAACTTAAAAATAATAATTAAAAATTAAAAATAATTAATCGTAAAATAAAAAATATATAAAAAATTCCTTTTATTAACATATTCCGCCCATAACTTTTTCACTTTATATATAAAAACAAAATACAGTAAATATCTAATCATTTATGAAATACAGAACTTAAAAATAAAAATTTAAAAAATAAAAACAATTAATCGTAAAAAATTCCTTTACTAAAAATCTTTTGAAATCCAACCGTCACACTTCTTAATACTCATCACCTTCCGTTTAAATTGTTCGTCTTGTTGCCAACATCTAAAAAATCCGCTACATTTGGATGACAAAAGGTATACATATGAGACATGACCGACATATATATGGCGCGAATGCCCACGTTGGTGAATATTGTAACGTCTTTCGTTTTTTGCAGTATTCAGGTTTTTGTTTTTGTAAACTCATTTGACTTTCCTCTCCGACCCAAACAACTACGGGAGTGAATGAGCTCTGATGATGATTTTTTGTAAATCGAAATATTGATCAGTATCAGCTATGATTATATTATAAATTGTTTTCTTCTTTAACAGCATTGTGTGATGTTTTCATTCCACCTTTTCTTACTCATATATATATATATATATATATATATATATATATATATATATATAGATAGATAGATAGATAGATAGATTGGTAATTTTTCCGAGATGAAATAAAGGAAAATAAAGTGCTCAATTACAAATCTAAAAGCTGTATTTATTAAATATAACTGTTTATACAGAGGTTTTAGTGAGCCTCTACCTAGGGTTTCTGGCTTTTGCCTTCTTCAGGATACTTATTTCATGCCTCTGATATGTTTGTAAACAAAACCGTTTACGGTTGAAACTAGGGACGTTATCAATGTTAAATTAAGGCTCACAAAGTTCTCTCCTCCTGATTTTTCACAAAAAACTGATTTTTTTTCCCTGCGGAAAACAATATAAATAAAAAAAATGTCTATGCACATTCCCCTCGTATATACATATTTTCTTCATTTTACGTTATTTTCCACGTATTTTCCGAGTTCAATCCTTATATATATATATATATATTATATATATATATATATATATATATTTGGGAGAATATGTGCTAAATTGAAGTCGAACCTAATTTTATGAAAGTTAATTCATTAATAATTAATTAATTAATTTCGAGTCACACACGGGGCGGTCTTCGTATCTATAGCTCTGCTGATGAGGCCTAATAGGCCGAAATGTACATACAGAGATTGATTTTTCTCGATTTGTTTAGCCTTACATTTAAATAGGTAAATCCCGCCTAATTAATTATTAATGAATTAACTTTCATAAAATTAGGTTCGACTTCAATTAAGCACATATTCTCCCAAATATTGTCGGCTGAAAATAGCCATATCACAAACGTCGTCTATTTGTTTACTTCTCGTATATATATATATATAAAACTGACCAGAAGGTACTATTGGTTATCTGATACACAAAGGCAAAATATAACATATCCCTAATCTCATTTCATTTCACAGGAACACCAATAGTAGTAGAATCGCTTTACTTGCTACTCGCATGGATCCCCAAATGGGTCAAAAGGGGCTCTTTAGCCTTGGACGGCAGCCCCTCAAAGTCAAGGAAAGTCCGACACAAAACCTCTGCTGCCTTTCAAGGAAAGGCTAAGGGAGTAAACTCCGAAAACAAATCAGGATCCGGAGCCCCTAAAGGTGGTGTGATGCTGAAATTCAGTGCTACCCACAGACTCCTGCGACAAACCGCATTGGTACCTTACCTCATATATTTATATATATATGTACAACCAGTAATGAAAATTTTAGTAGTAACGTCTCGTACTACCATATTAAAGAAAATTCTCATTAGTCTCTGCTGAGACCAGACTGCGTGAAATTAATACACACACACACACACACACACACACACACACACACACACATATATATATATATATATATATATACATATACAGACATATATATATTGCATACAGACACAAACATATACATACACACACAAAACATAAAACACACACAAACAAACACGCACACACACACACAAATACACACACGAACACATACGCAGACACACAAACACACAAACACACACACATGTACATGCACACAAATAAAAAACACACACAATCACAAATACACACGCACACACTTCCACAAACATGCACAAACACAAACACTCAAACAGACACACATAACACACACACACACACACAAATACACACACGTGCACACTCACAAATACACACACATTCGCACACACGCACACAAGCACACAAAAATACAAACACCTACACACAAACACATATACGCGCGCGCACACACACACACACACACACACACACACACAGACAGACACAGACAGACACAAACACACACGCGCACACATACACACACGCACACACACAATACACAAACACACACACACGTACGCACAGACAAATACAAACACATACACACAAACACAAATACGCACGCACAAACACACACACACCACAAAACACACACATACAGACACATAAACACACACACACAGGAATACACAAATACAAACACATACACACACACACAAACACACACGCACACACGCACACACACGCACACAAACACACACGCACAACCACACGCACACACATACGCACCCACACCACAAAATACACAAACACACACACACGTATGCACAGACAAACAAACACACACGACACAAACACAATACGTATGCATAAAACACACACACACCACAAAATCGCGCACACATACAGACACATAAACACACACACACAGGAATACACAAATACAAACACACACACCCCCACCCACACACACACAAAGACACAAACACACACGCACACACACACGCACATATACGCTCGCATACCCACAAATACACAAACACACACACACGTACGCACAGACAAATACAAACAAACACGACACAAACACATATACGCACGCACAAACACACACACACCACAAAATCGCACACATATACACACACATAAACACACACACACACAGGAATACACAAATACAAAACACACACCCCACCCACACACGCACACACACACGCACACACATACGCACGCACACCCACAAATACACAAACATATACACACGTACGCACAGACAAATACAAACACATACACACAAACACAAATACGCATGCACATACACACACATAAACACACACACAGGAATACACAAATACAAAAACACACATTCACACACTAATAATAATAATATATATATATATATATATATATATATATATATATATATATATATATATATTATCACATTGTGTTTTAGTATATTTTTTGACCTCGTACTGCATTTTATTTTTTTTAGTCGTATATTTTGCTGTTATTTTTTGTTGTTGTTTTTAATTATTTTTTATTTTTTCAAATTTTTTATTACATCAGTAATCTAGCCATATAACAGTGACATATACGGTATAGTTTCTTTGAAGTTAAAGCGAGTCCTCATTTGCGTTGAACTACTCCAGTCCCACCGGGCACCACCATGGTTCACACAAGTCGGCGACAGACCCATACGGAAACAATTATGTGAGAAATTAATTAAAATTCTAATAATTGAGCTAGCCCCACCCACACCCATGGATGTTTAATGAATATATCTTAACTGCTTTAAGATGTTTCACAATGATGTAAATAAATAAAAGGCAATAGCTTAAAAGCCGAAACACACACAGTAGGACCTCACCATCTGCTAAATTACCAACAGTGGTGTTCTGTTATCCACGGTTTTTCCGTTAACCGCGGTTTTTCGTTATCCACAGGTCCGTTTCGAAATGTACGAGTGTTAAGTATCTGGCCGGCATCCTTAGTTAAAGATGTTGTAAATAAGTAAGCAAGCCAATAAGAATCCGGTGTTATAGTATTCTTTGTAAGTCCGAAGTCCAAGATAATACAAATGTCAATGAGTTAAGATTAGAATCAGGCCTCTATAAATATACCAACAGCAGCAGCAGCACTGCCAGTGATTGGGCAGTAGGAATCTTCGGTGGTCACGTGGTAGTCAACGAGTCTATATTTAGAAGTGACCATTTGCCCCATGCCTTATATTAAAAAAAAACTGCAACAACGAGGGGGACTCAAAAAGTAATGCCATTTTGTTTACGACAGGTATAATTTCCAACACAGAAACATGTCTCATACATTAAAATAAAGCTGGTCCTCAGTGGATCACATCCTCACTTCTCCACATAGGTGTGTCAAAAAGTAATGCTATCTTGTTTAGGACAGGTATAATTACCAACACAGAAACATGTCTCATACATTAAAATGAATACCACGGGCCTTTTGGGGCCTGTGTCTATTAATGAAATTAACAGCGTCAATCCCAGGGGGCTATCCCCCCAGGCAATACCTGCCACCTCGATTTAATGGAGCAGGGCTGGGTTTATTGCCCAGCGCCTGAGGCGCCCCCTCGAGGGGTAATGCCGGCTTGTGGGTGGGCCCACATAAAAATGTCCTTGTGTCAGGCCCTCATAAGTAGGATGAGAGGCAAATACCTTAAAATGAAGCTCGTCCTCTGTGGATCACATCCCCACTTCTCCACATAGGAGAATACAAAAGTAATGCCATTTTGTTTAGGACAGGTATAATTACCAACACAGGAAAATATATCATACATCGAAATGAAGCTGATCCTCTGTGGATCACATCCCTACTTCTCCACATATGAGAATCAAAAAGTAATGCCATTTTGTTTAGGGCAGGTATAATTACTAACACAGGAAGATGTATCATACATCAAAATCAAGCTGGTCCTCTGTGGATCATATCCCTAATTCTCCACATCGGAGAATACAAAAGTAATGCCATTTTGTTTAGGACAGATATAATTACCAACACAGGAAAATGTATCATACATCGAAATGAAGCTGATCCTCTATTGATCACATTCCGACTTCTCCACATAGGAGAATACAAAAGTAATGCCATTTTGTTTAGAATAGGTATAATTACCAACACTAGAAAATGTATCATACATCAAAATGAAGCTGATCCTCTGTTGATCATATTCCGACTTCTCCACATAGGTGTGTCAAAAAGTAATGCCATTTTGTTTGGGACAGGTATAATTACCAACACTGGAAAATGTATCATACATCGAAATGAAGCTGATCCTCTATTGATCACATCCTACTTCTCCACATAGGAGAATACAAAAGTAATGCCATTTTGTTTAGGACAGGTATAATTACCAACACTGGAACATGTATCATACATCGAAATGAAGCTGATCCGCTGTGGATCATATTCCGACTTCTCAACATAGTCACCGTTTCTCTCAATAGCAATATTCCACTTTTGAATGAGAGCATGTATCCCTGCGTCGAGCCACTTCTTCACTAATCAACAGATTTAGCGCCTTCAGACTATCATCTCTTCGGTTTTGAGAGGCAAATTATTCAGTGACGAGGAAGTGAAATCTGTATCGAAGAAGTGGCTCAAAGAACAGTCAACAGAATTTTACGGGGCAGAGAAACATGCTCATATTCGAAGGTGGAACATTCGAGCTTCTTTCCGATCCTTTCGAGTTTTCGGGTCAATTTCTTAATATCAGGTTGAAATCTGTGGATTTGTATATATATATATATATATATATATATATATGGGCAATTCCATGTCAAATCATCAGGGCCATGTCACCCACCCACTTTAATTTTTCTGAAATTGTACAGTTGTAGTCTGGTTGGAATTAGACAATCCCCCAAATTTGAGCTTCCAATTCGAAAAATTCGCCGAGTTATGTCGATTTTAAACTCGAAAAATTTGAGGAGGGGTGAGAAAATTGGCGCCATTTTGTAATCTATTTCTGTCTATAAAATGGGTTCTAGAGCTCCTCTACTTCTGAAAATTGGCTTATTTCAGAAAAATTGGAGGTGGGTGGATGACAATTTAATTTTTTTCTGGATGATTTGACATGGAATTGCTCATATATATAATTGACAAAGAAAAAGCTTTTAGTACATAGAGGATTTGTACACACACACACACACACACACACACACACACATATATATATATATATATATATATATGTATATATATATATATATATATATATATATATATAATTGGCAAAGAAAAAGCTTAACAATTGGTGATGTTGCGATCATGGTTATTTCTACTTACAGGTATCAGTGTATACCTATGAGAATCATTATAGGTATACACTGATAACTGTGGGTAGATATAGATGTATAACAGCAAAATGTCGAATTTTTAAGCAATTTTCTTTACCAATTATATTACTGTTCAATAATATTGAACATCGAGCTCTCAAGCCAGGCCTATACAACTGTAACATTCCGCAGTTGGAAGAAAAGTCCAACTTAGAATCATCCTAATACCAACTGCCTTGGTAACCCATCTACGTATATATATATATATATATATATATATATATATATATATATATATGATAAATGGAAATAATTCCGACAGAATAATTGAAAAATAAAAGGATTTTGACACCCAGTACAAGTTTTAAGCCATATTTCATCCACCCGTATATATATATATATATATATATATATTAGTACAAAATAAAAAACGTCATCCGGGCGATGTAAAAAATAGATTTTTGAAACATATTGCCTGAGGGGTGGGAGTAAAAAATTCAATGTCAGCGAGTTTGTACCCTAAGTAAGTAAAATCATCAAATTCATTAAAGGATTAAAAAATAAAACAATTTGAAATGTAAACTTTAAATATGTATTAAAATAAAACAAACTATATATAGATATATAATACCAGTCATGTATTTATTAAAACTTTTAAAAAACAATGAGGACTGTCTAATGTTGCATGTTCAAATTTTGAGTGTATTTATTGAATGGAGGGTGTTTCTTATTTTGTACATAGCGTCAGGCAATATGTTTCAAAAATCTATTTTTACATCGCCCGGAGGGTGTTTTTTATTTTGTACATAGCCTCAGGCAATATGTTTCAAAAATCTATTTTTACATCGCCCGGAGGGTGTTTTTTAATTTTGTACTAGAATATATATATATATATGGGTGGATGAAATATGACTTAAAAAATTGTACTGGGTGTTAAAAATCCTTTTATTTCCTGTGCATTTTAATATCCTGTGTATTGTATTTTAAAACACAAGTGGAAATGTTTTAAAACATTGGAAAAAGATACTGATACTCTTGTGCTTTTTATAATACATGAATTTGACGTGACGTTATGTAAATATGTTGTATCAAATTGAATCCTTAATAACAAAAGTCTTTAAAAAATCAGTTTAAGATATTTGAGTTGTAAAAATCTCTCTTTAAAATACCCCATGTCACAGGATATTCACATAGCGTCACGAATCCCATTTATTACCACACACACACATACACACACAAACACAAACACACACAGAGACAAACACACACACACACACACAAACACAGAGAGAGAGAGAGAGAGAGAGAGAGAGAGAGGAGACACACACACACACACAGACAGTCAGACAGACAGACACACACGCACACACACACACACCACACAACACACACACAGAGAGAGAGAGAGACAGACAGACAGACAGACAGACAGACAGACAGAGACAGAGACAGAGAGACAGACGACAGACACACACACACAGAGAGAGAGAGAGAGAGAGAGAGAGAGAGAGAGAGAGAGAGAGAGAGAGAGAGAGAGACACACACACACACACACAGACAGTCAGACAGACACACGCACACGCACACGCACACACACACGTATATATATATATATATAATATATATATATATATATAGAATGAATAGAGAATAAATGAGAAAAAGTATTGGCATAAAAAGGTGCTCAATGCTAATAAAGCAGCAGATTTACAATCAATAATAATGATATCATGGATATTATGAACTCATAACTATAAGTGTCATGCTTACGCAATCTTCCGATGAATCAAATGGACCATTTGACTTATAGTTATTTTGATAATTATATTGGAAAAGGAAAAACTACCTGTTCCAGAAAGACCCCCAAAAGGGCACCGTCCCCAGCAACTATAGGCCAATAACAAGTTTACCCATGATGTAGAAAATACTGACCGCCCAGATAAAAGAAGAGATCTACTACTCACTTGATTGCCGCAGACTGTTCCCGGAAGAACAAAAAGGATTCTGCAAAGAAACAAGAGGAACAAATTACTTACTATACATAGATCAGAACATCCTCAATGAAGTAAAAACAAAGAAAAAAAACTTAGGCATGGATTGACTACAAAAAGGCCTACGACATGATCCCACAAACCTGGATAATTGAGTGCCTAAAGATGTATAAAATACCAGAAAAAATAATAAAATTCATCAACAAAACCATGGGAAACTGGAAAGTAGAATTGACAGCGGGAGAACAAACCTTAGCAGAGGTGAAAATACAAAGAGGCACCTTCCAGGAAACTCTCTATCACCACTACTATTTGTCATAGCAATGATGCCACTCAGCCATATATTCAAGAAATGTACAGCGGGATACAAATTTAGTAAACCACAGGAAAAAATAAATCATCTAATGTACATGGACGACATCAAGGTTTTTGACAAGAATGAACAAGAATTAGAAACACTTATACAAACTATAAGAATATACAGCCAAGATATAGGGATGGAGTTCGGCATCGGCAATATTGTTGATGAAAAAAGGAAAAACTGCAACGGCGAACGGAAGAGAACTGCCGAATCGAGAAGGAACCAGGACACTTAGAGAAAAAGAAAACTATAAATACCTGGTAAGTTTAGAAGCAGACGCCATCAAACGAATAGAAATGAAAGAAAAAGTAAGAAAGCAATACTTCAGAAGAACAACAAAGCTCTTAGAAACCAAGCTATGTAGCAGATACCTTATCAAGGGAATAAACACATATGGGTCTGTTGAGTATCTGACCGCCATCCTTGGTTCCAGATGTAGTAAATAAGTAAGCAAGCCAATAAGAATCCGGTGTTATAGTATTCTTTGTAAGTCTGACGTCCAAGATGGTCCGAATAGCAATGAGCCAAGGTTAAGAATCAGACCAGTATAAATACAACAACAGCAGCAGCAGCACTATCAGTGATTGGACAATAGATTGCCTTCGGTGGTCACGTGGTAGTCAACGAGTCTATATTTAGAAGTAGGTATCTACCACACGCCTTATATCACAAAACAATCCAACAGGGTCCCTCTTGTAAGATATTAAGGATCATTCCTAAAATGGATAAGAGAGGAGCTCCGACAGATGGACCAAAGTACAAGGAAACTGATGACCATGAACAAGGCATTCCACCCGACACGGACAGACTCTATATGTCAAGGAAAGAGGGGGGAAGGGGTCTGGTCAACATTGAAGACTGTGAAGATACGGCAATCCGAGCACTTGACGAATACACTAATCTTATTATAATGGAGATTGTGGGTTTGTATGTCTGTAACCGAAACTATATTACTATTCAAGTCACAATTCCCTTTGTTATTTACATCACATTCTCCATGATTTTATTTCTTATTTAAACCTCAATTATTAATAAAATTGTTTTACATCATTAATACTTTTGGCCATATATACATACTAATAACATGCAATTGTATTTATATATACAACAAAGTAGCGGTTTACAGTGTGAATGGGAAGGCTAATTTGCATATTGATCTTAAAAATTTGATTTTAATAAATATGTGCTTAGTATTATTGATTTCTAATTGTTTGGTTTTCTATTAATGAATATGAGCAAAAATCTCGGGGATAAATCTTAACAGAAATCCATTAACAAGAAGAAATAACTGTAATATTATTCTTTACTTCCTATTTTAACTAAATAGTTAAATTAGGAAAATTTACCAATGAAAGACGGGAGTAAGGGAAAATGATGGAAGAGTTAGTTTCAAAGTTATTCTATTTTTCAATCATACCCCCTCTGTTCCAAATATTTTTATCTGAATTCTTATTCAGTTTCATTAGCCTTTCTAATTTAACATGATACTTTATTATATTAAAACTTAAATACTTGCACCCGGAGGGTGCATATATTTGCTAGTAACAGTAAGGAAAGACTAATTCCAGCAGCCAAGTAAAGCAATTACAGCACAGTGACGAACAGAAACACATCAACAAATTTAAAAAAACAAAAATTGGAAGAAAAACAACTACATGGGTACTTTAAGCACCAAACTCAGGAGATATCACATCAGGCTAAGAAAAGGAAACCTCAAAAGAGAAACCGAATCCCTTATAATCGCAGCACAAAAGAATGCCATTAGAACAAACTATATATAGGCAAAAATAGATTAGACGTAGCAGAATAGCAAGTGCAGAATGTGTGGAAATAGAGACGAAACGGTTAATCATATAATAAGCGAATGTAGCAAACTAGCACAAAGAGAGTACAAGACTAGGCACGACCCCGTGGGAAAGGTAATCTACTGGGAATTGTGCAAGAAATTTAATTTTCACCTTACAACTGAATGCTATATGCACAAACCTAAACCTGTCCTTGACAACGAGACGCATAATATTCTTTGGGATTGCGAGGTACAGACGGATCACCTAATCCCAGCCAGGAGACGGAGCCTAGTATTGATTGACAAGAAAAAGAGAACCTGTCATCTCGTGGATTTTGTCGCCCTAGCCGAACACCGAGTGAAAATGAAAGAAAGCGAAAAGATAGACAAATACTTAGACTTTGCCAGAGAGCTGAGGAAACTGTGGAATATGAAGGTGAAAGTCGTACCAATCGTAATTAGTGCCCTTGGAACAATCCACAAAGCTCTGGAAAAGAATTTGGGTAAACTGGAAATCAGAGGAAGAATCGAGACTATCCAAAGTATAGCACTGTTAGGATCGGCTAGAATACTCAGAAGAGTCCTGGAGACCTGAGGAGACTTGCTGTCACTCATCCTCCAGTGAACCACCTGCTATGTCTATATTAGGATTTGATAATAACAGCGTTCTTGGTATGTTATGTTGGCATCCGTCCGTCTAATAATGACGATGGCGCAGTGGCTGCGTGAGTGGCTGAACAGAACAATTTTTCAATGGTAGTCCCTGTTGCAGTAACAAACATTGATGCTTGCTGGAATTGCTGTTGTCTCTCCTTCCTTCTGGCTCTCTTTTCTGCGGCGGTTTCTTTCCTCTCTTTTTCACCCCTTTTCGTTTCTTGTCTGACAAGGAGTATCCAGGTCACACGGCCTTTTGCACAA
>CM042180.1:30583708-30588708 GCA_023376005.1 Doryteuthis pealeii
TTATAGCGTCGACAGGCTGAATGAACACAGGGTCATTAATGAAGGATTTTTTTTGTTTTGTGGAACATACAGATCATTATCCATTCAAATTCCACACAAAAACAGACATTTCATTTAAACCGGTTTGTAGTGTAGATTCATTTGAGACAATGATAATACAGTCTCGTGAGATTTTGAAAAGTTAATTGAAGGGGGGGGGAGAGGAGGAAGGTGAATGCATCGAAAGGTGTGAGGAAAAAGGAGAAAAGAGGAAGGGGCGTGTCAACAGATCTACGGTAGCTTGTGGATTCAAAGCGGTGCGGTCAGGGTAATTAAAAGATAGATACATAGTTTCAAAAAATATATGAAAAACTAACATAATGACATTTACGATACATAGTTTTGTAGAAAAATATCTCATCTCGAAATCAGTGTCAATATACGCATAGAAAACGCATGGACCCCCTATAAACGGGTCCTCGATCATATGGAAATCTGATCTCTCTAATAAGATAACCTGACTATTTTTCCTTCTTTCCATCCAATTCTGTGGTGTTCATAAAATCATTTTAGTCCAGTCATAAACCGGGTACATATACTAGTAGATATATATGTTCTGTCAGTGATATTGAGCACTCTTTACTTATAAATATACCAAAGTATATATATATATATATATATATATATATATATATATTATTGGATCCTTTCCGTCCACGAAGAACGATGGCGTAGTGTAAAAGAAAAATGAATAAAAAAACAAAAAATTAAAAAAATTGAAATTTTGTCTGCATCGGCGCAAGTGATTCTGCTGGCCAATTCTTGAGTGACAGTCTTTGGTGCACTGAATGCACACAAACTGTGATGCTTTCTGGGGCTGCTGGCTTTTCTCTCTCTTTCTGGCCCTCTTTTCTGAAGCTTTGATCCAGTGGTTCTCAACCGGGGTCCATATGAACCCCAGGGGACCACATAAACATTTTTAGGGACCCAGGCAAGTAAAATATATTTAACTATAAAAATACAATGGGATTTTTTAAACAACGAACGGCTATGGGGGGGTCTAACATTGTAAAATAGGATTAAAAGGGGGTCAACGGGTAAAAATAGGTTGAGAACCATTGCTTTAAACAATCATTTGACAATACACAATAAACGTTTCTGTGATTTCTAAATATTTTGGAGACCTAAGATCTGGGATTACCCTCGTACGAATACTACACAATATTTGTATTACAAAGAACAATGTACGCATTGTATCATCATCACGATCATCATCATCATCATCAAGGCGTGCTGACAGCACAGATTCTCATGACTCTCTCTCTCTCTCGCCATCCGTCCCTATCGGCCATCGCTAAATGTCATTCAATGTTCGCACACAGCTGATGAATGCTGAAACTTCAAAATTATAAAGTATGAAAGACATGGTCCGTGTTGTTCAGACGTCAAGAGTAGAATTACAAATGGCTGCTTCCATTGCTCTATTTATGTTTGATCAAGGGTAGATCGCCCTGTTCAGCTTAGACACAGGGGCAGATAACTGTATTCTAGTTATACACCCGGTCGGAAGCTGAAAAGTTCAGGGCATAAAGTACGAAAGACAATAAGTCAAGTCAAGAGTACAATTGCAAATGGATTCCATCATGATTCTATTTATATTGTATCTCTGATAAAGGGCAGATCACTCTGTTCAGCCAAAACACAGGGGCAGATCACTCTATTCTACTTATACAAAAATGATGCAAAGATCATTGACAATGAACAATAAACGTTTCTGTGATTTCTAAATATTTTATTGTCATTACCTCTGGCAAGTATTGAATTTTATTTATGTTATAAAGATTCCATTTAATTTCCAAACCCCGTTTGTTTTTGTTTTTTCTCATTTAGTAACTTTTGTTATGTTACAACAAAACGTTTCTGTGATTTCTAAATATTTAGGTGTCCTTACTTTTGGGATAATCTTTGTATAAAATGTTCGTCAAAAATTATTAATAATAAAGATATTGTTTATTTTCATTGTTGGTGCTTATTACAGCATTTTTAGCCGAACCATTCTCCGGCAATTAAAGGGGGGAAAAAGCAAAGTAAAAACAAAGCAAAGCAAACAATAAATGATTGATATCATGTTTATAATACTTTAAAAGAGGCAAACTCTCCCTTATTTGCTTGAACCAAAGTATCGTTTTACACAGTGATAAATAAATAAAAATAAATAAATAAAATAAATGAAGGGGAAAATAAAGGTATTCGTTTTGTTCGGCTGGTTTCGGTTTCAACAACCCCCAACCCGACCCACAAATAGTTGGTTAGAAATGGGGTGTGGGGGTGGGGCGATAAGGTAGACTTGTTAAAATCAATCCCCAGAAAAAAACCCAAACAAACAAAAATGTCGAGGCGACCGATACGGCCGAGGCAGTATTCTAAACCCAGCGGGACTCTTTTTGATTGGTCGTTTGATTGACCAACCAGCGCACAGTCCGGAAAGGGTCAATGGACTGTGCCGGCAGATGGCGCCAGCGTCCGACAAATTGGACGATACGCGTGAAGGCCCGAACGCTTTGGCGGGCTCCATGTCAGTCAGACATGATTGAAAATTCCCGGGGATTCTCTGTTGGGGGTGGATACGTTGTAGGAGTGTAATAAATAGCATTGAACAAGGGAAAGGTTATTTGATGGCGCCCGGGACAAGAAGATCGATGACTTTTTGGATAGTTTGAATGGTGGATGGTTGATTGGATAAAGGCTTCGATGAGTACTGAACCAGTGAGGGGGAAAACAGGGTTGGGGAGGGGTTAGTGGCCGGTGTTGTTTGTGTTGAGTAGAGCGTCATCGTTTGATATTGTCTGTCTTTCTTTTTAGAAAAATCTGCATGAAAGTAAAAAACAAACAAGCAACAAATAACTTAGAAAAACAACAAAAAAAAAAAAACAGAAAAAGCAACAACTAACTTAGAAAACAAACACACACACAAAAAAAAAAAACAGAAAAAAGCAACAAATAACTTAGAAAACAAACACAAAAAATCAAAACCAAAACAAAACAAACAAGAAATCCCCCAAAACAAACAAAAACACAAGAGAAGGATACGGGGTTTTAGAAATGAAATCGTATGGAGATTTTTAGATTAATTAATACTAGGTCTAGTCTCCTGGCCGGGAGGAGGTAATCCGTCTGTATCTCGAAGTCCCAGAGAATCTTATGCGTGTCACTCTCCAGGACAGATTCAGATTTGTGCATGTACCATTTGTTGAATGGTGAAAATTGTATTTCTTGCACCGTTCCCATTTAATTACCTTTCCCACCCAGTCGTATCTAGATTTGTACTCTTTCTGTGCTAGATTGCTTAGTAAAAAAAAAAGTTTCCCTGTGCTAAGTTTGGTAAGTAAAAAAACAACAAATAACTTAGAAAACAAACAAACAGACCCCCCCCCCCCCAAACGGTACGTTTCGCGGAGAACCGTCCTCCTATCTCAAACATCGCTACCCGGTGGCTGCTGAAAAAAAAACCCCAGCTACGATTGAAGTCCGTAGCCGAAGCGGTGTCACTTGCAAAAAACAAACAACCTAGGGTTAGGGTTGGGTTTGGGGTTGAAGTTAGGGTTTAGGGTTAGTTTAATAGGAAAATAAATAATTTGGGCTTTTTTCTAGGTCACCCTGTATACAAGGTGACCCAGAAAAAACAGAACCCACACATTTTGTAATAAAAATATAAATTTTATCTAGGGGTTTAGGATTAGGGTTTAGGGTTAGAGTTAGGGTTAGGGTTGAGGTTGGGGTTGGGTTTTCGGGAAAAACACCCCAAGTTGGTTGTTTTTTTTTTGCGAGTGACACCGCTTCGGCCGGGACGGTTCTCCGCGAAAAGTACCCAAAAAACAAACAAAAGACACCAGAGAAGGATACGGTGTTTTCAAAATGAAATCGTTTGGAGTTTATTTATTCAAGCAGGAAAAAGAAGAAAAAAATTATCTCGTCTTAATTACAAAAATATCATCATTATCACAAGCTTTCGTTTATCTCGCTTCATTTATATAATTTAATCATCCACTAAGCGCCACCTAATGGTTAAAATTATTTGTAATATTTGGATTATTCGGACTATTGTCCGCATCATTGGCCACATTGCAGTCAGTGTATTCTATAGCCTCATCCAAAAGGGCGTTTAAAATTGTAGTCTATTCTTCAATATAGCCAGTGTTAGTCGTTTCAACAGGAGTGGAAAAAAAGAGAAGAAAAATTTAAATGTTATTTTAAGAAATTGCTAGACTTGGGGTTCCATATTCGTTAAAAAAATTAATTAATAAAAAAAAGGCAGTTAGGAACTGGTAAAAGCGTTAACTGGATAAACTGAAAATCAGAGGAAGAATCAAGTTCATCCAGACTACAATACTACTGACATCGGTTAGCATACACAGAAGAGTCCTGGAGAACTGAGGAGACTTGATGTCACTCAGCCCCCAGTGAAGCACCAGCTAATGAGAGTGTAAAAAACTCAAATAGAGTGAAATAATAATAATAATAATAATAATAATAATAATAATAATAATAATAATGGGGAATCTCAAGAGAGAAACTGAATCTCTTATAATCGCAGCACAAGACAACGCCATAAGAATGAATTATATAAAAGCAAAAATAGATAGGACGCAACAGAATAGCAAGTGTAGAATATGTGGGGGAAAAAGAAGAAACAGTCAATTACATAAAAAGCGAATGTTGTAAACTAGCACAAAGAGAGTACAAGACTAGGCACGACTGGGTGGGAAGGTGATTCATTCAGAATTGTGTAAGAAATTCAATTTTCACTATACAACTAAATGGTATATGCACAAACCGGAATCTGTTCGAGAGAATGAGACCCATAAAATTCTCTGAGACTTCAAGGTACAAACGGATCCCTTAATCCCGGCCAGGACACCGGACCTAGGATTAATGAACAAGAAGAAGAGAACCTGTCATCACATAGATCCTGCCGTCCTGGGCACGGCAGGAGTGAAAACCTAATAATAATAATAATAATA